>OX451735.1:953454060-953835729 GCA_948472305.1 Vicia faba
GCATGGTCGCCAACCTATGAGAGTTTGTCCTCAGCACAGTTCACAAGAATTATCTCCCCCAACTGAGTTTATTTCTCCAACACTGTAAAAACCCGTACAAAATTCTCTTCTCCAACATGGTTCATTTCCTCAGCATAATATATTCCTTCGGCAGGTTTATTTCCTCAACAAAGTGTTTCTCCAGCAAGATTTATTTCCCCAACAAGGTTTATTTCCGCAGCTTGAGTCTATCACTTTGACTACTACAAATCACCGACAAAATTTCTCTCTCCAGCCAAGGGTAATCCAGGCTGCTATCCCCAAAGAGTTACTACTAAATCAGAAACTAGACCAGATATCAGTTAATCATATCCTCCCCAGACGAGTCAGAATCTGTATCAAAAACCCAGTCAGGAAACACTTCAGAAGTTTATCCATCTCTTTTATCCCCAGTCAGGGTATATAAGAATGAAATTCCCCAGTAGTGCAGTGAACGACCAATGTCCTTGGAATTTTCTCCCCAAGCAGAAATTACATTCCCCAACAAAGTTTCCTCAAACAGAAAGCAAGAACCCCCAGCAGAAACATTCTAGGCAAGATTGAGGTTTACATGTATTCTTCATCCCCAACAACAGTTAGGGATGTATTTTCCCAATCAAAGATGTTATACAAAGCTACCAATACGCTTCAACAACATTTCACAATCATACACCATTTATAAATATCATGGCATATGCATACGAAATGCATATAGCATATTCTCATTTCCTTTGAGAATATCATTAAGCAATGCATCTCATACATCATGACATTGCATATAGCTAACTCTTTATCTTTTCAGGTAAAATCTACAAACAGACGAATATCATCAACAATTCACAAACAAGTCTAAGATTAATTCCCGAAACAAGACGGGGCAATTATCTACGTGACCATGTCCGAGATTATTTCCCGAAACAAGACATGGAAACTATCTCTACGACCATCATAAAACAGGTCCCAGGTTAATTCCCAAAACGAGACGAGGCAACTATCTGGATGACCAGACACATATTACTTCCTAAAACAAGATAGTGTAACTATCTGTGAAAGCAAATTGTAGATCAATTCCTGAAATAGGACGGGGCAACTATCTACATGAACAAGTTAAAGATTAACTCCCGAAATAGGACGGAGAAACTATCTTTCTATCTTTATGACCAGGTGAAGATCAATTCCTGAAACATGACGGGGGGATGATAAGTGCAAAAGTGTAGTTATTTTGTATATACTTTTTGTTGCACTTATCGACTCTTGGTTGTTAATATCAATTGAATAACCTAACTTTATGTATAAATACATTTAGTTTGTGTTTATTTATGTTTTTGTGTACACAGGGTATTGTTTGATGTTTTTCCATTCATTTTGTAGGTATTGGTGCATATTTGGAGCATGAGCAATAAAGTGTCGAAGACACGGCTTTAAACACACGATTTTGAGCAACTCATCAATGAATAAGGCTCACAATCAAATAATATAAAATCATCAATTTGGTTTATATTTTGTCATTTTTAGAAAGAGCACTGAATAAGCTTTCCAACACTTCGAACTAGGCGCAAATCGGAGTTACGGTTCAAAAGTTATGGCCGAAACAGTGCAGAATGCTGTGCTGATTTTTCAACCTCCTGTCATCTGTCGCCGGGCGATGCTAGGCGAGCTGTAGCATGGGAAAAATGCTGTTTTGGTCATCGGGCGATGCTTTTTGGCCGCCGGGCGATGCTGGACAGTCAGAAATGCGTATTTAGGTGTAAAAACACATTTTTTGGGTATGGTTTTGGGTATTTTTGATCCCAACTCCATCAACCTTCATTTTTGGATAGGATTAGCTTAGAAAACAATATTGAAGCTTGCATATAGATGATCCAGGGTGGTTTGCTCATCAATCAGAACTGACAAATCGGTAGATTTATGGTTCATTTCTCTTCCTCTTTGTGTATTCTTTATGTGTTGAGTTTGTATATGCATTTACTCTGAACTTCTGTATTTTATCGCCCATGGCATTATATTAAACTTGCTTTATAAATGTGTGTCGATTATTGTAGCGGTAGAAATGTTTAAGACTAAGCCATTGGATTGACTAGACTAACACAGATCAAAATAAAAATCGCCACCGCACTTTATTGTTTCCAAAGGAATGGGAAAAGAGCGAGTAACACAAAAAGAGGGGGAAAGATTCAAGGTAAGGGGGTTGGTTATACAAAGGGAAGGTATTAACAGCCTAAACATCTACGGTACTCCGCAGGTACCTCTTTGAAAAATCTGTATATTTTGGCTATAAAATGTTGTATGTAAAATAGATGGTGGAGGTGATAAAAGAAGTATTTTTTTATGATTTTTGCACCCTCCGCGGTTGCGAACCTTTAGTGCCTACGTACCACCTTTCATGCAATAGAGGATTAGGGTACACGTAGTTCCTCTTTTAAAATTTTTAAAACACAAGTGTGTTGGTGTCATACCCCAAATTTGTCCGTCTTAGTGCTACCGTCAAATTTATTTTCGAACTTGGGTTTTACATGGTGAAAGATTCCTTTGGTTTAATTACATTAACATTTTGGGGCTTTTAATAAATATTCGCTTTCAAGTCTGTTTAAAAATATAATAATTATTTGTATTTTTAAAAATAGCAAATAATTGTTCACCTTCATATACTTTCAGTTGACTTTTTATTTCAATTAAGTAACCCAACACAGTTGATAAGGGAGAAAGACTAGCAAGCAGAAGGTCACGGGTTCGAATTTCACTTGGTGCACTTTAGATATTTTTGTTGTTCATTATTACTAACTTTATTTTTGTTGTTTATTATTTAAAATAGTAATAAACAAGGCTAGATTCATAATCTTGTTCACCAAATTATGGTCCAAATATTCAATCAATTTCCAATCTTCAAAATTATGACAAAAATTGATAAATCTCAATTAGTGCACTTTGGATATTTTTTGTTACTAACTATTTTCTAATTATTTTCAAAATCATAAAAATCACATTTTTTATTATTTAAATATTATTTTCGTATTTTTAATTATGGCATTTTTAAAAAATAATTATTTATTTAATTTTATGCACTTTTCATCAAAATCGAGTGCAAAAATTATAATAAATACCAAAAATATTTCCTTTTCGAGATAATTGTTTCTTATTGATTAATCTGCGTCAATTTGTGTCATAATCAACTTCTGATTGGTCAATTTATTGACCAAGAAAGATCTGATTTATATTATTCCCTTTTTTGCCCTTTAACCTGATTTTGATAGTCCATAAATAGGGCCATATTTTCACACTTCTAGGACATCCAAAAATATTCACAATTCTCACCGTATCGACAATTTCCAAAACTATCTAAACTTGCTAACTTGCTTTTACAATTCTTTTTGGTTTAGTCGAGGGTTGTTGACTATATCAAACAACAACCTAAGAACAATACAATTTTTTCCCTTTCACAATTTTCTACACATTTACAAACAACAACTTTTTTTGGGTCGATGATTTCATATGAGACCCCCCAATTTTATTTCCGACTTTAGCTTTTATGTTCTTTTTTTACCACATGATGATTATTGATGATTTTTATTTTCAAAATTATATTATTTACTAACTTTTTCCGGAAGCCAATTTCCAGATTGTATACATTTTTATGATCCAAAATCATCAACAATTTCACCAATAATTAGCAAATCCATAATTCACTAGAGTTCTCATAAAGTTGTTGTTCTTCACATCGAAGAACAACAACAAAGAAACATGAAGCCTCCATCAACCTGAAAAAAATCTCTGCACTAAAGGAAAGAAGAAAGGAGATTGGAGGAAGCAACTTAAATTTGGTCACGACACTTCAGGTTAGTTTCTCTTTTACCATCTTATTTAAACTTGTGCATTCTTGTTTGTTGTTGGGTTAATTGCTCGATGTATTTCTTTGGTTGATGTCTGAATCCAAAATTCAATTTGTTCTTTGTCTATGATTATTTTGTACATAATTATTATTTTAAAATTTATTTTTAATAATATATTTACTTTTATTAATCATATGTAGTTGTTATCGTTAACAATTATTAACATAATATTATAAAGAAAACTACACAAAAAAACTTGTTTTTTATCATTGTTATATTTGTATATTTTATTTTTAAATCTTAATTAAATCTGACCACATATCTAATTTTGGCTGGAATTAATGTTAATAAAAAGAAATAAAATACAAATTTTTTTAGCCTTATTAAGCTAATAATTAAATATAACTAGTAAATATTTTCTTTTCAATAAAATTTTTTATTCGTTAATTTTTTTTAGTCATTAATTAAGGGATTTTGGGATATATTTTAGGAATAGTAAGTAAATTAATTTAGAATTAAATTAATGTTTCTTTAAGCTATTTTTTTAATAGAAATTACTTTCTTTTTTTCATAAAAAAATATAAGACATATTTCTCTTTAGTGTAGTTAAATATTAACCATATTTTCTATATCTATCAAATTTTTTGTTCAAATTATATATATATATATATATATATATATATATATATATATATATATATATATATATATATATATATATATATATATATATATATATATATATATATATATATATATATATATATATATATATATATATATATATATATATATATATATATATATATATATAAACACCAAAAATATGTCTTAGTATTTAGATTAATAATCGACTTGATACATAATTTCAATTTTTTTTTAAATCTAATTAATTTCAAACATTCTATAACTAATAGAAAATCCTTCTTCCAATAATTAAATGGGTCAACATATCGTCTACCGGTTTATTATTCAAAATCAAACTTTTTAATTAAAATTCTACTTAATCTAAACACTCCTCTGATTTAATTCAATTATTACTTTTTTATTATTATATTTTTTTATCTATTTTATATATTATATTTTTTTATTCTATTCTTATTCTTATTCTTATTCTTATTATTATTATTATTATTATTTATAATAATTATTATTATCATATTTTATTATTTATTTATCATGTAAATAAATTATTTTTATTTAAAAACTCATGAACATATTTTCTATGTTGCATTAAAATATTTTTAGTCATGCATTAATTAAGATTTTTGCAATTTATATGATTAAAAAGTATCAACAAATCTCAAACCTATTTTTCGTAACAAATTAAGCTAAACAACATTCTTTTTTGCAAAAGGGTTCCAAACGGATTTTAACTAATCCCGCATTTAGACAAAATCTTGGCAATCACTACTCCCGGTCAAATGCGAGACGATTCAAAATACATTTGCAACCCTTAAAAAACACCAACCTATACGAACTACGAATTGAGACTCTGATTCCTCATAAGAGGATACGTAGGCTTACGATCAAAAATCATAGCGAGTTCCCCTATAAAAAATTTAAGCCCTTTCCCCTAATAAAATTTAAATCCTATTTTTCCAACTCAAACCTAAAACTTAGTATCCTTATGAACAAGGTAGATGAAAGGTGCCTAACACCTTCCTTTCGTCTAAAGAAGTCTGAAACCTAGAATCTCTGTCTATGAATTAGGGTTTTCTGTTAGATTCCCTTCCCTAGGATAAAAACTAATAGTGGTGGCTCTGATTAAAAATCCAGTTGCTATAGTTGGTTAATTTTATGAGATAAGGCATCATCGTCATTGTTCGTGTGGAAAACATGCTTACTACCCACAATCATGAGAAAGGAAAATTTGCATCATCTCAAAGTGGAGGATATGGCTTGGATTTTAAAATCAACAATGCCTCGCTCAACATCCAAGTAGAAAATATTTCTCTTCACTACATATTATAGAAGTATAGTTGTTTGCATCACTACAAGGATTGACAAGAGTCTAATCTTTTTGAGAAAAAGTTTTAAAATAAAAGCCAAAGTGGCAAAATGGTTTGAAATGAGATTGATTGACTTTTAGTCTTCTCGCAAAAAATGGGATGTCAAGGTATTATTAAGTTGATTGAATTTTATTTATGAAAATGTTTTGAAAATGCATGGACATAAGTCCAAGTTTATTATGAAAATGGTTCAAATTTCAAAACAAGAAGAGTTTTTAAAATGAGAGAGAAGATTTTTGAAATTAAAGAAGATGAGAGGAGAAGAAGAGACTATCCTAAAGCATGAGGTAAAAAGCTAGGGATAAGAACCATCTAACCAACAAGAAGCCAATACTTGACATTATGAGTCAAGATAAAATTCCCATTCTTTGGATTGAAACCAAGCAAGCAAAGATACTAGACCTCTTGAGAGAACCAAACTTCAAATGTATTAAGTCTTCAAAAAATTGGGCAGAGTACCAGCTGTATACGAGTGAATTCCAGATTACAATCAAAGTATGTAATCACAATAACCTGCACACGAAACAAACAAACAACCCAATGTCTTGAGGTAAACCTCAAGAACTCCAGACAAAATATCAATTAAGGTCACAAGGTCTCCAACATAGGCCAAGGTTTCTAATCCTAAGTCCAAGAAGTCCAATACTCCATAATGCCAAGGATAGTAACCAAATAGTCCAAGTACCATTCAAGATTTTTATGGTTCATGTTGATTATTAGGTGTCTTAAAAAAAGAAATTCTCAAATGAGAAAAATAAAGATGACAAGAATATAAATGCTCAAGTGAGCAAAAATAAAAATGGCATGAAATGTAATGCTTATAGTAAATGGTGCATAAAATAAAGGGCATAAAATAAATAAAAAAAACACAAGATAAAGTCAATTATCAACAATTACTGGTTAGTTGGATGAACATCTTGAAACTTTCATTTGGAACTCATTAGAGAATTGGTAGAACCAAAGCCTCCACATAATACGTTGCATTTGCTTTTTGTCAATTATATCATCCATTTTGGAATTCTCAAAAGTACCATTTAATGATCAACGATGTTTAAGTGATCCGCGTTGACCAAAAGTGATGTAGATCCATTAGAGGATTGGTAGAACCAAAGCCTCCACACAATGAATCTCAAGGTTATTGGATCAAAGAGATCAAATTAACATACTTGGGCTTGCAACATAGGTTTGGGCCAAAAATGATCAGTTATTCGAATTGGGACAAAATTTAGTGCTATGTTAAGTGTTGTACCCTAAAATTTTCCCTCTCATTTCTCAAAAGACCATCCTGGACCCTCAGGTTTGCTTCTATCAAGTTTCAAGTTTGGAATTACAACTTTTCAAGAAAATCATTCACAAAGGCAAAATGGTCAAAAAGCACACTGAAAAGTCAAGCTTTGACTTTTTGACCAAATTTGAGTCCCAAAAACCACATTGTGTCAAGACATCCAAAAGGTGAAATTTGATCATCAAAAAAATCAAGAGAGTCAAAAATCCACTTTTGCAAGACTTTGAATTTTTTTTAAGTATTTTCTGTACTTGTTAATTTCATTTGCTTCATGACATTGTTACTACAATTCCAAATATTTTAAAATGAGGCAAATAATTCAAGTTGTTACCAAGTGACATTTTTGCAAATTTACAAATTCTAAAACTATGTCTTGTTTGGATTTTTTCTATTTTGCCACAATGTTTTGTCCTTGATACAATGTGCATAAAATATTCCACAAGACCAAATTTGTTTCATGCTACAAATTTTGCTGTCTAAGTTGAACAAAGCATGATATACTGCATTGCCCCAAAACCCTAAAAGCCTGCGCCATTACTGTCCTAAAAAAAATACCTTGTGCTATGCTGCACCACAAATATGCATATGCTGTCCTATACAGTCCAAAAAAAACTGTTCTATGCAGCCTGCATCACAATAGCCCCAAAATTGCACCAAAATGGCGAAAGAAAATTGTGTGAATAAAGTATCAAAACAATTCAAAATGATTTATTTTCCCCCCTAAACCTCAATCAAGGGTCTACAAAAGGGACTGTTTCATAAGACATAGGGGTTGGAATATTTGGAGAGAGGAGGGAGTCTTGAACAGAAAAACAATATTCTTGATAACTTTGGCTCATTCAATAAAAAAAAAACCAGCTCTAACCTCATTCAAAACAGAACTTCAATCCAATATTCCATCTTACAAACTCTCCCATAAACCAAACACCTTAGCACATAGAGAGGGTAAAAACACAAACAATTTCTGTTAGTGCCATTATCCTCACCATCCAAACATAAAAACAATACTGTACAACTTGACTGGGTTTCAACAGTTTAAAAAAAGCCTCGATTGGGTTTCAACATTTTGGAACAAGCTGCCTGGAGATTCATTGGAGCCCTCACAACATCTTGAAAAAGTATTCAGATTTCAAACACCAAGTGTAGTTTCAAGGTAAGTCTTCTTGACTTGGTATTTTTCATACATCATTAATGATTTATTATTGAAGATAAGATGTATTAATCATCGCCCCTTTTAGCTAACCCTTTGCTTGTTTATATTTATCAATCATATGCTGTAAACTGACATGTATGGACAATAAAACAATGTTTAAGGCAGAAAAACACAGTATGTATCGACACATGCGCACATGTGTCGACTCATCCTAGTAAAAAATAGGGTATGAATCGACACATAAACCCCATGCATCGACTCATACTAATTCCAGGTCCCAAAACAGAAGTTTGAAAAGTTCTTGAATCGACACAAAATGCGTATGCATCGACACAAATAAGGTGTATGAGTCGACACATCCCATTATGTGTCGACTCATACTGAGCTGATTTTTCTTTACAGGAGCAAGGAAAAGTTATGTGTCGATGCATAACAGCATGTGTCGACACATGTTGGTTCAAAAGCAGTTTATCCCATTTTCTATACTGTTTATGTATATATTTTTCATTATTGCCCATTAGTTCGATGTGGTTGTGATAATTAGACGTTTATTTCATCCCTATTTGCAAATTGTACCCCCATCCCCCTCAAGATGTAATAGCCTAGGATTTTATTTTTCGCATTTTATTTTTGTTTTCATATATTGCTAGTAATTAGGATGTATGGCAAGATAAAATCAATAAATAGATAACTTTTAAATACAAAGACAAAATTAACTTGAAACGAACACACTTTTTCACACGCGCACCTCTAGGATAACCTCGCTCGTTGCCTCGGAAATACAGTCATGTATCTCGAATATGGGACACTTTAGCAAAGATCCTTCGATAAAAAATATCGTAGTCCCTTGACGTCCCTCGATGTTGCCTTCGATAAAACGATCTAGTCCCTTACGAAAATTGCTAAAGTGTCTCACAAGATGCCTTCTATGACTGTACAAACGTCCCGCGCCTGTCCCTTCACATCCAAAGATGGGGCTTCTTACCAAATCAATGGTAAGATAGCAACATCTAAAGGAGGAAAAGAACATTTAAGACTTTTCGAGTAGGTAGATTCGCTCTTAATCGCTCGCTTGCTCACAACCAAACATTTTACACCAACACTTTCAAAACATCTTTCAAAACTTGAAAACATTTTCAAAAGATCAAACACTTTGTATACATTCTTACGAACGAGAATCATTACAAATTTTGCCTAAACAATGGCCTCTTTTCAAAAATACTTTCAAAACCACACAAAGCATAATTTCAAACAAAAGCAAGTGATCTAGCAAGTAACTAAGAGCCCATGGAAAACCATGAATGAAAAGGGTGATAACACCTTCCCTTTTCATAATCTACCCCCCGAACCCGAGAAATAATCTCGAAAGGTCTTTCCTGTGATTTTTTACCTTTCCTTTTGGATAAAAGAAAAGTCGGCAGCGACTCTTGCTAACCGCACAATTGCGATCAAACGCAAATGACCCAAGTCAGTTCTCCCACCGTGTCACAGAACTGGAGACTCTGTTTGGGACAAATTTTAAAAGTGGGGTTACCTTGTGGTTTAGATCACATTTACTTGCTTTCATTGTTTGACTTGTATGCTTTACATTATGGTTCTTTGTTTGGTTTTGAATCCTCTACCCGGATTTGGGATACTTTATAGGTAAGTAGCAATACGTTATGGAAACTGTGTGGGGTATACCGACACGGTCTAAGCAATAACTACGTTAGTGCGACATATTTGTGGGTACCGGTAGCCCTTGAGTAGTCAAGGAGAATACGGGGCCGCCGAGTGATGTCATGAAGCACTAATGAACTTTTAGAACCTTTACTTGACCAACTTGGCCATTAGGACGTAGTGAGATGACCGGCTTTGGTGCAGTCCGAAGTTAGTAGATACTCGATACTACACTCATTGAGGTTTGGTTTCTTGGGATATTTCGGTCGCCATTAAAGAGGCTCGCGCTGAAACAATGACCAAGGAAACAAACCAGTGATATTGAGCTCCTTAGAACCCAGTTACTATTATTAGGACAAGTTTGAGCCAACTAAAGCTTCAAGAGGGTATTTACCTATGAGACTCCACGCAAGCCCAAACCTAAGGACTTGTTTGATTTATTTGTATATATTTTACCTGTACATAACATCATGAACATCATAACATCATACTAATTCACTAACCATTTCAAGGAGTTTTGGGATTTATCTTTGTTTCTGTTTTGTAGGACATGGATTCTCTCCACAGGAAAACTATTCAAGTCAACCTTGTAAGGATTACCCCTCAACTTAAAGAGCTAGATTCAAGGATTCCTGAAAACTCTCCATTCACCGAGAGACATGGTCGCATACTGAACTTGGTCACCTCCAAAACTGATGAAGAGATTGCTCAAGCTCTACAGTTGCAACCATCTGATGTCACAACTCATTGGGAAACAAGGAGTGGTGTCAAAGGTTTCCCAGCAAAGTTCTTGTTCGAGAAAGCCCAAAACCGTTGGAACTCTTTGGATTTGCAAGCCTTCGAGGAAAATGTGGCTCTCCTCATCTATAGGATGATTTTGTTTCCAAATCCTGACCAACTCATAGATGTGAACACCGTCAAAATCTTCATATCTCGCAACCCGGTGCCTACTTTGCTAGGGGACATCCTACATTCTTTTCACACTCACACTATGAGGAAAAGAGGTATCCTCACGTGTTGCACTCCTCTCTTAGCGAGATGGTTTATTTCTCATCTTCCTCAATCTGTATTAAGGAATGAGCAAGGTTCAAGGTGGTCACAAAGGTTGATGACGCTCAAACATTCAGACATCCATTGGTGTTCCCGATCCATAGAGAATGTTATCATCGTCGACCGTTATGGGGAGTTCCCTAATGTTCCTTTACTTGGAATTAGGGGAGGTATCACCTATAACCCCTGTTTAGCTTTAAGACAGTTTGGTTATGCCCGAAGGGATGGTCCACATGAAATGCTCATTCAAGGTTTGGTATTTGACTACGAGAACGACGATCAAGGTCTTCGCCAGAGATTTATCCGAGCTTGGAGGAGGCTAAACAAGGTAGATAGCAAGACTTTGGGGCACAAGAATTCCATCCCTCTTAAGCCTTACCTCAAATGGGTACGGAATCGCGCTCAAACTCTTATGATGCCTTATCCCTCCATTCTCCCGGTAATCATTGAGCCTGTCATGGAAGGAGATTTTCCATACACTATCCTGCATCCTGACATGCCCACTTCTCTTGAAGACTTACAAATATATTGGATACAGCTCAAGGGAGAGTGAGACACTTTTGAGGCCCAATTCTACGCTAGTGAGAAGAAGGTTTTGGAATTCACTAAGCAACTTCATGTGGAGCAGACCCTAAATGCCTACATCGCACCAAAGAGGATGCACACAACCTTTTTATCTTAGAGTTTTTTGTTGTATTTCTGTGTAAGCCCAAAGAGGAATTGATGTACTCAAGCTTTAATATTTTAATATAACATGTGATTCCTTTTTTGTCTAAAATGAATTTGAATCTCTAAGTTCCTTGAAATCATTGCATACGCATTTACCATTCATCATAACATAAACAAGTTTCTTGCGATAAGTCTCCTCATCTTTCTACTATTTATTTCAGTAAGATGGATCTCGAGCAAACTGTGAAGGACCTCCAAGCTCAGAATGCATAGTTTCAACAGTTGTTCTTAACTCTAGCCAAAGGACAAGAAGAGTTGAAGACCTTGCTGGTTGAGGAGAAGAAAAAGAAGACGAAGAAGATAATCGAAGTTCTAAACATGAGAAGAAGATTTCATGGGCAGACAAGAAGGACCCTAGACTTTACAACGACATCCGTTGAGAGAGACAATCAAGATGGGAAAGGCAAGGAAATAGTTGTCCCGTCAGAATCAGAAGAGGAAGAGGAAGAAGAAGACTATTCTGAAGAACAATACCCTCCAGCTGATGACAAGTATAAACATCTCGAAGAACGGTTGAGTGCGATGGAAATACAAAAAGTGTCTGGATTGGACTTTGAGGAATTGGGGTTAGTATCTGGGATTGTCATCCCTCCAAAATTCAAAGCACCAGTATTCCCAAATATGATGGGGTCTCATGTCCCAAAATGCATCTCCGGTCCTATGTAAGGAAAATATAGCCTCATACTGCTGATAAGGATTTATGGGTACACTTCTTCCAAGACCGTTTGTCTGGTACTCAACTTGATTGGTTTTACCAGTTAGAAAGAGCCAACATTCATAATTGGGAAGATCTTGCTGCAGCCTTTTACAAACAATACCAACATAACGCTGATCTTGCGCCTACCCGTGCTCAACTCCATAGTATGGCCATGGCTTCAAGTGAAGGCTTCAAGGACTATGCGTACAAATGGAGAGATTTAGCCGGAAGAGTTCAACCTCCTCTATCGGAAAGAGAATTGGTAGACATGTTCTTGGTCACCTTGTCTGGTCCCTTCTTCAATCATCTAATTGGGAGTTCATCAATAGGTTTTACTGAATTGATATTGACTGGAGAAAGAGTAGAAGCCGGGATTAAGTATGGAAAGATCCAAAAAGACGCATCCTCTTCCACAACTGTAAGAAAGCCATTCATCGGAAAGAAAGAAGTGGTTGCTGTATATCCTCAAAGAAACCAAGATAGGGCCGAACGCCGACCAATGGTGGGGGCTGTTATGATTCCTAAACCTATGCCTGATCAACAAAGAAGCAATCAGCCAAGGATGGAAAGACCGGTCAGGCAGTTCACCATAATTAACATGACCCTATCTCAGGTATTACCACATCTGTTAAAATCCAATTTGGTGACCTTGAAAGAAGCTCTGAAGAACCCTAATACAACCTCTCCTCCCTATCATCCCAATGGCCGTTGCGCATATCACTCTGAAAGTCCCGACCATGACACTAATAACTGTTGGGCTCTAAATAACAAAGTACAAGACCTCATTGAAGCCAAAGAGATTGAATTCGATACGCCCGAAAAGCCCAATGTTATTTCTGCCCCTATGCCCAAACACGACCATAATGCCAACGCCATTGAGGAAGATATGTTTGTTGCTTTAGTTGATGAACTTGTGACCCCACTCCTGACTATAAAAAAGAACTTGTTAAAAGCCAATGTTTTCCCAGGCTGTAATGAAAGCTGACATTTCTGTTTGACCTCACCAACCAACTGTCTTTTGTTGAAAACAGGAGTTCAGTGCCTAATAGATAACAAAGAAATTTTATTCGAGAAGACTTCTATTCTAGCTGTTCCTTATAATGATGTTTCCATCGTTACCATATCCACCAATTCTTCCAGGGTCTCCACCAAAAGACCCGTTAGAATTACATCAGTTCTAAAAGTAGCTCCTTTGATAATCATAATTCCTGGACCAATCCCGTATACGTCAGACAAAATCGTACCATGGAATTATGGAGGGGATGTCTACTACCACGGTATTAAGAAAGATTGGCGAGCTGCCGAAGATTCAAGTTCTGAGAAAGTTGGTTCTGATGTTAGTAATATTGCAGGGACTAGTAAGATTACCCGAAGTGGTAGGATTTTCTCTCCAGAAATTGCTCCCCCAAAGGCTGTTTCTGGACCCGTAATCATTCCTGTTGTTGTTACTCCTCCAAAGGTTGTTCCCAGTCCTATAATCATCTCTGCAAACACTCCTGTCGACAAAGCTGTTACAATCCCTATTATCACCCCTACTGACGTTCCTGCTGCCAAGTCAATCGAGACTTGAGGTAAAAGTATTCTGATTGAGCCCGTCCAGACGAAGGCACAATCATTGGCTATCCCTGAGACCTCCCAGAAAGAGATGGAGGAAATTCTAAAGATCATAAAAAGAAGCGACTACAATGTAGTCGAGCAACTGGGGCAAACTCCATCAAAAATTTCCATGCTGGCTCTACTACTATGTTCCGAGGCTCATGCAAAAGCCTTGGTAAAGTTCCTTAAAACTGCCCATGTACCCCAAGAAACATCTGCCGATCAGTTCCAAGACTGCGTAGCCAGCTTGACTGCAGATAATGGTTTAGGTTTTTTGGATGCTGATTTAACGGCAAGAGGGAGGAAACATAATGAGGCATTGCATGTCTCAGTGGAATGCAGGGGCACAAATCTGGCTCATGTCTTGGTCGACACTGGCTCGTCTCTGAATGTATTGCCTAAAAAAGCTCTTGATAGGCTTGAATGTGAGGGATTGACATTGAAACCAAGCAACATAGTGGTGAGGGCCTTCGACGACTCAAAAAGGATGGTGCATGGGGAAGTAGACATCCCCATAAAAGTTGGAACCCAAACATTTGATTCAACTTTTTATGTAATGGATATTCGCCCCTCATATTCCTGCTTGCTAGGTCGTCCGTGGATTCACAATTCCGGTGCCGTTACTTCTACGTTGCACCAAATGCTGAAATATATGATTCAAGGGAAGATTATCACCGTTCATGGAGAATAAGGGTACATGATCAACCATCTCAATTCCTTCAGATATGTGGAATTAGATGGTGAATTTATTGAAACTCCATTCCAACACTTCGAAGAAGTCCCGTAAGATGTGGCAGTAACTAAGGCAGTGTCTCGAGTTCCCAAGATTACCAGGCCTCCACTCAGGATGTCATCTTTAAAGGATGCTGAGGCAGTGATAGAAGAAGGTGGGTGTACTATTTGGGGACAACTCCCAGATATCCCATATAAATCTGACAAGTTTGGCCTGGTTTTCACTTTAGGTGCCCAGAAGGCTGTGTGCTGCGCTCGTGCCGGAGGACCACCCTTAAAGATCAGCAACCGCGGAGTCAACGCCGTGGAGGATGATCAAGATAGCTATTCCTTGGAGGACTGGATTTTCCCAACTATCAGTGGAGGGCTCAGCAACTGGGAGGCTAGAGATTTTGTTCCGATCACTTTTATCCCATAGTAATTTGTCTTTACATTTTGTTAGATCTGTAATATTAAAACAATTCAGACTCTTAAAACCTTGTGTCTTACCCAAGGCACAATGGTCCATTTGTAAGGGTTATTATCTCATTTCCCTATGACATCAATGAATCATAGACGTTTTGCATACAAACTTTCGCACCATTTTTCTTCTTTTTTAGATTTTCATTTCTTTCAAAGATAGCTATACTATTACACACACTCACACTCACAATGCAGGTCTATATCCATTCGGGATCCCATGGGTAACGGTACTGCTATGACCTTTTATGACTCTGAGAATCTAATATACCAAGCCGAAGACGAAGGTGAGGAAGATTACGAAGTACCAGGGGAACTTGCCATATTACTACAACAAGAAGAAAGGACCATTCATCCTAACGAAGAACCCGTGGATACAATCAACCTAGGTACCGAAGAAGATAAAAGAGAAGTCAAGGTGGGTGCCAATATGGAACCCAGTGTCAAGGAACGTCTAATTCAGCTGTTACACGAATATGTTGAAGTCTTTGCCTGGTCATATGAAGACATGTCAGGACTTGATGCAGACATCGTGGTACATCGTCTACCTACAAGAGAAGATTGTCCACCAGTAAAATAAAAGGTTCGTCGTATGCGACCAGATATGTTGGAGAAGATTAAAGAAGAAGTTATGAAACAATTCAATGCTGGATTCTTAGCCGTCACCTCTTATCCGCAATGGGTTTCCAATTTTGTTCCCGTCCCCAAAAAAGACGGCAAAGTACGAATGTGCATGGACTACAGAGATTTGAATAGGGCGAGCCCTAAGGATGATTTTCCACTCCCCCACATCGATATTCTAGTTGACAATACGGCACAACATAAAGTGTTTTCCTTCATGCACAGTTTCTCAGGTTACAACCAAATCAAAATGGCGCATGAGGACATGGAGAAAACAACTTTTGTCACACAGTGGGGCACTTTCTACTATAAGGTGATACCATTAGGACAGAAGAATGCTGGGGAAACCTATCAGCGTGCCATGGTAGCTTTATTTCATGACATGATACATCACGAAATAGAGGTCTACATGGACAATATGATAGCCAAATCTCAAACAGAAGAAGAGCATCTTGATCATTTACAGAAACTGTTTGAGAGGCTGAAGAAATATATGCTGAGGTTGAATCCAAACAAATGCACGTTTGGGGTACAGTCTGGTAAACTCCTAGGCTTTCTCGTCAGCAACAAAGGTATCAAGGTGGATCTTGACAAGGTTAAAGAAATAAAAGAGATGCATGCTCCTCGTACTGAGAAGGAAGTCAGAGGATTCTTGGGACGTTTGAACTACATTGCCAGATTCATTTCTCACCTGACAGCTACTTGTGAACCAATCTTCAAATTGTTGAAGAAAGATCAAGTAGTCAAATGGAATGACGAATGCCAAATTGCTTTTGACAAAATCAAAGAGTACCTGCAAGAGCCTCCTGTGTTGATGCCACCAGTCGAGGGAAGACCATTGATCATGTACCTGACTATTTTAGAAAACTCAATGGGTGTGTGTGCTGGGGTAGCATGACGAGTCTGGCTGAAAAGAGCATGCTATTTACTACCTGAGAAAAAAGTTTACCGACTGTGAAGCCAAATATTCACTGCTCGAGAAAACTTACTGCGCTCTGGCATGGGCTGCTCGCCGGCTAAGACAGTATATGCTGACCCATACTACCTTGTTGATATCTAAAATGGATCCGATAAAATACATCTTCGAGAAACCCGCTCTCTCTCGGAGAATAGCAAGATGGGAGATGATCCTGACGGAATATGACATACAATATATTACCCAGAAAGAAATAAAGGGCAGTGTACTAGCTGATCACCTTGCTCACCAAGCTGTGGAAGGCTACCAATCTGTGAAGTTAGAATTCCCAGATGAAGACATCATGACGGTAGACAACTGTGAAGAATTTAGGCCATATGACGGACCTGAACAAGGATCCCGATGGACCCTGTTCTTTGATGGGGCATCCAACGCACTCGGCAATGGTATTGGTAATGTACTCATATCTCCTGAAAGGTGTCATACTCCCTTTACTGCAAGGCTCTGTTTCAATTGTACAAATAACATGGCGGAATACGAAGCGTGCATTTTTGGTCTCAAAGCTGCCATGGACTTGGGGATCAAATCCTTAAGTGTATTCAGAGATTCAACTTTGGTCATCAGCCAGATCAAAGGGGAATGGGACACCAAACACCCCAACCTTATCCCATACAAAGAACATGTGTTGACATTGATCCCACATTTTGAGGAGATTACCTTCGAGCATTTCCCGCGAGAAGAAAATCAGTTAGCAGACACACTGGCCACAATGTCATCCATGTTTAAACTTAAATGGGATAACAAGGCTCCCCAAATCACCATTGAACAAATGGATGAACCAGCACGCTGTCATGAGATTAATACTGAAGAAGTAGTGGACTAGCCCTGGTTTCACGAAGTCAGGAGGTATCTAGAGGCTCAAGAATATCCGGAAGGAGCTTCAGTCAATGATAAGAAGTTCTTAAGGAGATTCTATGCTAAGTTCTTCCTTAGTAATGGCGTTATGTACAAGCGCAATCATGACTCTGCGTTACTTCGGTGCGTAGATAAGATTGAAGCTAAAAGGATGATGTCCGAATTACATGAAGGCACTTTTAGCACCCATTCCAATGGTTATATGATGGCAAAGAAGATCCTACGGGTAGGCTATTATTGGTCTACCATGGAAGCAAATTGCTATCAACACTCTCGAACTTGCCATAAGTGTTAGATTTATGCTGATAAGGTGCATGTACCTCCGGTTTCTCTGAATGTCTTGACGGCCCCTTGGCCCTTTGCTATGTGGGGGATTGATATGATTGGAGAAATCAAGCCAACATCCTCTAATGGACACCGCTTCATCTTAGTGGCCATTGATTATTTTACAAAATGGGTTGAGGCAGCTTCCTTCGCTTCCGTCACCAAGAATGTTGTCGCCCGGTTCATCAAGCAGAATCTCATCTATCGGTATGGTATCCCAGAGAGAATCATCACTGACAATGGTACGAATCTAAACAACACTATGATCACCGCCTTGTGCGAGAAATTCAAGATCCAGCATCACAATTCTTCCCCTTACCGTCCGAAGATGAATGGTGTTGTCGAAGCTACAAATAAGAACATTAAAAGGTCATACAGAAAATGACAGTGACATATAAAGACTGGCATGAAATGCTACCATTCGCTCTCCACGGGTATCGTACCAGGACACACACATCAACCGGGGCAACACCCTATTCTCTGGTATACGGCATGGAGGCTGTCTTACCTATTGAGGTCCAGATCCCCTCTTTGAGAATTATGAAGGATGCAGGTCTGAACGAAGAAGATTGGATCCAGACTCGGCTTGATCAACTGAACTTGATTGATGAGAAAATGCTCACTGCTGTCTATCATGGTCAAATGTATAAAAAACGGATGATCAAGGCTTTCAACAAAAAGGTCAGACGCCAAGTATATCAAGTTGGGGATCTGGTGATCAAGCGCATCATACTTCCGCAAGGTGATCCCAGGGGCAAATGGACTCCTACATATGAAGGACCATTTGTAATCAAAAGCATATTCTCTGGTGGAGCAATGATCTTAACCACCATGGATGGTGACGACCTGCCACACCCTGTGAACGCAGACATAGTCAAAAGATACTACGCGTAAGAGACCCCCTAGGTTGACACACCTAGGCAAAACAAGGGCATCCTGGTGAACCAAAGAGGTTCGGGCAAAATTAGGATAAAACAAAAAAATCTATACACCCGGCAAGTCGAAAACCCGAAAGGGAGACTTGGGAAAAAAAGGGTTTCCCGGTGAAAACCCGAAAGGGCGGTCCAGGAAAAAGGTAGGGAATTAAAGCGTATGACTATGTCCCATTGGATCACCTTACAGAAAACCTGTAAGCTCGACATTTCTAATCAATCCAATCAGCTTCAGACAAGGCAACAAATAGACAAGATGCTTAGAGACACGAAGGCTATAGCGGAATGGGAACCCCATGGGATTATTGCACATAGCTATTTTTTTTCTTTCTATCAAAATTTCATTTTTACGACAACATTCTCTTACTAGAATGTTTGTCTCATTATACAAAAATACTTACTCAAAGTCAATACGAAGGTATCTCTTTGAAAGTGCAAAACTATCTATTTTTCTTTACTCTTGCTTTAAGAGATAGGGAAATCTCTCTAAGTTATCTCCGTAAAATCCCCCACAGTGTGCAGTTTAATCCCCCAGCGGAACAAAACTTCCAATTATTACTCCCCAGTAGAAGTCGCTAAGTTTCTCGGGATTCCCCAACAGGATTTCACAAGCAATACACGGCGTTTCCCTTACAGCAAAGTTTATTTCTCTAAGCGGAAACTCATCAACACTTCAACTTCACAATCATGAAGACTTACGCTCTACATTCCTAATAGCAGTCAGGGATTTATTTCCCCTAATCCAACAACATTACAGCAGATTGGCTCGCATACGCATAAGTCGCGTCCATATATCATAAACATTGATGACATGAATGCATATATCACAATCTCATTGTACCATGCATTTCATACATCATGACAATGCATACAACTAACATTTTACCCTTTGCAGGATAAGGTTAATCAATAACTATCATCAACAAATCAGAGATTAATACCTGAAACAGGCTGAGGACAATTGGCTACACGACCAACTGAAATTTCAGATACAGTTCAGATACGCTCCAAACACGGATGCAATCTTGATACTCATTAAGATTCATCTTTCAGATACAGTTCAGATACGCTTCAGATACGGACGCCATTCTGATACTCATTCAGATTCAGCTTTCAGATACAGTTCAGACACACTTCAAATATGGACATCATTCTGATACTCATTCAGGTTCAACTTTCAGATATAGTTCAGATACGCTCTTGACACGGATGCCATCCTGATACTCATTCAGATTCAGCTTTCAGATACAGTTCAGATACGCTCCTGACACGGATGCCATCCTGATACTCATTCAGATTTAGCTTTCAGATACAGTTCAGATACGCTCCATATACGGATTCCTTCCCGATACTCATTCAGATTCAGCTTTCAGATACATTTCAGATACGCTCCAGACACGGATACCATCCTGATACTCATTCAGATTCAACTTTCAGATACAGTTCAGATACACTCTAGATATGGATGCCATCTTGATACTCATTCAGATCTAGGCTTTTATCTCGAAGTAACCCTACGACCCAGGTTCCTTCCCATAAGCCCTACTATCCAGGCTTTCATCTTAAAGTAACCCTACGATCCACGTCCCTTCTCATAGCCCTAATATCCAGGCTTTCATCTCAAAGTAACCCTACTATCCAGGTTCCTTCTCCCTTGCCTCCAGAAAACAGTCTACAACACTGTAAGACCCAGACCCGACCAGATTCGGTCGATGTCACATTTCCTCAGTAGCCACTATTCAACCTGAACCCTGACCAGATATGCGCTCTACTCTCACCTCCTCAATCAAGAGTTAACTCCCGATCAGAGTAATGGACGACCGAAGCTCCTAGACTCTACTTCCCAAGACATAAATCAACATTCCCTGACAAAGTCCTCCTTAACATCAGGTACAAGAATTCCCTCTAGGGAATCTCTTATGCAACCGATCTTTTCTGGATGGCATCTTTGAGCCCATCTCCGACGATTCTCCGTCGCCTTCCAAATGGCATATGTAAGCCCATTCCCAATATCACTAATCAATATTACTTCATGCGAGTGCAAATTTCTGGGCACTCTAGTGTTCAATCATCTTCTACCTTCAGATCACGAAAGGCAGACCAGCCAATCTACATCCCCAGGCTTAAGAAGATTGAACAGGGGAAGCTGTTGTACCCTAAAATTTGCCCTCTCATTTCTCAAAAGACCATCCTGGACCCTCAGGTTTGCTTCTATCAAGTTTCAAGTATGGAATTATAACTTTTCAAGAAAATCATTCACAAAGGCAAAATGGCAAAAACACACTGAAAAGTCAAACTTTGACTTTTTGACCAAATTTGAGTCCCAAAAACCACATTGCGTCAAGACATACAAAAGGTGAAATTTGATCATCAAAAAAATCAAGAGAGTCAAAAATCCAACTTTTGCAAGACTTTGAAATTTTTCTAAGTATTTTCTATACTTGTTAATTTCATTTGCTTCATGACATTGTTACTACAATTCCAAATATTTTAAAATGAGGCAAATAATTCAAGTTGTTACCAAGTGACATTTTTGCAAATTTACAAATTCTAAAACTATGTCTTGTTTGGATTTTTTCTATTTTGCCACAATGTTTTGTCCTTGATACAATGTGCGTAAAATATTCCATAAGACCAAATTTGTTTCATGCTACAAATTTTGCTGTCTAAGTTGAACAAAGCATGATATACTGCATTGCCCCAAAACCCCAAAAGTCTGCTCCATTGCTGTCCTAAAAAAAACCTTGTGCTATGTTGCACCACAAATCTGCATATGCTGTCCTATATAGTCCAAAAAAAATGCTCTATGCAGCCTGCACCAGCCTGCATCACAATAGCCCCAAAATTGCACCAAAATGTCAAAAGTAAATTGTGTGAATAAAGTATAAAAACAGTAGGCAAAAACAATTCAAAATGATTGATTTTCCCCCATAAACCTCAGTCAAGGGTCTACAAAAGGGACTGTTTCATAAGACATAGGGGTTGGAATTTTTGGAGAGAGGAGGGAGTCTTTGAACAGAAAAACAATATTCTTGATAACTTTGGCTCATTCAAGAAAAAAACCCAGCTCTAACCTCATTCAAAACAGAACTTCAATCCATTATTCCATCTTACAAACTCTCTCATTAATCAAACACCTTAGCACATAGAGAGGGTAAAAACACTAAAACAGTTTCTGTTAGTGCCATTATCCTCACCATCCAAACATAAAAACAATACTGTATAACTTGACTGGGTTTCAACAGTTTGGATCAAGCCTCGACTGGGTTTCAACAATTTGGAACAAGCTTCCTGGAGATTCATTGGAGCCCTCACAACATCTTAAAAAAGTATTCAGATTTCAAACACCAAGTGTAGTTTCAAGGTAAGTCTTCTTGACTTGGTATTTTTCATACATCATTAATGATTTATTCTTGAAGATAAGATGTAGTAATCATTGCGCCTTTTAGCTAACCGTTTGCTTGCTGTTTATATTTATCAATCATATGCTGTAAACTGACATGTATGGACAATAAAACAATGTTTCAGGCAGAAAAACGCAGTATGTATCGACACATACGCACATGTGTTGACTCATCCTAGTAAAAAATAGGGTATGAATCGACACATAAACCCCATGCATCGACTCATACTGATTCTAGGTCCCAAAACAGAAGTTTGAAAAGTCCTTAAATCGATACAAAATGCGTATGCATCGACACAAAGAAGGTGTATGAGTCGACACATCCCATTATGTGTCGACTCATACTGAGCTGATTTTTCTTTAGAGGAGCAAGGAAAAGTTATGTGTCGATGCATAACAACATATGTCAACACATGTTGGTTCAAAAGCAGTTTCTCCCATTTTCTATACTGTCTATGCATATATTTTTCATTACTGCCGATTAGTTCGATGTGGTTGTGATAATTAGACGTTTATTTCATCCCTATTTGCAAATTATACCCCCATCCCCCTCAAGATGTAATAGCCTAGGATTTTATTTTTCGCATTTTATTTTTGCTTTCATATATTGCTAGTAATTAGGATGTATGGCAAGATAAATTCAACAAATAGATAACTTTTAAATATAAAGACAAAATTAACTTGAAACGAACACACATTTTCACACGCGCACCTCTAGGGTAACCTCACTCGTTGCCTCGAAAATACAGTCATGTCTCTCGAATATGGAACACTTTAGCAAAGACCCTTCGATAAAAAATATCATAGTCCCTCGACGTCCCTCGATGTTGCCTTCGATAAAATGATATAGTCCCTTACGAAAATTTCTAAAGTGTCTCACAAGATGCCTTATATGACTGTACAAACGTCTCGCGCCTGTCCATTCACATCCAACGATGGGGATTCTTACTAAATCAATGGTAAGATAACAACATCTAAAGGAGGAAAAGAACATTTAAGACTTTTCGAGTAGGTAGATTCACTCTTAATCACTCGCTTGCTCACAACCAAACATTTTACACCAACACTTTCAAAACATCTTTCAAAACTTGAAGACATTTTCAAAAGATCAAACACTTTGTATACATTCTTACGAACGAGAATCATTACAAAATTTACCTAAACAATGGCCTCTTTTCAAAAATACTTTCAAAACCACACAAAGCATAATTTCAAACAAAAGAAAGTGATCTAGAAAGTAACTAAGAGCCCATGGAAAACCATGGATGAAAAGGGTTCTAACACCTCCCCTTTTCATAATCTACCGTCCGAACCCGAGAAATAATCTCGAAAGGTCTTTCCTGTGCTTTTTTACCTTTCCTTTTGGATAAAAGAAAATTCGGTGGCAACTATTGCTAACCGCACAATTGCGATCAAATGCAAACGACCCAAGTCAGTTCTCCCACCGTATCATATTAAGCAATTGTAAGTAGACTTATATAGAAGTCGCACCTATTTTAAGGCCGGTCAATAGCAATCTATGCACCATTTATTTTGAGAGATGATATAGAGATCATGCTCCAATAACACTTAGTACAATAAGAAAGGGATAAGATGAAGGAGGATGAGAAAGAATATACAAAGCACATTTGAATTAAAATTTAATTAAACTATTATTAAAATCATTCATCCATTTTTATGGAGTTAGACTCAACAGCATGGATCCAATGATGTTAACAAAGTTCATGATAAAAAATTCAACCCAAGATAAGCCAGAAAATAATCACAAAATAATATTGCATTTAATATATTCATTAAAAAGGTTTTTTTTTAAAAATGTTTTAAAATAAAAATAAGAAAGAAAAATATCAACTATGCTCAAATTAATCAAGAAATATGAAGTAAGACCATAGAAAAATCAGAAATCGACTCAAATATTTTAATAAAATTTTGGTAATTTTTTTAAAGTCAGAAACTATTTTTAAAATTAAAAGAAATGAGTAAATTAAACCAAAAATAATATAAAAAATAACAAAGTCAGAAGTAAAAAATAAATGAGGTCAACAATATTGGTCACAATCTCATTGGATCATTCCATATTTTTTTCTTCAGAATTTAAAAATGCATAAACGTATTTTTAAACATTTAAAACAATTCAAATAAAGTGAAAATTTATAAAAAAATATCAAAACACAAAATAAAATTTTGAAAAAATAAAAAATAGAAAGAGAAAAATCAATAATATTTTTCATAATTTTTTCAGATTTTTTGGAATAAAAATGAATTTTCTATTATTTTTTGAAGTTTAAAATAATTAAATATAAAAATCAGAAATAAAAAATAAAGTCAAAAATATGTGGACCATTGGATGAGAGTCAAAATGCGTTAGTAATCAAATCCAAGGGATCTGACGCGATGTGCATATCATGGTCATTAGTGAATAAAACATTGAATCAAATGTAAAATTAAATTTAAAAAAAAAACAAGTGGCAGGCCATCATTGGTTGGAAGATGACACGTTGGTCATCTTCAACCTCCAGCCAACGTAAATTGCAGGTCTCTTAAACTGTAAAATCAGAAGCTCAGACCTATGCCATTCGCTTCGTCTCTTTAAGACGAAGACAACCACACCTTCGCGACAAATTTATATAAATTGTAGCTCAAACAATTTGGAAGGAAAGTTTTAAAAAGGGATTTGAAATTTCATGGTCAAAACGTGTTTCCAAATAAAAGCAAGTGTTGCAACTAGAACCAGGGCAATGAGAGCTTCACAATGATATCAAAGTTTGGAAGAATTGATGGAGAAATCTACCTATTGGAGTTGAGTTGCAGAGCTCTGAAACTGGACTCCTGTGGATCAATATAGGTCACGATTCTTGAACGTAATTGTATGGTTAGCTTCAAGGAAGATCAAGGAAGGTGAATTGATAGAAAAAAATGGATTGAAAAAGGCTTGAACACTGATTTCGAAATTGCAGAAAAATGAGTTATGGAGCAAGTTTGGCAGGGTGATTATGGATGTTCAAGCTTGAGGAAATGAATGAGGGATGACCCTTTATTTATAGGGAATCAAATGGAATGTTCAAGCGTGTCAAATGATGAAGTTTGGAGGGAAATCGTGTGAAGTTGCAAACAAGAAAAGTGTGACTTCTATTTTGATCAAAACTCATCCAAAACACGTGTTTTGCTATGCTAATCACTTATGGAAGTTCACTAAACATGTTTAGAAGCAAAAACACGCAGAAACAAAGTGTTTAGAAGCTAAATCAAGGATTTCAAATTTTGGCTTTTGAAGAAACTTCAGTTTCAAGTTACCAAGTTAAAATCAATGGCATTCTCAGCTCAAGGGGTCTTAGGGCATGATTATTGAAGCTTTAGAAAGATTAGATTACAAGCTTTGCAATGGGAAAAGAATGAAATCAAATGGATGTTTGAGCTGAAATTTGCAATGAGTCAAAGTTGGGAAAAAGAAGTTGACTTTCCATACTTGGAAATATTTCAAATTTTTCTTCAAAAGTGACCTATAATATTTTGCATCCAAACATGGCTTTCCTCTTGGAATTTTCTCTTGACCAAAAAATATGGCATGAAATAGACCTCTTGAATGACATTTTGAGACTTGAACCGTTCAAAATCTCCAAAAATTGAGAGAGTTATGAATTGTTGAAGTTGGCAAAAAATCATGAAATGACCTATAATCTTTTATATCCTTAAGGCATATTCCATCCATTTTCTCACTTTTCATATAAAAGAAGGAATGAATTTCACATCCTCAATATCATTATGGAAAAAGATTAGGCTCAAGGTGATAAAAACTTACCAAGTTATGATCATTTGTAGTCACACATGGGAAATTGGGGGTTCATCACGAGGACTTGTAATCTTTCTTCAACATCAAGTTTCTTCCACATGAAAACTCCTTGAAACTTTTTAAGTGATTTATTATTAACCCTTTGAAGAGAAGAATTTTTTTGGAATCACTCAAAAATACCAAAAGATGAGCAAGATATACTCCTTTGAAGTTCAAAACCCTAGCCCCTAGATCAAGAAAATGCTTTGAGGAACTTTGACAATTTTGAACAACCTTCTTATACCAACACTTTTGATTTGTAATTAGAAGTTGTTGAGGATGATAATGAGAACTCATAACAACCAAAATAACTTCCATTTCTTGAGAATTGAGAGAAATATGCACTTGTGACCAATGAGAACAAAGTCTTGTCCAACCATGGCAACCTCTTCAATCAACCCCTTGTACTTTTAAACCAATCTTGATAACTTTGAAATATGGTGAACCAAAATAAACCTTGCCATGCCATTTCTTCTAAAACAAATTCAATGGTGAGGTTTGAACTTCTCAAGCTTTATTGACTAGGGCATGAAAATAAACTCATGAGCCCATGGATCAACTTGCTAAGCCACATTGCCTTTACCTACATTATTAACAAGTAAGACAAACCAATATTGCATTTTATTAATTAAAAGGAAAATTAAAAAACATGTATGATCATAAAAGAAAAACAAGTTAAGGTGCTTGGTGATTCCTCAAAGAGCAAAGCTAAAGATAGGGAGGAGAACCAAAAGCCCTAATGTGATCTTGTTGTGATTGAATCAATGTGGTATGATGAAGGGATCTTAGGGGAAAAATTGGGGTACAACAATTATTATCTTAGATTTTTGCTCTGTGCTAGGGATTTGAGTTTTTATAGACATATACTGCTTAGATTCTTATCTAGGATGATTATTTGTTAGTTTCAGAACTCTAGAGATAGATTTAGAATTGGCATCTACTTGGGTATCAAAGCTTAATGCCTCTGTGTAGTTGTGCTGTACTGAGAGACCGTCAGTATGATTACATAGTTGTCTTCTGTGTTGCTGAGGAGGTAGAGAGATCACTTTCTTGGTGATACAATCGGTCTCTCAATTTGGGTTAGAAATGACTTAGGTTGTGAGTGATACGTGGTGACATTGATGAGTTTTGTTAGGTTGAATGTAACTGGTCGATAGATTTAAGTCTGTGATGAGTAGATTATATGTAGGTTTGATAAGTTCTTCCTTAGTTTTTACTTTTGTTTACATTTATTTTTTGTTGATAACATTTTCTTTACAAACCCATTTATTCTCAAACTCATTAACTAGAGATTTGTCGAACGACATTCAATAACCAATCTCTGTGGACACGATAAATTCTCGGATAAATATTTCCAAAGCTTTTGTTGCTTGCCGCTGCACCGCTATAACAAAATGGCACCGCTGCCGGGAATTGGTGTTATTGTTTTCGCATTGCGATAATTATTTTGTTTTTGAGTTTTGTAATTAATTTATATGTTGTATAGAAATTGTACATTAAGTTGTATTTGATATTTGTGCATATATGTGTTTTCACGTACTGTTGTGAATTATCTCGTTTTCGTAAAATTTGTTGTGTGATTGTTAGGACACTCTCTTTAGGTTTGTGCGGTGTGACAATACCATGGCATGATGAGAGGAAGTTACTAGCTCGCACAATAAAGGCGTCGAGCTTACGACGTAAAACAAGCATGTTTGTTTATATTTATTTATGTGTGTGGTGATTTGTGCTTTAACAAGTTGAAACAAGGAAATATTCTGAATATCAAATCTTCACTTTTTAACTTGTTAATTCATTTTCAGCTGGTTTTCGTATCGTTATTTGTATTTTTTTGTTATGTCAATTTGTGTTTTCTGAAAGCTTGTCGTGTTTAGCTTGAGGAGTTTTATTTGTTGTATATATTGTAAATTTTGTACATTGAAATTTTGTAGGAGTATTATTTTTCTAATTCTTTTGTTGTTGTTTGCACTCAAGTTTTGGTCCGGTAACTTGTAAAATATTGAGGTGATTTGTCAAGTTTGATCGTATTGACTTGCGAATGCATGGTAATTATGATACGGTGGCAGAACTGACTGTTAATACTGGTTTTGCATTTTTTGTTCGCAAATGTCGCGGTAAGAAAGAGTCGCCACTGACTTTTATTTTATCCAACAAAGGAAAAGGGAAAAGAAGAGAAAAAACCTTTTTCGAGATATTTCTGAGTACGGGGAGTAGATTATAGAAAGGGAAGGTGTTAGCACCCTTTCTATCCATGGTTTTCCATAGGCTCTTAGGTACTTGCTCATTTGAAATTGCTTGTGTGTGCTTTGAAAAGTTTTTGTTTAACATTGTGGTAACCCTTGTATCTGTCCTCAAGAGTGTGACGAAGTTGTTTTTGAAAACTGTTTTGAAAGTGTTTGTATGAAAGAGTTTTTGTTGTTTTGAGCAAGTACTTAAGAGTTTTTACCTACTCGAAAAAGACTGTTCATTTTCTCGTTTCCTTTAGACAGCGCTATCCTACTATTAAGGAGTAGGTAGCCCCAACCTTGGAGTTTAAGGGACATTCGAAGGGACAATTACAGTCACAAAAGCAATGGTTCGGAAACCTTAGTAGTTATCCTAGAGTCTTAAAGATCTTTCCGAGGCAATATTCGAATGGGTCATTTTGATCTTTTGGGACTAGAGGGCGACCACTAAAATTCACTATACTTCATGATCGTTTACCGAAGGCAACCGAAGTGGGGGTAACCCTAGGAGTGAGCATGTGCAAGTGTTTGACTTCAGTTCATTTATCTTGCGCATTTAGGGTTATCTACCGTTTTAATCGTTATTCTTTCCATACAAGCCTATTAGTCTAAGCAGTTAGTAATAGCGGAAAGTAAAGTGCAAGAATAAAAACCTAGCTATTACAAGGCTTCGGGGAGGGGGTTACATAGCCAAAATAGGGGGAAAATAATAAGTAAAAAAATAATAAAACCTAATTAAAAAAACTATTACAACCCTTGGCAGTTACAATAATTAGAAAAATAAATAAATAAAACGCGCGCGAGGAAGAACACAGAAATTAAATATCCTAATGAATCGAATTAATTAAAGGAAATATTTTTTTGTATTTTATTTAAGAAAATAAAGTATTTATGCATTAAACCTAATTTGTATAATTAATTTTAATTATGAAAAATAAACCAACTTACCCTAATTTAAATTAATTCTAATATTTTGTGGTTTTCTTGATTTTATGATTTAATAAAAAAAAGATTTTTTGAAACAAATAAAATAAATAACTAAAATGAAATAACAAAACAATAAAAGAAAAAATTATGAATATGGGCCAGTTATGAGAAGCAAACTGGGGATGCATGGCTGAATTTGCAAAGCCCAGAATAATAGGCCCATCTGCCTGCATGTGGATTCAGTGTAGCCTGCCTCTGAGAGTCCACCATGGGGGTGAATTGCTGGGAGATGGATCTGGATATGATATGATCCCATGGTTGGATCTGAGGACGCATGATGGTCTTATGAAGGTGAGGCGTATGGGATCCTGCAAAGTATGTTAGGAAAATAAAATAACAAAATGCCTGGACCTGGGATCGAACCCAGGTCCCTTCTATCACCAGTGCTACCTTTTACCATCTGTGCTACATGACTTATTTGCTAACATAATAAACCAATAATAACATAATGTAAATAAGGTGGCATGCCCAGAAAAATGCGCCAACATTCAAACCGGCTAGTGTGTGGCTGCCACTTGATCATCTTCCTCCTCAGAACTATCGTTTTAGGTCTGAACTTTTACCTATGGACGATGTCTGTAGCTATAACCCAGTGTCATTCAAAAATTAAATACAAGCAATATAAATTCTAATGGATACCATGAATCAACTGGGCTTGAAGCCCTGGACACCATGGTATCCATGTCTAGCCCTAATTTTGCCTGTATCAAGAAACCATAAAACGAGTTTGGAAACCCTAAGAATGGAAAATTGCGATTCCTATACCTAAAACTCAATCAAACAATACAAAGAGCATCACAACCTTATGATAAACAAGAATACATGGTTAATTTTCATTGAAAGTACATGTATGCGCGTAATCGAAAATAAAAAATAGTTAGAGAACCGAATCCTGTATCTTACGATTTTGGATGTTTTGTGACTTGGGAATGATTGGAATAGCTTCAGAACACATCCAAGAACAGATTGTTGGCTTTGAAATTGCTTAAATTGGTCTGTAGAGAAAGATCCGATCTGCATTTTTCTTTTAAAATTTGGAACTTTGTTTGACTCCTTGAGGCAGGTTGTGCATCTGAATTCCTGTCCTTAGGGTTAAGAATACTTGTGTATAAGTATGTGAATCAAATTAGGGTTCTAAGTTTAGAAAAAATCCAAGATTTGATAACTTTTGAAAATTGCTTCCAAACTTTCAAAACTAGGAGATTTCCTCTTGTTTTTGATTTTGCACGATTTTGTTTGGCTTTGTGACAGCAAGCATGATCTCTAATTCAATGCAAACAAATCTCATCCCATTGATTTTATTTATTTTGATTTTATTTGATTTTATTTGAATTTTAAATAAATAAAATCAAAATAAATAAATAAATAAATAAATAAGGCATGGAATGGTTTAGGGGTCGTGGACCATGTTAGGAATGAGATTCAATCTTGAAAAGTTGGGTCCATTTGGAAAAAAAATGCAATTTTGGGCATTGTTGACTTTGTGCAAATTTCCAAAAATGGCCAACTTTGACAATGCATATCTCCTTCAATTTTGACCCTAAGAGGGTGTTCTAGGACTTTTGAAAAGGGCCTATAATGTAAGAGGGTGTTCACGTAAGAAGCTTTGACCCAAAAGGTGTTTTTGTTGACTTTTGAAAAGGGCCTATAATGTCTAAATTTATATCTTTTCATGAGTGCATTTCTTGAACTTTAGGGCTGAAGAGGAGTTGTAGGGAATTGAATTCTCTTCAAAATGAGCATTGGATGGGAAATTTATGATAAAGTATGATAAAGTTATGCTTGGTCAAAGTTTGGTTGACTTTTCCTATAGAAACTCTAATTTAGCAACTTTTGAGTTTTGATGAATTTGGGGCATTCCTTGAGGAATAATGATCAAACCTTGATAAAATAATGGATATTACTTCAAAATGTTTATGTTGACCAAAAATCTTAAAGTTTGACTGTATGTGGGCCACAGTTGACTTTTGACCTTGCACAATTAATTTTCAGGCATCTGAGCAGTTGACTGAGCAAACTTGTAGTGCAAGGCATGAAACTTGGCATGGATGATCTTGAGAACATATTAGGGCAAAGGAAATCATTTAGGACCCTTGGAACTCAAACATCTTGATGAAAATGGAAACCCTGGTTTGAGTTTCATTGCTTTTAGGAGAGAATTTGTCTGGTTAATTCTTGGGCATCCTTGAGCAATTGAGGACCTCTAGGAGTATGTTTTGAGTAAAATGAGAGGGAAAATTTTGGGGTACAACAGCTGCCCCTTTTCAATCTTCTTAGACCTGAGGATGTAGATTGGCTTGTCTGCCTTTCGTAATCTGAATGTGGAAGATGATTGAACACTAGAGTTCCTAGAAATTTGCATTCGCATGAAGTGAGTGTCAGTCGATAATATCGAGAATAGGCTTACCGATGCCATTTGGAAGGTGATGGAGAGTCGTTAGAGATGGGCTTAAAGATGTGATCCAGAAAAGATATCGGTCGCATAAGAGATTCCTTTGTGAGAATTCCTGTAACTTCCGTTGAGGACAACTTCACCGGAGAATGTTGATTTATGTCTTGGGAAATAAAGGCTAGGAGTTTCGGTTGTCTGCTACTCTACTGGGGAATTAAATCTTGATCGAGTAGGTGGAAGTAAACTGCACGTCTAGTCATGGTCTAGGCTGCACAACAACTTATTGGGGAAATGTGAAATCGACCGTATCTGGTCGAGTCCAGGTCTTATAGTGTTGTAAACTGTTGTCTAGAGATAAGAGAGAAGGAACCTGGATAGTAGGGTTGCTTCGAAATGAAAGCCTGGGTAGTAGGGCTGTGAGAAGGAACCTGGATAGTAGGGTTACTTTGAGGTGAAAGTCTGGATAGTAGGACTTATGGGAAGGAACCTGGATTGTAAGGTTACTTCGAGATGAAAGCCTGAATAGTAGGGCTTATGGGAAGGAACCTGGGTAGTGGGGTTACTTCGATATGAAAGCCTGGATAGTAGGGCTTATGGGAAGGAACCTGGATAATAGGGTTACTTCGAGATGAGAGCCTGAATGGTAGGGCTTATGGGAAGGAACCTGGATAGTAGGGTTGCTTCGAAATGAAAGCCTGGATAGTAGGGCTTATGTGAAGGAACCTGGATAGTAGGGTTGCTTCGAAATGAAAGCCTGGATAGTAGGGCTATGAGAAGGAACCTGGGTCATAGGGTTACTTCGAGGTGAAAGCCTGGATAGTAGGGCTTATGGGAAGGAACCTGGATAGTAGGGTTGCTTCGAAATGAAAGCCTGGATAATAGGGCTTATGGGAAGTAACCTGGATAGTAGGGTTGCTTCGAAATGAAAGCCTGGATAGTAGGGCTATGAGAAGGAACCTGGGTCATAGGGTTATATCGAGGTGAAAGCCTGAATAGTAGGGCTTATGGGAAGGAACCTGGATAGTAGGGTTACTTCGAGATGATCACGTAGGTTGGTTGACCCGTTTAGTTTAGGGAACTGATTTTCCATTAGTTGTCTGCAAATGTGACATGTATAACTGCTGGGATTGTTGATGATAATTGTCTTTCCTTAAAAGATAACAAGTTTAATTATATGCGATGCATGAAATGCATGGTGGGATGATGTTCTTAAAATAAATGAGATTATGTTGTATGCGATGTGTATGCGCATGTCATGATGTATGAACACGAGATGCTATTGTGACATATCTGAGTCTTGGAAAGTAAATCCCTAACTACTGCTGGAGAGTATTGGAAATAACATTCCTGACTGTTGTAGAAAACCGTGCTTCTTTTACTTCCGCTGGGGATGGTGAACGAAGATGATTATGCTGGAGATTTGCTCCTTGTTTACGGATATTCTGCTGGGGGAGAGACTCTGCTTGAGAATAACTCTGCGGGGAAATAACTCTGTTGGAGGATGAACTTCCATAGTTGAAGGGATAAACTCTGTCGGGGATTGAGCTTCTGTATTCAGAGAAATATACTCTGTTTGGGAGAAAACTTTATGACCCGCTTGCAATTATGAAATTCGGCTGGGGAACATAGATGTCACTTTTCTGAAGGAACCTGGCTGGGGAGATACCTCCTGTTTTGGGGAAGCCGATGTCAAAGCTTTAATTGCCTCTACTTTGTGGGGAGTATAGACGTCACGGGGTCGTATGTACTGATGAATTTGTTTCAACGCTGTCTCTGCCTCGGTACCTGCTGGACAGAGCAATTGTCGGGTTTGACATTTTTTAGTTTTTGCCCTTGTTTCTTAAGTTACGAGCAATTATCTTTCTGTTTCCTATAAAAATATTTATGAACAGAAATCATATTCAAATGCATATGTTAAGAATAAATCATTGGACGTTTTTTGCAAAACAAAACAGAAAAAGAAAAACAAATGGTTTTGTAAAAATGAGTTATATTAATTTTCGAAGTTGGCCTATAACATGCGTTTTTGTACAAGAAAGCTGACGCTCTAGTAAGAGAATGCCGCCGTAAAAATGGAAGCTATACAATATTGTGTACAATGAAAAGAAAATAGCTATGTGCAATAATCCCATTTAAGTTTCAATTCTGCTATTGCCGCTATGTCTTCGAGCGTATCATCACTTTGCTACTTGTCCGAAGCTGATTAAATTGATCGGTGCCATTCAAGCTTGACAATTTATACTGAGGTCTGGTTGCAAGGTGATCCAATGGGACATAGTGATATGCTTTACATCCCTAACTTTATCCTGGACTGCCCTTTCGGGTTTTTAGTCCACCGGGATACCCTTTTTTGCCCAAGTCGCCCTTTCAGGTTTTCGACTTGCCGGGTGTACAAATTTTTCGTTTTGATCTCTTATTTTTTCCCGAACCCTTTTGGTTCACCGATAAGCCCTTATTTTTTCCTAGGCCAGTAAACCTAGCGGGTCTTTAATCATGCGTAGTATCTTTTCACTATGTCCGCATTGACAAGGTGAGGAAGGTCGTCACCGTCCATGGTGGTTAGAATCATGGCTCCACCCGAGAAAATGTTTTTGATCATAAATGACTCTTCAAATATGGGAGTCCATTTTCCCCTGGTATCACCTTGCGGCAGTATGATGCGCTTGATCACTAGATCTCTGACCTGATATTCTTGGCATCTGACTTTTTTGTTGAAAGCCTTGATCATTCGTTTTTGATACATTTGACCATGACAGACAGCAGTAAGCCTATTCTCATTGATCAGATTTAGTTGATCAAGTCGAGTCTGGATCCAGTCGTCTTCATTCAAACTCGCATCCTTCATAATCCCCAGAGAAGGGATATGTACCTCAATAGGCATGACAACCTCCATGCCATATACTAGAGAGTAGAGTGTTTCCCCTATCGATGTTCGCGCGGAGGTGCGGTACCCATGAAGAGAAAATGGTAGCATCCCATGACAGTCTTTGTATGTCACCGTCATCTTCTGTATGATCTTCTTGATGTTCTTGTTAGCAGGTTCAACAGCGTCGTTCATCTTCAGCCGGTAGGGAGAAGAGTTATGATGCTGCATCTTGAACTGTTTACAGAGTTCGGTGATCATCGTGTTGTTGAGATTCATACCACTGTCAGTGATTATTCTCTCTGGCACACCGTAACGACAAACCAGTTTATGTTTGATAAACTGTGCCACAACATTCTTGGTAACGATAGCAAAAGAGGCAGCTTCAACCCACTTCGTGAAGTAATCAATGGCCACTAGGATGAAGCGATGCCCAATAGAAGTGGTAGGTATAATCTCTCCGATCATGTCAATGCCCCACATTGCAAAGGTCCAATTAGCCGTCAAGACGTTTAAGGGAGCCAGAGGCACATGCACCTTATCAGTATAGATCTGGCACTTATGGCAAGTTCGGGAGTGCTGATAACAATCTGCTTCCATAGTGGACCAGTAGTATCCTGCCCGTAGGATCTTCTTAGCCATGGTATGTCCACTGGAATGAATGCCGAAGGTACCTTCATGTAAATCTGTCACAATCCTCTCTGCCTCGCTCTTGTCTACACACCACAGTAAGGTAGAGTCATGGTTACACTTGAGTCTCTAGATACCTTTTTACTTTGTAAAACAAGGGTTTGTCTGCTACCTCTTCAGTATCAATCTCACAGCAGTACGCTGGTTCATCCAACCTCTCAATAGTGATTCGGGGAGCTTCGTTGTCCTACCTGACCTTGAACATTGAAGACATGGTAGCTAGCGCGTCCGCTAACTGATTCTTCTCTCGTGGGAAATGTTCAAAGGTTACCTCCTCAAAGTGTGGGAGCAATGTCAGCACGTGCTCTTTGTACGGGATGAGATTCGGGTGCTTTGTATCCCACTCTCCCTTGATATGACTTATCACCAAAGTTGAATCCCCAAAAACGTCTAGGAACTTGATCCTCAGGTCAATAGCAGCTTTGAGACCCATGATACAGGCTTCATACTCCACCATGTTGTTAGTACAATTAAAGCATAGTCGGGCGGTGAAAGGAGTATGACAACCCTCAGGAGATATGATTACAGCGCCAATGCCATTACCGAGTGCGTTCGAAGCTCCATCAAAAACCATAGTCCATCGTGATCCTTCTTCAGGTCCTTCATCCGGTCCAGGTTCTTCATAGTCAGTTACAAGCATAATGTTCTAGTCCAAGAACTCAAAATTCATGGACTGGTAGTCATCCATGGCCCGATGCGCCAAATGATCAGCTAATACACTCCCCTTGATTGCTTTCTCGGTTTATATTGGATGTCGTATTCAGTTAAGATCATTTGCCATCTTGCTATTCTTCCGGAGAGAGCGGGCTTATCGAAGATGTACTTGATTGGATCCATCTTAGATATCAACAAAGTAGTATGGGTCAACATATACTATCTTAGTCGGCGAGCAGCCCATGCCAAAGCACATCAAGTTTTCTCGAGCAGTGAGTATCTTGTCTCATAGTTGGTAAACTTTTTGCTAAGGTAGTATATTTCATACTCTTTTCGACCAGACTCGTCATGCTGCCCCATCACACACCCCATTGAATTGTCTAGCACTGTTAAGTACAATATCAAAGGTCTTCCTTCAACCAGAGGCATCAAAATTGGTGGTTCTTGAAGATATTCCTTGATTCTTTCGAAAGCAGTATGGAATTCATCATTCCACTTTACCACTTGATCTTTCTTCAGGAGTTTGAAGATCGGCTCACAAGTAAAATTCAGATGTGAAATGAACCTGGAGATATAATGTAGGCATCCCAAAAAACCTCTAACCTCCATCTCAGTACGAGGAGCCGACATCTCTTGTATGGCCTTTACCTTTGCAGGGTCTACCTGAATACCTTTGTCACTGACAATGAACCCCAATAACTTACCAGACCTTACCCCGAAGGTGCACTTGTTTGGATTCAACCTCAGCTTGTATGTCTTCAGCCTATCAAATAGCTTTTGTAGATGATCCAGGTGTTCTTCCTCGGTTTGAGCCCTGGCTATCATGTCATCAATGTAAACCTCTATCTCATGGTGAATCATATCATGGAACAAAGCTACCATGGCTCGCTGATAAGTTGCCCCAACATTTTTTAATCCGAACGAAATCACCTTGTAACAGAAGGTGCCCCACTGTGTGACGAAGGTTGTCTTCTCCATGTCTTCGGGAGCCATCTTGATGTGATTGTACCCAGAGAAACCATCCATAAAGGAAAATATCTTGTGTTGTGCAGTGTTATCAACCAGAACATCAATGTGGGGAAGCGGGAAGTCATCCTTTGGTCTTGCCCTGTTCAGTTCTCTGTAGTCCACACACATCCATAACTTTCCGTCCTTCTTAGGTATGTGAACAATGTTAGCAACCCACTGTGGATAGGATGTGACAACTAAGAACCCAACATTGAATTGTTTCATAACCTCTGCTTTAATATTCTCTGAAATTTCAGGGCGCACACGACGTACTTTTTGCTTAACCGGAGGACAATCTTCTTTAGTCGGCAGACGATGCACCATAATATTAGTGTCTAAACCAGGCATGTCTTCATATGACCAGGTGAAGATCTCAACATAGTCGTGCAACATCTGTATCAATCGCTGTTTGACATTATTCTCCAGATTTGTGCCGATCTTGACTTCTTTTTTGTCTACCTCTATGCCCAAGTTTATCATCTCAACTGGCTCTTCATGGGGCTGTATATCCCTCTCTTCCTGCTGTAACAGTCTAGCAAGTTCTCCAGGCACCTCACAATCTTCCTCACCTTCGTCCTCGGCTTGGTTGATTGGATTTTGGAAGTTATAATTGACAATAGCAAAACTATTATCAATGGGATCCAGAGTGGATATGGATCTGCAGTTTGATATGTGAGTGTGTGTAAGAGCATATCTGTATTGATAAAGTGAAAAAGCAGAAAAGGAAATAGAGAGCGTAAAATTTGTATGCAAGAAACATCCAATGTTTTATTGATGACATATGAAAATTACATATAACAACCCTCACAAATAAACCATCGTGCCTCGGGTAAGACACAAGGCCATAGGGTTTATATTGTTTATTACAAATTCAAAAAACAAGTAAGATAATAGTGCTGAACAAAATAAATTGGCACAAAATCTATGGCCGTCCAGTTACTAGGTCCACTGTTGGTAGTAGGGTAGATCCAATTGTCAATATCAGAATCCTCATTATTGTCTTCAATAGTATTGACCCCACGATTGCTAATGCGTAGGGGAGGTCCTCTAGCCCGAGCGCGTCGAACAACCCTTTGAGCTCCTGAAGTAAAGCCCAAACCAAATTTGTCACTTTTATGAGGAAAATCAGGGAGCTGTCCCCAAATGGTACACCCACCTTCTTCAACTATTGCTCTGGCGTCCTTGAGAGAAGCCATCTTCAAAGAAGGTTTGGTACTGGTGATAGTCTCGGTTGATGCCATGATCTAGGAAACCTCTTCAAAATTTTGACAAGGGGTCTCTATGAATTCCCCGTCCATCTTCACATACCTGAAAGAGTTCAGGTGGCTTACCATATACTCCTCTTCACCATGCACGATGACAATCTTCCCCTTCACTGGATACTTCAGCATTTGGTGTAGCGTAGAAGTAACGGCCCTAGCTTCATGGATCCAAGGGTGACCCAACAAACAAGAGTATGATGGCCTGATATCCATCACGTAAAAGGTGGATTTAAAGGTCTGAGAACCCACTTTGACAGGGATGTCCACCTTCCCATGCACCATTCTTTTTGACCCGTCAAAAGCCCTCACCACAATGTTACTGGGCTTTAAGGTCAAGCCTTCACATTCTAGCCGATCAAGAGCCTTCTTAGGTAGAATGTTCAGTGACGATCCAGTGTCCACTAGCACATGAGCCATAGTAGTGCCCCTGCATTCAATCGAGACATGTATAGCATAATTATGATTTCTCCCCTTTGGTGTCAAATCGGAATATGAAAAACCCAACCCATTGTCACCAATCAAACTGGCCACACAGTCCTTGAATTGGTCGGTGGAGGTTTCTTATGGCACACACGCAGTCTTGAGAAATGCAATCAAAGCCTTTGCATGAGCTTCGGAACACAACAACAGAGACAACATTGATATCTTTGAAGGGGTATGCCCCAGCTGCTCGACCATGTTGTAGTCACTCTTCTTGATTATTTTTAAAATTTCCTCCATTTCTTGCTTAGAGGATTCCAAAACAACTTTTCTAGGTGCCTCCGTCCGGGCAGGCTCACCTATAGCTTCTTTGCCCTGAGTCTCAGATGACTCATCAGAAGAAGTAACAACCGGAGTAAGGATGGGAGTAGTAATAGAAGTACTGGTAGGAACAATAGATGGAATAACAACATGCTTAGCAATAGTCTTTGGGGAGATCTCGAGAGAGAAAACCTTCCTCTTCGGGTAACTTTGCTGGTCCCGATAATGTTACTGATATCGAGATCAACCTCTTCAATCTTTAAATCTTGTTTGACGCCATGAAGTTGTCACTTTTATGTAATTTTGAATGGTTGCAAGTGTATATGTTCTAGTTCTTGATTTTGTAATAGCCATGGTTGAATCAAGAAAAGAGACTTTGAATTAATTCACTTGTCTTTGAATTTATTCTCTTATGCTTACATATTCTCAAAATGTATCTTGAATGAATCGCAATCCCTTCTCTAAGCTCAAGTTCAAAATCTTCTTTTTGTACCTCAAACATAATCCAAATTCTAAGCAAAGCCAATTGATGAATCACTTATATTATGAATACAAGAAAACCAGGAAAATTATCCACAAGTCATGTAACATCTCTCGCATATATCTTGTTCTTCAAGCAAGTTAAATGACTTATCCTTGAATCACATTAAAAACTTCTATTCCTTGTTCATCTTAAATCGATCCTTAATGCAACTCAAGCGTTCATGACAAGTCGAAACTCAGTTGGCTTCAAATGGCATGCTTGGTCAATGATCCTTAATCTCAATTGAATCCATAAATTCTAGTCATCTTGCATTTAAAACAACCACCTTTCATTTGATAAAATGAGCTACATAAGCTCCTGACCCTATCTCGAATCAACCGTTAACAAAGTCATGAACTTAATAAGCCCTTGAATCAATATTAACTCCGAGCACGATTAGAAGTTTCAACGAATCCAAATCACTAGTCATTTATCTCAATAGCCTAAGTTAACTTGCAACTGAAGTAACAAGTACTTGATGAGAACCATAAACTGTATCATTCAAAACAAGTCCACAACGTTGAAGAAGGAGAAGCTCCAGACAACCATAAGATCGAGCCCTAATCTAGTGACCCCCAATCGAAGCATAATAGAAGAAAACCCTAATTCTTAATCATTGAAGAAAGATTGCAACCTGATGATGAGGAGAGAGAATATCCCTGTAATTTGATGATAAAGAAGTCCAGGAAATAAAATCCTAATTCGAACAAATGATTGATGGAGAAATCAACCGAAATAAACTTGTGCAAAGATAAGAGCCTTAAATCCCTGCAACAAACCTAATTCCTCGAAATCCTTGCTCCCAAGACAAACTATTGACTAATGATGCATGATGCGTCAGATGACCTAATGAAGGTTATGTACCTCAATCTCTATTAAATCCACAGATTCTAGTCACCTTGCATTTGAAGCGACCAACCTCCATTTGATGAAACAAGCTGAATGAGCTTCTAACCCATAGCTTACCCAACGATACATATCTAAACTTGATAAAACTCAAAGCAATCCTTCAGTAAGGGAAGAGTAGCGCTCAATGTAGCCTTGAGGTGAGACTTTAATCCAGTAAATCTCCATAGAAGAATCATTTCCAAGCTTAAACAAAATGAAGAGAAATCCTGTTTCTCTGGCTGAGTTAGGCCCTAATGCCTTTATTCCTTGAAAGAACTCTGATGAAGAAAAAGTTGTATCTTGAGGAAATATGATAGCAGAGACATCTATGCTGCTTAAGATCCGAAACCCTAATCTCATACCAAGAAAAATGAGGGCGCCAGTTGAATCAATTTTGAGCAAGACGACAACCTCCATCCAGAGAGAGAAACCCTAATGCCAAAGCTCTTCGATCTTATAACCATGAGATCATTCCTATGTGCGAAATGTACAAAGTATGACGAGGGATCTTAGGGGCAAAAATTGGGGTACAACAGCTGCCCTTATTTAAGTGTCTTCTATCCGGAGATGCGAAGATTAAAATCTTCGTTTCGACGTGATTGAAGATACTTAAATATAAAACAAGCCCTATTTTTGGCCCTAAGATGCCATGTGATGCTTATGATTATGGATGTAACGTATAAACTTCATGCAGATGGCCAGACACACACTGGAGATATAATCTACAAATTAACCAAAAGAATTCAACCAGGACACTAAATCTCTGAAGAATAACACGACTCCGGGGATAGAAATTTGACCCTTTTGGAGACAAATCGGCCCTGCCGGGGAAAAGAAAACTCAACTTCACTGGGGGTAATATCCCGAGAGGAGACAAAATAACATAAACTTCAAAACTGAGGGGAAAATAATGGATAACAACAATTAACCAATAGCTGTGAACTATCCACTCATAGAGGAGATAGCAAAAAGAGAGTACTATTAACATAGAGGATCGGCAATCGTTAATCAGAAAAAGATCAATCTTACCTAAGAATGGTAATGAATTACACACTCAAGAATGAAGATAAAAAAAACAAACATAGGATAATACTGACTTTTATTGAAGGTAAATAAACAGAATATACACCAACATTTTACTGAAGATGGAGAAAAGAGAATGCACCAGCTTTTACTGAAGGTGATGTCTCAAAGAGTAATAACGAACTTCCAAAAATCCTGGCATTCTTCCTAGAACGAGTAAAAATACAATCTATCTCAAATAAAGAGACTACCACTTGTAAAGACTTCACAACAAACTTCTCTTGCGAAACTTCCTCGAAGAGATACCATTTGATAGAGAATCAGATAAACCTCCCCTCGATCCTGACTATAAGCCACAAACTAGTCTCAGTTTCTTCTTTAACCAAGATATTTCACCTGGAAAGGGTAAAAACACAAGCTATCTCAAATAAAGAGACTACCACTTGTAAATATTTCACAACAAACTTCTCTTGCGAAAAATCCTCGAAGAGATACCATTTGATGGAGAATCAGATAAACTTCCCCTTGATCATGACTATACGCCACGAACTGGTCTCAGTTTCTTCTTTAACCAAGATATTTCACCTGGAAAGGGTAAAAATACAAGCTATCTCAAATAAAGAGACTACCACTTGTAAAGATTTCACAACAAACTTCTCTTGCGAAACTTCCTCGAAGAGATACCATTTGATGGAGAATCAGATAAACTTCCCCTCGATCCTGACTATAAGCCACAAACTGGTCTCAGTTTCTTCTTTAACCAAGATATTTCACCTGGAAAGGGTAAAAATACAAGCTATCTCAAATAAAGAGACTACCACTTGTAAAGATTTCACAACAAACTTCTCTTGCGAAACTTCTTCGAAGAGATACCATTTGATGGAGAATCAGATAAACTTCCCCTCGATCCTGACTGTAAGCCACAAACTGGTCTCAATTTCTTCTTTAACCAAGATATTTCACCTGGAAAGGGTAAAAATACAGCTGTAGGAATCTTTCAACGAACTGTCTTTATCATTGAAGTACAGCCAAACTCAATCAATGAACTATCTCCCATAATGACGAGACTACCATTCATTGAAAAAAAATTTCTTTGGCATTAACAAACTTACTGGGAAGAATAGGTTTCTCAAATAAAGATAACCATCACTTGCTGTTTAAGAAGGAATTGTAATAAGACTGGTGAGAAGAGAAGCTTGATTTCCTGGGGAAATGCCAATACATTCCTGTTGAGGAGAAAAAAAGTCTTTTCGTGCAACATAAATGCCCATTCTCAGATCAAAGCTCGAAGCCTGCAGAAATCAGAATAATAATGTTGTTGGGAATTACATACTCGAACCAGAAATAAACTGGAATGACATGATCAACTAAGTCAGCACCCGATGAGAAATAAACTCAAAAGGGAATCACACTCCATCAGAAAATGAACTGAATAGGAAGGCTGAAGCAAAATATTCCACGAGGGATAACTCAGTGGGGGGAATTGAAAGGATATACACTTTCTGTTTAACGTTGATAACTCTATTGGAGAGAGGGTAACAATACTTTGCAAAGAGGATAATATACCAACAAAACATCAGTGGATGCAAATGAGTAATGAATTTTAAATTCATCTATGCATGATGTGTATGAACGTATGTATGTTATCATGCGCATGCTGACGAAACAACCATAATGCACTGGGGATAACCAGACAAATCTAACTTAGGTGAAGACAACATATGACCGAGTCACATGCAGGACGAACATTAGATTCCACGAGAGGGTAAGCATCAACAGAGGAAACAAAGTCCTATTTCATGGCTTAACTTCACTGGGAAAAACATGGCTTGAAAACAATCAAAGAACCACCTGACTAACAACAAATAAAGTTGCAGGAATATCATAAACTCTTCTATGTCTCATCGAAGAATACCAGTACGGACTTCGATAAGGGAAGAGGAAGCTTCATCGTCTAGACTTCACTGGAGATTCCAAAACTAACTTCACTAGGGGAAGATGAAAACCATGTCGTCGAGACTTAAACTGGGGATGTCAATACAAACTTTACTAGGGAAGATGCAAAACTACATCGTTGATACTTCAACTGGGGATTGTTATGCTAACTTCATTGGGGAAAAAGAAGCCACACACACCAAAGAGAGCCTGGATACAGTCTTCAATATTAGGCATAATGATTGTGTAAAATTCTCTGGGAGGGAAATCATGAAATTTCACGGGATAACAACTTCAGAGGGAGGTATCATATTCGACACATCTGGAAAATTAAGAAGTTGACAACACAGTAATGGGTCAGCTCATGGGGATTTTAAATCAAACTCAGTGCACAGTGAGAGAAAACCCAAGGAGTAGATGCTTATCTCAAAACTTCTTAGAATGTATATTTCCCTTGTCTGGTTGTATAGAAGCACACTACAACAACAATATCATAATTGGAGGGCATAACATCCTACTAAATATTACTTCTCAACAAGAAGGGAGAAAGCGTTCAATAACCAAGCACATGCTTTGTAACTTTGTAACCTTTGTTTGGTCACCTTCTGACCACGAAAGGAAATTACACTCAGTCGGAGAAGTCTGAATCGGGACCTGACTGGGGAGGATGGGATCCACCATCAAATAGCTGCTTGAAGACAATCTGAACCAAAACTTAACTGGGGAAAGATGGGAACACAGGCCCAATACCACACCACAACCTGGAAGACACCCACTAGCTGGTCAGTTACTGTAGAGGGAATCATGCCCATCTCTACAAGGCAAATTATGGGAAACAATCCTGCTTGTGGAAGATCTTCAGCTTGGGGAGAACATAATAATCATCTTGACCAAAAAATCTGGAAATACCCTTGGAAACAAATTTGGTGTCCCAAGTTTACCATACTGGTCGAGATATTTTTTCACGACTTGCCCTTGGCTGTCTGCTTTTAGGATAATCGGTCTGACCAAAAAGTTCCTAGAGATTCGTCGAATCTTGACATAACTGCCCTAGATTAGCTGAATGTTGCATCTTCCTTACTTAACAACTTCTTCTTATCTACGTGCCCTTTGCTGATACTCAAATGTAAGCTTCTTTGATATCATGCAATGGTTTTACAAGCAGAATAATGTTTATTCTAAGAATGATAATTCTAATGCAACAATTATGTAAGTCTTGAAGATTTTATTGAAGATATTTTGCAAAACCTTATGAATGAATCACTAGCCAAACGCAAAATTGATTTTTTTAAAAGAATAACAAAAGCCTATGATACCAACACAAATTTTTTTAGCAAAATTCATGAGAGTCAGAAAACGCTATCTCGTTGAAGTATGCTTTCGAAATAAACCTTGTTTCAATTAGGACTTTTGAAGGTTGTAACGTGGCCTGGTTCACGGTTTTATAAAAAATGGATTTTAAGGCTCAAAATTATTTGGTACCCACCCCTTCATGAAGTTCTCTAGTCCTAAGTTCAGTTAACTCGACCTAAACATTCATCTTTCAAAAGAAATTTCGAGACAGTTGAGGAACCAACCAAGGTTTTCTTTTGATACGACAATCACTTATTTCTTACTTTTATTGTCTAATCATGCAACATATTTACTTGCTAAGGATATCCATTTTGTAATACTTTTTCTCCTTTCAGGCTTTCCATCATTTTCCCTAACTTTTGCCTGGACAAATTCTTTTTGAATTTGACTATGAAGCCCAGCGGGATGCCCTGACTTTTGCCTAAGCAAGCTTTTTCCAAGTTTCGACTTAGAGGGGATTTTTGCCTTTTTCTTTAATCACTTCTTATTCATTTCATTTTTCATTCATTTTTATATTACATTTTCTTTCTTTCTTGGACATGTCGCGTGATGTTAAGTCATTTTCGACTTGTTGGAAGAATTGTGACTGCCCTATTTCTCGGAAGATGAGGGATAACCATTGTTGTATCATCGTCTACTGACTTTCTGATGTGCGAGAGATAGTCATTAGGGTATCATCGATTGATGCCCACTCTTGATAAGTGAAGGTTAGCCATTACAATTTTGGGTTTCACCAACCTTTTGAAGGATAACCATTATTGCATCCTTAGATGCGCATTTCTGATGAGTTCCGAACGCTCGATCAAATTAATTGAACACTACCCTGCCCCAGGTTAAAAATGAGGGTTTTTTCTAAAATAGAAAAGAAAGTCCTGCTTCAAGGCTCAAAGGGGTTAACGACGGTTTCACTCCCTTATATCTCCGGTGTTTGGGAATTTGAAACAATGCCTGTATATCATCAATAGAGTTTTATTCAAAAGCATACAACCAGAAATTTTGCATTTTAAATTCATATCCTCTCTCCAAACCATGCCTAGGGAAGAGACTGGATAACAAATTGGTATCATAATGTAAAAATCAATTTAAAATTAAAACAAACACGAGTGAAACGAATGGATTTCTTCATGACAAACATATTCATTGTATTAAGATAATCATTCAAATGTAAACAAGTTCTTTCATGCAAACAGTATGATGATTTACAAGAAGAATTACAAATGAGAAATCAGTAAAATTTCTAGTAAACATGAGAAGACTAATCATCCTTAAAATCCAGGGTGTCTTTCAATGACGTTTATTCTTCGGCAAAGACTTGGATTGAACTTCAAGACAAATACCCTCAAGTGACAAGATACCACATCTGACCAATTTCTGGACTTCAGCTTTTAATGGATAACATTGTTCAATACTATGCCCAGGGGCTCTCTGATGAAAAGCACAAGTCAAATCAGCTTCATAGTACCAAGGTATCTTCTAAGGAATCTTTGATGGAGATCAGGTTTGAACCAAATTCCTCTGCATTAGGATAGGAAACAACTCTGTATAAGTAATTGGAATTGGATCAAACTGAACTTTCTTCTAATCAGGAACTTGCTGATTCTGTTGAACAAATGGAGCAACAAGAGGTAAACTGAACACAGGGATGACAGAAGAAACATGCTGATTATGACGCTGATTGTTTCTTCTTCTGGTTCTCTTCTTGGAAAAGTTATTATCAAACTTCTTCACACCACTAGTTGTTCCACTGTCTTCAGATAAACATTCCTTTTGGACATCCTGTTCTAGAAGCACTCTCACATTCGCCTTTTCTGGGAATTCACCGGGTGCATTGACTATCACCTTCTCATGAAAGAATGATTTCAGAGTTTCTGTGAAGACTTTTGCCATCTCTTCTTCCTTCCTAGAAGGATTGACTTGGGCGGAAACCAAAGTTTTAACCAAAGCAGTTAGATATTCCATATCAGCTTTCAAAGTAGTTATCTCTTTGCGGAGTTCAAAGGTCTCTTGCTTAATGCTTTCCATCTTCCCTTAGCACGAGTGTTTTACTGATGAGGCAACTTGATTCAAGTGACCAAAGGACCTTGAGTAAGACTTCTGTGGAACTCATGAGATGCATAGTCAAATGTCACACGATACATGATATGTAATGCAAATGCCATGCTTTTGTTTCCAAAAGTTTCTACGCTTTGATTCCAGTTATTAAGCCACGATATTATTATATATATTTTCATGTATTTATTATATATTATTTTTTTATGTTTATTTTTTGTCTTAACAATTGGAATCAAGGAAGTAATGTTTGGAAACAAAAAACATGTATGCTGATAATTATATTAACATGCTATGTATGCAAACATAGGGGATCAAAGCTTCTGTGGGGCTGGATAACTGCTGAACTGATAACAGAACCACTGTCGTATGTAACATATCAAAAATCCGGACCAATTCAGAATACCGAGGATCAAAGTCATCAGTATAATCAGAGTCACCAACAGAACATGTATAGTCACCATCTGTACCTGTATAGATCATTCCCTCCCCACTCACGAGTAAAGACTAGGTCATGGTAAGATCAATGGTAACTCAGAATCGAGGGTAATCCTAAAAAACTATCGCCATATCACCTACATGAAAATGATTGCCCCTCATTTGTACCTCATCTGAGCATGGACGACATGGCGGCATAGTCAAACCTAAGTCAACTAGCCGTTCATGTTCCACTTTATTCCTAGTTTTCCTATTGTTTCCACTTGGCCTGGGTATTGGACCTTTTACCTCATAGTAACATTCGCTCAACAAAGAAACAGAGAAGCCAGCACAACAACAATATAACAAATGATAATAAAGATGCAATGCAAACATATGCTCAAACATATACAAATGAATAATCTATAAAAGCATAATGATAAACACCCTAAGAAGAGAAAAATGGGAGCTAGGATTGACTCACGGGATGGACCAATAATTGGTCGACATATCCCCAGTGAAATCGCCATTTTTCTATAGCGGTAAAATCAATGAAGTCACCACCGAGTATTTATTTATCCCATATGAAAGGGAAAGGAAAATCATCAAAGAAAAACCTAAAAGGGGAAATCAAGGTCTTGCGACCAAGAGATTGGGTATGGGAGTCGATTACGCGAGGGGAAGGTATTAGCACCCCACACGTCCATAGTACTCTACGGGATCCACTCTCGTTATTCTAATCAAAGGGTGTGTTCAATCTAATGCTTAAAGGTTATAAACTAAGAGAGAATGCATGCAAAGAAAAGAGAAAGAATGTAGGGAAAATAAAACTGTACTCGCTTGGGCCCTACCCCAATGCCTACGTATCCTTTTTGAGGAATCAGAGCTACCGTAGTTCGGCTCATATATGTTTTTTGTTTGTATTTTTTAATGAACAATGTTGCATTTGATCATTCCATCGCTGCTCGACCTTTGGAGACTTATGACCTGTAGTGGAAAGGAGCTAACATGCTCTTAGAAGACAAAAGCCGAATGGCGAAAAAAAATGGATTGGTTGGTATTTTTTTACCATGAAAAGAATTTTTGTATGATTAGCATTTCTTATATATTTTCCAAGAAAAAGAAGTTTTAGTTTTAAATGCAATTATGCAAAAACAGGAAGAAAATATCTAAGGGAGACTAACCTATCTCTAACCTAATGTTATCATACAATGAGGGATCCTATCTAAGTTAGCATGCTAAAGAAAGTCTAACAAACTATCCTACAGGGAACATTCACTGAGAGTGAAGTCGTGATCTCAATTTCTAAATTGAGTGACTCATCGATCAACAAGAAATAAAGGAAAGCGATAAAATCCTATAGGGAGCATGCACTGAGAGCGAAGTCGTGATCTCAATTTCTAAATTGAGTGACTCATCGATCAACAAGAAAGGAAGCAAACACAAGCACAACACATATAAGAAATGAAGTTCGGAATGCCTGCTACAGGTCTTTAAACAACGACTTCGAGCGCACGCTCTTTATTTCCTACTTCTCATGATATCTAGAAAAGTGATAAATGCAGAAATATAACTTGGAAGCAGTATAATACCAAACGAACAATGACGTCCGCAAAAAGCGCAACCCAAGTAAAGAAATATGAGATACTTTGCACGAGCTAACGGAGAAAGTATGTTGCCTCTTCAAAGCCACGCAAGGAATAAGAAAACTCTACAGAAGCCGCTCCGCACAAGTGATCAAAAAATTAATCTCCAAGCATTTCACACTAACAGAGAAGGTCCATTGCCTCTTCAAAACTACATAAGTGAAGAGATAACTTCACAGAAGATACTTCACAAAAGTGATCAAACGAATAAATCTCTAAGCATCCCACATTATAAAAGACTGTTTCAATACTGTCAGAGTAATAAAAAATGATTACTAATCATGAAAAGAATAATCGAAAATTCTAATTAAAATTCTAAAGAGAAATCCTAAAGAACTCTAAAACATTCTAATATTGGTGTTCATGCATTATAAAATTTGTGTAAATAAAATTAAAAGGACAAGCTATTAAAATTCAAAAAAAAAAAATAGTAAGAAGTTGGATCCAAGTATTTGGATCAACAATTGCAATTCCTGGCCCAATCAATATAGGCCCCTAGAGTCATTTATCTTCAGCCATATGGTGTGCCCCAAAAAAATATGATACATTGGGCTTGTTGTAGAAGGAAGATGCGCAACAAGGTCCAATAAACACCAAAGTCCAACCTACACAACTTGATCATACTTTTATTCAATACTGATTATTTGTATTCATAATATTAATTTATTGAATTCAATGACAAAAATAAACAAAATAAATAAAATTGAAAAAAAAGGGAACGATCTAGGGTTCAAGAAATGTGTCGTTTCGTCTTCTTCGATCGGCGAGCTCATGGCCGGCCTCGAGAACCTCCTCTCTGATCGGAATTAGCCAAGACGATGTTTCTGCTCTTCAGCCACCAACACACAGAGTCATCTTCGTTTGAATTCTTTGCTCCGCTTCAATTCACCACTATGCCAAGACCTCATCCGCGTTTTTCCACGGTAGTCATCAACACCTTTGTGAATCCGATCGCCTCAGAGTCATCGCTTGCGCTTACTCATGCTACCACATCACAACGTTTGAGCTCGACTCCATCTCTGATTCATTTCTTCTTATTCTTTGCCCTTGATGTCGCGGATGGAGCGTTTATGATGAACAAAGACGATGACGATGATAATTGCAGATGAAGCGGTTGATGGAGCTTGAAATGTTGCAGAGATGACGATTCTTGAAGATAAAATAAGGATTACCTACCGGAGAACATCCGATGCTCCTTCAACATCGATGTTTACAATGAGAAATCCAGAGAATCTTCAAACTTCAGATACGACATCTCTTAACTTCTTCGCACTAATGATTCTTCTTCTTCTTTCTGCGTGTCGGAGTTGTTGTTGTTGTATGTGAGAGGTGATTTCGAGTCTTGTTACTGCTTACTGTGTTCCTGTGATACATACGCCAATATGTTCTCGTCGTGTTTCAGTTGATGAAGATCAATAAACATTGAAGATGAATCAACATAGTGATGCGCTTGATGGATGCAGATAAGTTGAAGGAGATGAAGATTGAATATTTTTGTTGAATCTCAGAGAAAATGAAGGATTCTTGAAGGTTGAAGATGAAGATGAATGTTCTTCCCAAAACTTCAGAGAGATTCCAAGGTGAGAGTTTTGTGAACTTTTTTTTTGGTTATGAATCCTCCCTCCTTAGATCTGAGATCCTCTCTGGCTTTTTGTATTGTCAATGTGAATTATGAACCCCCCCTTTTCTGTTACATGATTTTCTCTTAGAAAAAGTTTGTTAGCCATGTCTATCCTGTTAGTAATTGGTTATAAAAACGATTATGAATTAGTTAGGGGTTCTGTTAGTTAGTTAGGAAGGTTGGGAAGTTGGTTACAGTTAGTTGTTGAGCTGTTAGATGTTTGTTTTGACAGTTGGTTAGAGGCATGAGGCTAGGAACTTTTTCTGTTAAAATTATTTATATGATTCTGTTGTGAATTCAGTTGAAAACTGTTAGTTTCAGTCAGGAGGTTTTGGGCTGTTAAATAGGGCTATTAGGATATGGTTACAGGGCTGTTAGGAAACAGTTGCGATTCAATTCGTTCCTTTTCTCCTTTTCTGCTTTCTGACATTTCCTTTTATATCTTCTGATTCTCTAATGCAGGGCTATATCACAGTTTGTACGGTATCTGTTGGTTTGGATTCTTTAGCTCATCACCGGCCACCAAATGTCTTTCCATTGATGCGGGGACCTGCCATAGGTGGTTTTCAGAAAGCTGCAAAGAAGAAGTGCAGCCCGGCAGTTCAGGATTCCTTCCAGAAAACATCATTTCACTTTCTATGCCTTTGTAATGATTTGAGGTTGGAATTGGATTCCTCTCATCAGATTTTAAAGAACAAGATGAAGTGATGTTTTAAGTATAAATGGTCTTCCCATAGTCTAGAAGAACCATCCATATACCGTGTCTAATAAGCACAAGCTCGTCATTCCCTATCTGAATTGGATTGATATCTGTGATGCGGTGGGAGAACTGACTTGAGGGTTTTGCGATTGTGTTTGCAAATGTTGCGGTTTAGCAAGAGTCGTCACCGACTTTTCTTTTATCCAATAAGGAAAGGTGAAAAAACATAGGAAAGACCTTTTGAGATGTTTTCATGAGTTCGGGGGGTAGATTATGAAAAGGGAAGGTATTAGCACCCTTTCCATCCATGGTTTTCCATGGGATCTTAGTTACTTTCTAGATCACTTGCTTTTTTTTTTGAAAATTTGTGCTTTGAGTGGTTTTGAAAGTATTTTGAAAAGGTGTCATCGTTTAGGCAAACTTTACAGTGATTCTCGTTCGTAAGAATGTATGCAAAGTGTTGAACTTTTGAAAATATTTCAATGTTTGGAAAGTGTTTTTGAAGATGTTTTGGAAAGTGTATGTGATTGTTTTTGAAAATAGCGAGGATATTTTGTTTTTGAGAATGAGCAAGTAACTAAAAGTAATCTACCTACTCAAAAAGTATTAGATGCGCTTTTTATTATCCTTTAGATGTTGCTATCTTACCATTGATTTGATAAGAAGCTCCATCATTGAATGTGAAGGGACAGACGTTGGGTCATCGTATGACCATGATAGCAATGTTGTGAGATGACTTATCACTTTTCCTTTTAGGGACTAAGATCATTTGGAAAGGAAACTTTTATAGCGTCATCGAGGGACTATGATCTTTTCGATTCGTTTGTGCTAAGATATCCCACATTCATAACATGGCCATTTTTATAAGGCAACAAGTGGAATTACCCTAAGGGTGTACATGTGCGAGTGTGTTTGGTTGCATGTATAGTTTGTCTTGATTAGGGTGATCTATTTGTCAATTTTCATATCTTGTCATGCACACTCTAATTACTAGCATATTGGAAGCAATAACAGTGCAGAAATGTAAAGTCCTACGCTATTACAATATTTAAGGGGATGGGGGTACATATTTATGAATGGGGGTTGCGAGTAAAAATTCTAGGTTACTATTACAACCATATTGAAATAGATAAGAATGTACAGGAAATATGAAATGTTTGTTTTTTAAAAAAGAAAATAACTTTTGTTTTAAAGAATATTTTTTGTCTTTTTATATTAAAGAAAATATAATCATGCAATATGTAAAATATTTTTTTTTGTGCTTTTTAATAATATGGTGGTAAAATAAAATAAAATAAAATAAAAAGAAGCAAGGAAAACTTAATCAGCGCAAGGTGCTAAAAATAGAAGAGGTTAAAAGTTCTGACTCTGATTTGACTGCACAAACAGAAACATGTTAGCAAAAATATGAAAGTTCAGAAGTTCTGGATCTTCTGAGAACGCAGAAGTTTTTTTAATAGAAGTTCTGACGCAATGGTCAGAACTTTGCCTCTCTCCATGCCAGTCTGAGCATCTGCAGCTTAGTCATTTACAGAACAGAAGTTGTATGTATAATAGTTATGACAAATTTCATGAAATATCAGAAGCATGAATCAGAAGCAACATGTATTTGTTAGTTCTAATTCTGAGTCCTATTTTTTATGAAGCCCTGAATAGGTATATCTTCTTTTTAGGCAGGCAGATGCATGAATTTTCAGAATATGTATATCATCAGGATCAGAATGTCTACATTGTGCTAAATATGCAAAATATGACAATGCTTAATCAGTTATGATGAGGGTCAGCAGAAAACTTACCTTACAGCTGGACATGATTTTGTGCACTGGAGATTGGTCTTGAATTCTGGTGAAGCTCTGAGCAACTTCTATACGTACTCAACAGGATGGAAGTTTTCAACTTCTGAAGCAGCCCATGGGTGATATTCTGACTCCTTGGAGGTGAAAGTGAATGGAGAGTGTATGGCAATAGGAGTACAGAAGTTAAGGTAGCTTCTAATGTATGAATCAGCAACTACGTGGATGGTTTTAGTCAAGAACACTTGAGGAAAAATGGAGTTTGAATATAAGGAATCAATGCTAAGATTTTGGTATTTTGTGCATATAGTTTCCTGGGTTCTTGGAATTTTTTGTAGTGGTTCAAAGCTTTCTTTCTCAATTCTTTCGTCTCTTTCACAAATTTTATGGTCAAGGGAGAGGGGGCTCTTCAGCGTGTAAATGGTATTCTATTTATAGGCAAAGTTTTGCAGTTGGGGCGGTCAAGTGGCACCAACACCATATGCTAGATGCTGACTTACTCTTGAAGTAAGCTTAACAAGTGGGGGTTCAATGCATTCAAGTTGGATGGTGAACAACGCCTCAGCTGGATTTGGCAGCGTGAATTAATGAAAAAGTAGAAACAGCGCGTGAGTCTAGCATACTTTTTGCACAGAAATTTGTCTTCCCAAGGTAGTAGGGGTACACGTGGGGAAAATCCCTTGAATACAAACTCAGAGGCGGTTGTGAGCATTAAATGAGTTCCCATGTGAAACTCTACATCTTTGCTTGACTCTGGATTAGAAGTTCTTATTCAGCGTAGCATCTCATCTTCTGACTTCAGCATGTTCTGAGGGATCCTTCAGAACTTCCAGTATACTTACAGCACGCATTGTTACCTCCTTTGACTTAACCTTGCAAACTTTGACTGGACCTTTCTGAATACTGGCTCAGAAGTTCTGACCAAAATCTGTCTTGAGAACATCCATAATTTGCTGATTGTGAACACTGGATCAAAAGTTCTGAAATTTTCAAATTTCTTAAATACTTAGAAAAATTTCTATGTCTTTAGAATTTGATTCTTCCAAGTAAAATTTGACTTTTGAAACTCTTGATGAAGCAAACTTCATATTCCAACGTGTCTTGATGAAATATGATTTTTGAGATCTGATTTTGATTCAAAAGTCAAGGTTGGTTTTCTTAGCGTGCAAATGACTATTTTGCCCATTGTGAATGGTTTGCTTGGAAAAATTGATAATTCAAAGCCTGGGGACTTGATGAAAGCAAACTTGAGGACCTAGGGTGATTCCCTGGAAAATGAGAGGGAAAATTTTGGGGTGCAACAGCTGCCCCTGTTCAAACTTCTTGAACCTGAAGAGTTAGATTGGCGGATCCTCCATTCGTGACTTGAAGGTGAAAGATGATTGAACACTAGAGTGCCAAGAAATTTGCACTCGAATATGGATGATGAATGGGCTTACAGATGCCATTTGGAGGAATGTTGGTAAAAGCTGGAAGAAGTATTTAGCATAAATCTCTTGTTGATTCATACTAGACTTGCTGTTTCACCTGTGAGGAAAGGGGTTAAAAAAATGCAGATGCTTGCATGATGTTCACCAGATGTGGTATCATGCTAAATGCATATGGTATGTACATGCTATGATGTATGAATGTGAGATGTGTGTTTTTGTCTGGGAAAATAAATCCCTGACTGCTGCTGAGGAAATCTAGGGGGTTGACTCCCTGATTGCCTGTTAGAAATGAAGAACATGCATGTCTTCAAATTTTGTTGAAAGGGATGCTTTTGCTGGGGAACATCGCTCATATATCAGTTGTTATCTGGTCGGATCCAAGCTTCACAATTACTGAGGATGAAGTAGTCGGTTGCTATCTGGTCTGATCCAGGTTTCACGGTGGCTTACCGGGAGAAGAGATGAATTAACTGTTATCTAGTCGAATCCATGCTTTGCAGAAGATTCCTTGAAATTGAATAGTCATATGGTCGAGTCCAGGCTTCATAATAACTTGCTGGGGATGTGGAAGTTAACTGTTATCTGGTCGGGTCCAGTCTTCACAGTAACTTGTTGGAGGTAAGGATGACTTAGCTGTTATCTGGTCGGATCCAGGCTTTATAGAAAACTCCTTAAACTTGAATAGTCATCTGGTCGGGTCCAGGCTTTATGGTCTTTTGGAAAGTTGTACCATTATCTGGTCGAATCCAGGCTTTATGGTCTTTTGGAAAGTTGTACCATTATCTGGTCGAATCCAGGTTTCATAGTGTCTTTCTGGGGATCATGGTTAATTTTTATCTGGTCGAGTTCAGAATTCACAATATACCGTTCGAAAACTATTATCTAGTCGGGTCCAGTCTTTACAGATTTCATAGGTTTGATGAGGTCAATTTCTAGGTCGGGTCCAGGCTTCACAATGAACTGGTTGAAAACTGTTATCTGGTCGGGTCCAGGCTTCACAATGAACTGGTTGAAAACTGTTATCTGGTCGGGTCCAGGCTTCGCAGATTTCTGAAGTTGAAGTTTAATTGTTATCTGGTCGGGTCCAGGCTCCACAATAAACTGCTTGGGGGTTTAGTTATTATCTGGTCAGTTTCCAGGTTTCACAACGAATCTATGAGGATGATTGTTATCTGGTCGGATCCAGGCTTCACAATGGCTTTCTTGAAAAGATGGAAATGAGGAATGATATCTGGTAGGATCCAGGTTTCTCAGTCCTTTGTTGGGGATAAAGAGACAACTTTACTGGGGAAAAGAAGTTAAAACCTTGGTCGGATTGAGTTCAGGTTCTTCTATATATTTGAAGAGTTAGGCTATTATCTGGTCGGGTTCAGGTTTCATAGCATTTTGAAAAATGAGATCAACTGGTATCTGGTCGGGTCTAGGCTTCAGCAACTCAAGAAGTCAAACTGTTATCTGGTCAGGTCCAGGCTTCAGTAATTGAAGAAGTCAAACTGTTATCTGGTCGGGTCCAAGATTCAGTAATTGAAGAAGTCAAACTGTTATCTGGTCAGGTCCAGGCTTCAGTAAATGAAGAAGTCAAACTGTTATCTGGTCGGGTCCAGGCTTCAGTAATTGAAGAAGTCAAACTGTTATCTGGTCGGGTCCAGGCTTCAGTAATAACTTGAAAATTATGCTAATATCCGGTCGGATCCAGGCTTCATAGCATTTTCTGGTAATAATAAAGGCTTTGTTGAAGGTTTTACTGGGAATTTAGGGGTTGTGGCCCTGTGTTTGTGGTCATTTGAAAGGGATATTCAATCTTGAAGAGTATAGACTCAGTCGGGTGAGGCAGACTCAGTTTGGGGTGGATGGGCTCATCTGGGGAGGATAGATTCTGTTTTGGAGAAAATAGCCTTGGTCAGAGAAGATGCACTCAGCTGGGCAATTTGGACTCAACTGAGGAGTTTGGGTTCAGCTGGAGAAGATATACTCGGCTGAGGAAGATGGACTCAGCTTAGGGAATAAAATCTTGGTTGGAAGATATGCTCCGCTGGGGATGAAAACCTCGGTTGGGAGATATACTCGGCTGGGAATGATGGGCTCTGCTGGGTAATTTTGGACTCACTGGGGAGTGTTTACTCAGCTGGGGGATTCGGGGTGTCTTGTACGTTTGAGAAATTTGCACTTGGCTGGGGGATTCAGGGTGTCTTGTACGTTTGAGAAATTTGCACTTGGCTGGGGGAAATAACTATGTTGGGGGAAATAGACCCTCTTGAGGAGATGAATTTCCTTTAGACAGAGACCCCTAGGCTTCAATTTTGTAGAAATTGACTTAGCTGGAGAAAGTTTCCAAGGGATTGAGACTCTGGCCAGGGATTTATCCTATGTGAAGAAAACTTCGTAGGCAACTCCGCTGGGGAAAGATTGCATTGGGGTTGTCCCTATAGGGATAATGATGATGAGATAACTCTGTGGGGAATAAAATCTGCTGAGGAGGTGAATTCCCTTTAGGAAAAGATGTCCTAGGCTTTAGCTGGGAAAAAGAAGCTGTTAAGAGATTGAGACTCTGGCCAAGGATCGTCCCGTGCAAGGATATTTTGTGGGCAATTCTATTGGGGAAAGGTTTATTGCCAACGCCCTGGTGGGGATAATGATGATGAGATAACTTTGTGGGGGCTATTTCACATACATTAAAGGGATGCTTACCGCTGTTACGTACTGATGCCTTGTTGAGGTTGCTGCTTGGCAGGACACATGTGCCAAATGGTTTTAATTATGTTCATATGCATATGTTCATTCAATTTTAGTTATTGGATAAATTTGCATTCAAAACAGAGATAGAGAATTTTGCACCTCAAAGTGTATTTGTATTGATATTTTGCCCATGAATAGTCGTTTTTATACATAGAGACGGAAATCCTAGTAAGAGGAAATTTCCGAAAAGAATACAAAATTCAGAATGAAAAACAAATAGCCATGTGAAATGATCTCATTGCCTTTCAGCTCTACTATTGCCCCACTGTCTTTGAACATCCGTTGCCGTTGATCGAAGTTGATTGGATTGATCCTGGACCATTTGAACTTGGACCTTGGTGATAGAATTGACTTGTGTTGATTTCACGAGACATAGTCATACGCTTTTAATCCTTAATTTTTGCCTGAACCTCCCTTTCGGGTTTTCAGTTCACCAGGATACCCCTTTTTGCCCAAGTCGCCCTTTCGGGTTCTCGACTTGTCGGGTGTATAATCTTTTGTATATATCCCTAATTTTTGCCCAAACCTTTTGGTTTGCCAGGATGCCCTTTTTTTTCTTAGGTGTGTCAACCTAACGGGTCTCTTATGCGTAGTATTTTTTTAACTATGTCCGTGTTTACCAGGTGTAGGAAATCTTCGCCATCCATGGTAGTCAGCATTATGACACCGCCAGAGAAAACTCTCTTGACAACAAACGGCCCTTCGTAGGTGGGAGTCCATTTTCCTCTGGGGTCACCTTGTGGTAAAATAATGCGTTTTATCACTAAGTCACCAACTTGATATACTCGAGGCTTGACCCTTTTGTTGAAAGCCTTGATCATCCATTTTTGATAAGTCTGGCCATGGCAAATAGCAGCTAATCGTTTTTCATCGATCAAGTTCAGCTGATCCAATCTTGTTTGAATCCACTCGTCTTTTCCTAAGCCTGCCTCGATCATAATTCTCAGCGAGGGAATTTGAACTTCCACTGGCAAAACGGCTTCCATGCCATAGACTAGAGAGAAAGGAGTTGCCCAGTTGATGTTCTAGCTGAAGTACGGTAGCCATGTAGAGCAAATGGTAACATCTCATGCCCATCTTTATAGGTCACTACCATTTTCTGCACAATCTTCTTGATATTTTTGTTGGTTGCTTCGACTGCACCATTCATTTTTGGTCTATATGGAGAATAATTGTGATGTTTGATCTTAAATTGAGTGCACAACTCCCTGATCATGGCATTGTTGAGGTTAGTCCCATTGTCGGTGATGATCCTTTTGGGGATACCATAACGACATATGAGATTGTGTTTGATGAATCTGGCTACCACATTCTTGGTGACTGAGGCAAATGAGGCAGCTTCGACCCATTTGGTAAAATAGTCGATGGCGACAAGGATGAAGCGATGTCCGTTGGAAGCTGTAGGTTTGATTTCTCCGATCATGTCAATACCCCACATCGCAAATGGCTATGGAGCGGTCATGACATTCATGGGGTATTGGAGGTACATGGACCTTCTCAGTGTAGATTTGGCATTTGTGACAAGTCCTTGAATGTTGATGGCAGTCGGTCTCCATTGTTGACCAATAGTAACCAGCTCTTAAGATTTTCTTAGCCATCGTATGTCCACTTGAGTGAGTACCGAAAAGACCATTGTGCATGTCTTCCATAATTTCCTCTGCCTCCCTCTTATCTATACATCAGAGTAGAGTGGAATCATGGTTGCGCTTTTACAATATCCCGTTACTTAGGAAGAATTTGACTGCAAATCTTCGCAAGAACTTTCTGTCATTGATAGATGCTCCCTCTGGATACTCTTGTGCTTCAAGGTATCTCATTACCTCATGGTACCATGGCTTTTCCGCATCAATGTCAAGCTCATAACAATGTGCAGGTTCTCAAATCTTTCAATTGTAATCATAGGGGCTTCATTATCCCTTCTGACTTTGAACATTGAGGACAGGGTTGCCAAAGCGTCAGCCAACTGGTTTTCTTCCCTAGGGAAGTGTTCAAAAGTGATTTCTTCAAAGTGAGGGATCAGGGATAACACAAGTTCCTTGTAAGGGATAAGATTAAGGTGTTTAGTGTCCCAATCTCCTTTTACTTGGCTGATTACCAAGGCGGAATCTCCAAACACATCCAAATGCTTGATCCTTAAGTCAATAGCAGCCCTTAGACCTAAGATGCATGCTTCATACTCAGCCATATTATTTGTGCAATCGAAGCATAGTCTGGTAGTGAAAGGAGTGTGTCAACCTTCAGGAGAGATGATCACAACACCAATTCTGTTACCTAAGGCGTTGGAAGCCCCGCCGAATACCATAGTCCATCAGGATCCTTGTTCAAGTTTGTCATACGGTCTAGGTTTCGCACAGTCGGTTACCAGCATAATATTCTCGTCAGGGAAGTCGAAGTTCATTAACTGATAGTCATCCACAGCTTGATGGGCCAAATGATCTGCTAGTACACTTCCTTTGATGGCTTTTTTATTTGTGTATTGAATGTCGTACTCAGTCAAGATCATTTCCCATCTGGCTATTCGTCCAGAAAGAGCAGGTTTCTCAAAGATGTACTTAATCGGATCCATCTTAGAAATCAACAAAGTGGTATGAGTCAACATATACTGCCTTAGACGGCGAGCAGCCCACGCTAAAGCACAACAAGTTTTCTCGAGCAGTGAATATCTGGTTTCACAGTCGGTAAACTTTTTGCTTAGGTAGTAAATTGCATGCTCTTTTCGGCCAGACTCGTCATGTTGGCCCAAAACGCACCCCATAGAATTATCTAGTACTGTCAAGTACATGATCAAGGGTCTTCCTTCAACCAGAGGCATGAGAATAGGAGGTTCTTGCAGGTATTCCTTGATCTTGTCAAAGGCAATCTGGCATTCATCATTCCATCTGACTACCTGATCTTTCTTCAAGAGTTTGAAGAGCGGCTCACAAGTAGCAGTTAAGTATGATATGAAACGGGCAATGTAATTGAGACGACCCAAGAATCCTCTGATTTCTTTTTCAGAACGAGGGATTGGAATTTCTTGGATGGCCTTTATCTTGGCAGGATCAACTTCAATGCCTTTATTGGTGACAACAAAACCTATAAGCTTTCCAGAGCGTACTCCAAACGTGCACTTGTTAGGGTTTAACCTCAGCTTGTACTTCTTTAGTCTTTCGAATAGCTTGCGCAGGTGACTGAGATGTTCTTCTTCGTTTTGTGATCTAGCAATCATATCGTCCACATATACCTCTATCTCATGATGAATCATGTCATGAAATAAGGCAACCATAGCTCTTTGATATGTTGCCCCTGCATTTTTTAATCCGAAAGGCATGACCTTGTAGCAGAAGGTGCCCCATTGTGTAACGAAAGTAGTTTTTTCCATATCCTCAGGAGCCATCTTTATTTGATTATAGCCTGAGAAGCCATCCATGAATGAGAAGACTTTATGCTGAGCGGTATTGTCGACTAAGACGTCAATGTGTGGTAGAGGGAAATCATCCTTGGGGCTTGCCCTATTCAGATCCCTATAGTCTACGCACATGCGAACTTTTCCGTCTTTCTTTGGCACTGGAACTATATTGGCCACCCATTGAGGATAGGATTATATAGCCAGGAATCCTGCATCAAACTGTTTTATTACTTCGGCTTTGATCTTTTCAGACATGTCAGGTCTCATGCGACAAACTTTTTGTTTAACAGGAGGGCAGTCTTTTTTAGTTGGCAGATGATGAACCACAATGTCGGTATCTAACCCAGGCATATCTTCATAAGACCAAGCAAATACTTCCACATAGTCGCACAACATCTGAACCAAACGGATTTTGACACTGCTTTCCAAATTAGCGCCGATTCTGATTTCTTTCTTATCTAACTCAGTACCCAAGTTGATAACCTCAATTGACTCTTCATGTGGTTGAATAGCTTTTTCCTCTTGTAATAGAAGTCTGGCTAGTTCTCCTGGTATGTCACAATCTTCCTCGCTTTCGTCTTCGGCATGGTTGATAGAACATTCAAAGTCATAATTGGCAATAGTAGAGTTGTTAACAACAGGATCCAGAGTGGATGTAGACCTGCAAGAGTGTGTGTGTGTGCATGTAAGATACATGGCTATCTTTTGGAAATCTATTTGAAAGAAAAGAAAGAAAATGAACACAAATATTTTGAATGCAAAAAAGTCTAATGTACTGAATGATCATATGATTAGATGAACAAAATATAAAGCCTTTGACAAAGGACCAAAGTGCCCCGGGCTAGGCATATGGCTTAAAAGTCAATATCAAAATATTACAGACAACAAGTTCTTGAATTGATTAAAAGCAAAAACAAGTAGATTACTCCTCAATGAAGGAGATGGGCACAAATCCCTTCGCATGCCAATTATTGGGCTTCCCTTCGGTTGTCGGGTAGATCCAGTCTTCAAAAGAACACTCATCATTGGAATCCTCTACAACGTTCACTTCATGACTCTTGAGGTGGAGAGGTGGATTTCCAGTACGAGCACCTCTAATTTATTTCTGAGCTTTGGAGGTGAAACCTATCCCAAACTTATCTGTCTTGAGTGGGATATCGAGGAGTTGACCCCACCTCTCATGGTTTCCTTCCTCAACCATAGCACATGCATCCTTAAGAGAAACCATCTTGGGGATAACTTTATCGGCTCTTGAAGTGTCGGAAGAGATTCTGGTAGTGGCCACAACTTCAAATGTCTGGCAAGGAGTCTCTATGAATTCACCATCCATTTCTACGTATTTGAAAGAATTGAGATGGCTTACCATAAATTCTTCTTCACCCCAAATCGTGACAACCTTCCCCTGAACTGGGTATTTTAACTTCTGGTGGAGAGTAGAAGTGACCGCACCTGCCCCATGGATCCATGGGCACCCAAGCAAGCAAGAATACGTAGGCCGTATGTCCATTATGTAGAATGTGGAGTTGAAAATCTGCGAACCAACCTTAATTGGGAGATCCACCTCTCCATGAACCATCCTTTTCGACCCATCAAATTCCCTCACAACAATATCACTCGGCTTCAAAACCAAACCTTCACAGTCTAGCCGATCTAAAGCGCCTTTAGGTAACACGTTTAAAGATGAGCATGTGTCCACCAAATCATGTGCCAGAGTGGTCCCCTTACATTCAACAGAAACATGTAAGGCTTTATTGTGATTCTTTCCCCTGGGAGTTAAATCTGCATCAGAGAACCCCAGACCATTGTCAGCTGTCAGACTTGCTACGTAATTCTTAAATTGGTCGGCTGTGGTTTCTTGAGGAACGTGAGCTTTTTTCAAGAACTTAATCAAAGCTTGTGCATGGGCGTCAGAACATAGCAATAGGGACAAAATTGATATTTTAGAAGGGGTTTTCCCCAACTGCTCTACTATTTTGAAGTCGCTTTTCTTGATGATTTTCAGAATCTCCTCCATCTCTTGAGTGGATGGTTCTTCCATAACAGTCTTTTCAGCAGGTGCCTCTTCCCTAGCATGCCCACTTTCTTTCTCTTTCCCTCTAGTACTGGTACCAACATTGCCATTGGTTATGCGGATTGGAACTGTGGTAGTGGTTGGTGGTGAGATATCAGGGGAAAAGACTCTTCTTGTTCTTGTGACTTTACTAGAACCAGTAATATTAGTAACACCAACTTTATTATCATTAATCCAAGAATCTTGTTTTACCCCATAGTAATAAACCTCAGTACCATAATTCCATGGTACTGCTTTATCAGAGGTGTACGAAATAGGTCCGGCAGCAGTGATTATGAGAGGAGCAACGATTGGTTCGTTCGAAATCCTGATAGGACCTTTGGATGAGATCCTAAGAGGTTTGTTTGAAATTGTTATGATGGCCAAATATTCAGTTTTTTCTATTGAACTTTTGATTGCAGGATTCTTTTCGAATAGAATTTCGTGGCTATCCATTAGACGTTGTATCCCTTTCTTCAATTCTTCACACCCATCAGATTGTTTCATACAGCCCACACAGTCTTTTTCACAACCAGGGAAAGTCCCACCTTTTAACAAATTGCTCTTGATTACATTTAATGGGGTAGTTAACTCTTCAATAGAGGCAGTGAAAGTTGTATCTTCGACGGCATTAACACCTTTGTCGTGTTTCGGCATTGGAGCGGTAATTACATTTGGCGTCAGAGAAGGATCAAATTCAATAGTCTTGTTGTCAATTAAATCCTGGATTTTGTTCTTTAAGGCCCAACACTGATCAGTCTCATGTCTGGGACTGTTTGAATGATAAGCACACTTTGCATTTGGATTATATCTGGGTGACGAGGTGTCAGGGTTGGCAGGAGGATCTCGCAATGTCACTAAATTGGCCCTGAGCAGATGTTGAAGGGCTTGAGATAATGACATGCCTATCCTTGTAAACTGTCTTCTTGGAGCTTCAACATGTTGATGATTGGTAGATGGTCTTTGAGTAGCTGTCCGATTGGAGATTCAGACAGCATTGACAGACGAATGATTATTCATTTTGGTATGGGCCTTTGATCTATACACAACATTAACTTCTTTCTTTGCGGAAAACGGTTTCTTGACAGGATTGGGAGTGGAAGTAGATGCCACATAGATCTTTCCACTTTTAATGCCACTTTCAACTCTCTCACCAGTTATGATCAATTCGGTGAAACCAGAAGAAGAGCAGCCAACCAACAGATTAAAGAAAGGACCAGATAATGTGCTCATGAACATGTCAATGTGTTCCCTATCAGTCAAGGGAGGTTGGACCCTACTAGAAAGGTCTCTCCACTTCTGTGCATACTCCTTAAATCCCTCATCCTTCCCCATGGTCATACCTTGCAATTGAACCCTTGTCAGTGCCAAGTCGGTGTTGTACTGATATTGATGGTAGAAGGAAGTAGCTAGACCCTCCCAAGTATTGATGCGAGAGCCATCCAACTGATAAAACCATTCAAGTTGTGTTCCAGCCAGACTCTCTTGGAAAAAGTGAATCCATAGTTTTTTATCTGCAGTGTGCGGTTGTATCTTGCGCACATAGGACTTTAAATGGAGCTTTGGGCAAGAAACACCATCGTATTTTGCAAAGGTTGGTATTTTGAACTTGTGGGGAATGACTACCCCAGAGATTAAGCCCAAATCATCAAAATTCAAGCCAGGAATAGCTTGGATTTCAATTGCTTTCAACCTGTCTTCTAGCTGTTTGTATTTGATGTCTGCGGGTGGATATTGTTCATTGAAATAATCATCATCAGATTCTTGGTCATTGATACAGCCGGCCTAAGTACTCTTGACTTCACCAATTTGGTTCTCGTCCTCTTCGGATGAATTTTCCTCTATTGGAATTTGACGGATTGTATCCTTGAATCTTTTACCCATGTTGAGTAGAGCTTTCTTCTTTGGCTTCTTCTTAGCGGCCAACAAGGCCATCATATCCTGCTGACCCTTGGCCATTGCGAGTAAGGCTTCCTGAAATTGAGAATTCTGGGCCTGGAGTTCCGTCACAGTTTTCTCTAGATCCATTTTGCTGAAATAAACAGCAGAGAGATAAGGAAACCTGTTATGCGGACACCTGTCATGTCATGATGCATGAATATGCAATATGAAAATGATTTCAAGGATTTAAAGGATTTAAATTTGTATAAACAAAGAGTGAACAAATGTTAACTTGCATTAAAGAGTTCTGATTTGAATACAAACATGCTTCTTGGGCTTACAACAACAGAAGTAAGCATAAAGTAAACTCCTAAGACAGAAAAGTTGTGCGCATCTTCTTTGGCGCAATGTAGGTGTTTAATCTCCTTTCTTCATGAAGTTCCCTTGTAAGTTCCAATATCTTCTTCTCTCTCTCAAAGAACTTAGTTTCAAAGGTGTCTCGCTCTCCTTTTAACTGAATCCAAGCATTTTACAAATCTTCAAGAGTAGTAGGCATATCAGGATGGAGGATCGTATGTGGAGTGTCTCCCTCGACTACTGGCTCCATGATAACAGGTAAGAAGGCCTCATAAGGCATCTTAAGACTTTGAGCGCGGGCCCTTACCCATTTAAGATAAGGCTCCAAAGGAATGGAATTCTTATGCCCCAACGTCTTGCTACCAACTTTGTTAATCATACCCCAAGCTCGTATAAATCTTTGATGGTAACCTTGGGTGTCGCTTTCGTAGTCAAATGCAATTCCTTGGATGAGTACCTTATGAGGGCCATATCTCCTAGCATATCCAAATTGTCGCAAAGCTAAACAAGGGTTGTAAGTAATGCCTCCCCTAAAGCCAAGTAGAGGGACATTAGGGAATTCCCCACAGCGGTCAATGATGGTAATGTCTTCCAAAGAGCAATAATACCAACAGATATCAACATGTGAAAGTGACATCAATCTTCTAGACCATCTTATACCTTGTTCATTCTTCACCACGGATCAGGGTAGGTGCGAAATAAACCACCTAGCCAACAGAGGAGTGCAACATATCAAAGTCCCTATTTTCTTCAAAGTGCGAGAGTGAAGAGAATGCAATATGTCTCCGAGCAATGTAGGAATCGGATTACGAGATATGAAAACCTTAATCGCATTCACATCTATAAATTGGTCCGGATTTGGAAATACTACCAATCCATAGATGAGAAGAGACAGAATTTCCTCGAAGGCTTGTAGATCCAAAGTATTCCAACACTCTTGAGCCTTCTCCAACAAAGACTTTTCTAGTAACCCTTTAACACCACTCCTTGTTACCCAATTTGCTACTATGTCAGATGGTTGCAAATGTAGAGCTCGAGCAATTTACTCAGGTTTAGGATCTCTTTCAATACCGTTAAAAGATAACTGATTAAGAATAGGAATCCCTATGAGTTGAGAAAATTCTTCCAAAGTGGGCACAAGTTGGTAATCAGGAAAAGTGAAGCAATAATGCAAAGGGTCGAAGAATTGGACAATCACCTTTACCATATCTTCTTCAATACTTGAGGTAACCAGACTAAGGATTCGACCATGTCTTTTGGTGAATGGATAATCTTCAGGGACCCTTGATACTAAATCTTTGAGTTGTGGAGGTACCCTCACAAGACTGACCTAGATAGTGCTCCTATGAGCGGAGGCCATGTCCTACAAAACAGAACAAAGATAAATCCAAAAATCCTTGAAATGGTTAGTGATGTTTATGATGCTTATGATGTTTATGATGTTATGTACAAGTGTATAAACAAAGCAAACAAGTCCTTGGTTTAGGATTGCATAGGGTTTCAGGTAAGTACCCTCTTGAAGTTTTAGTTGGCTCAACCTGTCCTAGTTAATAGTAACCGGGTTCTAAGGGATCTCAATATCACTGATCTTTCCCCCAAGTTTCATTCAATAAGCGATTGAATCGCAACCAAACAAAACTCAAGAGTCAAACCTCAATGAGTGTAGCATCGAGTATCAACCAACTTTGGACTGCACCAAAGCTGGTTATCTCACTACTTTCTAATGGCCAAGTTGGTCAAGTAAGGTTCTAAGGTCAGTTGATGCTTTACGACACCACGCGGCGGCCCCATACTCTCCTTGACTGACTCAAGGGTTACCGGTACCAACCAAAGTGTCACATCAACGTAGCTACGGCTTCAACCGTGTCGGTATACCCCACACAGTTCCCTCACAGTTTATTGCTACTTACCTAAAAAGTATCCCCCAAATCCAGGTGTAGGATTTAAAACAAACCCAAACAAGGAACCAAAATATAAAGCAAGCAAATCAAACAATATAAGCAAGTAAATATGATCTAACCCTAAGGTAACCCCACTTTTATTCTCCCCAGCAGAGTCGCCAGTTCTGTGATACGACGGGAGAACTGACTTGAGGGTTTTGCGATTGTGTTTGCAAATGTTGTGGTTTAGCAAGAGTCGCCATCGACTTTTATTTTATCCAATAAGGAAAGGTGAAAAAGCACAAGAAAGACCTTTCGAGATGTTTTCATGAGTTCGGGGGGTAGATTATGAAAAGGGATGGTATTAGCACCCTTTCCATCCATGGTTTTCCATGGGATCTTAGTTACTTCCTAGATCACTTGCTTTTTGTTTGAAAATTTGTGCTTTGTGTGGTTTTGAAAGTATTTTGAAAAGGTGCTATCGTTTAGGCAAACTTTACAATGATTATTGTTCGTAAGAATGTATGCAAAGTGTTGAGCTTTTGAAAATATTTCAATGTTTGGAAAGTGCTTTTGAAGATGTTTTGGAAAGTGTATGTGATTGTTTTTGAAAATAGAGAGGATATTTTGTTTTTGAGAATGAGCAAGTAACTAAAAGTAATCTACCTACTTAAAAAGTCTTAGATGCGCTTTTTCTTCTCCTTTAGATGTTGCTATCTTACCATTGATTTGATAAGAAGCTCCATCGTTGAATGTGAAGGGACGGGCGTTGGGTCATCGTATGACCATGATAGCAATGTTGTGAGATGACTTAGCACTTTTCCTTTTAGGGACTAAGATCATTTTGAAAGGCAACTTTGATAGCATCATCGAGGGACTATGATCTTTTCGATTCGTTTGTGCTAAGATATCCCACATGTATAACATGGCCATTTTTATAAGGCAACAAGTGGAATTACCCTAAGGGTGTACATGTGCGAGTGTGGTTGGTTACATGCATAGTTTTTCTTGATTAGGGTGATCTATTTGTCAATTTTCATATCTTGTCATGCACACTCTAATTACTAGCATATTGGAAGCAATAACAATGCAAAAATGTAAAGTCCTACGCTATTACAATATTTAAGGGGATGGGGGTACATATTTATGAATGGGGGTTGCCAGTAAAAATTCTAGGTTACTATTACAACCATATTGAAATAGATAAGAATGTACAGGAAATATGAAATGTTTGTTTGTTTTTTAAAAAAGAAAATAACTTTTGTTTTAAGGAATATTTTTTGTCTTTTTATATTAAAGAAAATATAATCATGCAATATGTAAAATATTTTTTTTGGTGCTTTTTGATAATATGGTGGTAAAATAAAATAAAATAAAATAAAAAGAAGAAAGGAAAACATAATCAGCGCAAGGTGCTAAAAATAGAAGAGGTCAGAAGTTCTGACTCTGATTTGGCTGCACAAACAGAAACATGTTAGCAAAAATATGAAAGTTCAGAAGTTCTAGATCTTCCGAGAACCCAGAAGTTTTTTTTAGAAGTTCTGACGCAATGGTCATAACTTTGCCTCTCTCCATGCTAGTCTGAGCATCTGCAGCTTAGTCATTTACAAAACAAAAGTTGTATGTATAACAGTTATGACAAATTTCATGAAATATCAGAAGCATGAATCAGAAGCAACATGTATTTATTAGTTTTAATTCTAAGTCCTATTTTTTTATGAAGCTCTGAATAGGTATTTCTTCTTTTTAGGCAGGCAAATGCATGAATTTTCAGAATATGTATATCATCAGGATCAGAATATCTACAACGTGCTAAATATGCAAAATCTGACAATGCTTAATCAGTTATGATGAGGGTCAGCAGAAAACTTACCTTACAGCAGGACAGGATTCTGTGAACTGGAGATTGGTCTTGAATTCTGGTGAAGTTCTGAGCAACTTCTATACATACTCAACAAGATGGAAGTTTGCAACTTCTGAAGCAGCCCAGGGGTGATATTCTGACTCCTTGCAGGTGAAAGTGAATGGAGAGTGTATGGCAATAGGAATACAGAAGTTAAGGTAGCTTCTAATGTATGAATCAACAGCTACGTGGATGGTTTTAGTCAAGAACACTTGAGAAAAAATGGAGTTTGAATATAAGGAATCAATGCTAAGATTTTGGTATTTTGTGCATATAGTTTCCTGGGTTCTTGGAATTTTTTGCAGTGGTTCAAAGCTTTCTTTCTCAATTCTTTCGTCTCTTTCACAAATTTTCTGGTCAAGGGAGAGGGGGATCTTCAGTGTGCAAATGGTATTCTATTTATAGGCAAAGTTTTGCAGTTGGGGCGGTCAAGTGGCACCAACATCATATGCTAGATACTGACTTACTCTTGAAGTAAGCTTAACAAGTGAGGGTTCAATGCATTCAAGTTGGATGGTGAACAACGCCTCAGCTGGATTTGGCAGCGTGAATTAATGAAAAAGTAGAAACAGCGCGTGAGTCTAGCATGCTTTTGCACATAAATTTGTCTTCCCAAGGTAGTAGGGGTACACGTGGGGAAAATCCCTTGAATACAAACTCAGATGCGATTGTGAGCATTAAATGAGTTCCCATGTGAAACTCTGCATCTTTTCTTGACTCTGGATTAGAAGTTCTAATTCAGTGTAACATCTCATCTTCTGATCCTCTTATCTTCTGACTTCAGCATGTTCTGAGGGATCCTTCAGAACTTCCAGTATACTTACAACACGCATTGTTACCTCCTTTGACTTAACCTTGCAAACTCTGACTGGACCTTTGTGAACACTGGCTCAGAAGTTTTGACCAAACTCTATCTTGAGAACATCCAGAATTTGCTGACTGTGAACACTGGATCAGAAGTTCTGAAATTGTCATATTTCTTAAATACATAGAAAAATTTCTAAGTCTTTAGAATTTGATTCTTCCAAGTAAAATTTGACTTTTGAAACTCTTGATGAAGCAAACTTCATATTCCAACGTGTCTTGATGAAATATGATTTTTGAGATCTGATTTTGATTCAAAAGTCAAGGTTGGTTTTCTCAGCATGCAAATGACCATTTTGCCCTTGTGAATGGTTTGCTTGGAAAAATTAATAATTCAAAGCCTGGGTGTGATCGGTGGAAATAGAACTGACTGTTTTGGAATGCTGGTTCGCGAAATGTCGCGGTAAGCAAGAGTCGCCACCGTCTTTTATTTTCTCCAACAAGGAAAGGAAAAAAGCACAGCAAACTTACTTTTCGAGATGTTTCTCGGTTCGGGAGGTAGATTATAGAAAGGGAAGGTGTTAGCACCCTTTCTATCCGTGGTTATCCACGGGCTCTTAGGCACTTGCTCACTATGTTTTCAAAAATGTTTGCTTTTCTTGTATTTGTGGGTTTTGAAAAAAGTTTGTTTGAAAACTTCTAGGTAACTCTTGTATCAGTCCTCAAGAGTGTATGAAGTGTTTGTTTGAAAACTTTTTGAAAGTGTAGGTGCGAAAAGTTGTTTTTGTTTTGAAAGAGCAAGTACCCAGGAGAAATCTACCTACTCTAAGGAATTAAGCTGTGTAAGAGTCCTTTAGACAGTACTATCCCACTATTGAGAAGTAGGTAGCACCGTCGTTGGAGTTATTTGGGTCAATTCGATTATAGGGACATGTGTGGTCACCAAAGCAATAGTAGGACGCCTTAGCGGTAACCCTAATGTCCTAGATCCTTTTTTATCCGAGGCAACCGTTTCGAGGCAACTGGATCTTTAGACAGGAGGGCGACCTCTAAAACACCCTATACTTAATGACCACGTTGAGGCAACCAAGTGAGGCGTATCCTAGGAGTGGCATGTGCACGTGTGTCAGGTTTCAATTAAATTATCTTTGCACATGTTATTGTGAGCTTCATTTTGATTTTAATTGTCAGGCAAGTCTTGTCATGCATAGTGAACAGTTAATAATTTGCGGAAAGTAAATTGTGGAAAGTAAATCTACGCTATTACAAGGCATCAGGTATTTACATCGACAAAAACATAACCCTTGAAAAATAAATTGCGAAAAAATAAAGAAAGCGATAAAAGTCCTAATTATCTATTACATTCTCAGAACAGTTACATAAATATGATCAAAATAAATATGCGCGAAAAGAAATTGAATCGGGAAAAGTCTTAGGGTTTTGACCCTTTTTGAGAAAAGAATGGAATTTTGGTCCTTTTTTGCATTTAAATATTAAACCTAATTTACTAATTAATTAATTAATTACAAGAAAAAATATTTTTAGTTTTTTAGGTCTTTAATGAAAATAAAATAATAAAAGAAATTAAAATTGTCAAGAAAACCCTAATTCTAAATTTATTTTATTTATTATGAAAAAGTCAAAATTAAACCTAATTAGACTAAATTGATTTGTTAGTATTTATTTACAAAAAATAATTAATAGTGAAATAAATAATAATAATAATAATAAATAATAATATTTACATTTTTTAATTGTCTGAATTTATTATGAAAATAATAGTTAAGTTAATTAAATAATAATAATATTAATAATAAAATAATTAAAGACAAAATATAAGAGAAAAAATAAGAAAACAAAACCCAAGGGGTGTTGGGCCCAGATGGAGGTTAGAAAGCAGATTTTCAAGTCCATTAGTCTCAAGCCTTGTTTGACTTTTCTGATTGTCCATGATACGCCTTGACTTGGAGTATGCTGGTCATCCACCTATGACCTTCTGATTTGTGCATATGGCCACTTGGCGCGTTGTTGGTTGGAGGCACATGGTGGAACGCTGCCTGAAGCCTGCATGCAATCATGTTGAACAAAATAATATAGGAATTTTGGTGGACCTGGGACTCGAACCCAGGTCCCAATGATTCTTGGACAACGCACTATCCACTAGGCCATTACGTTGCAATTGATATTATGATAATGAATAAATATTATATTGGATAATTAACACTTATGCTGTAAACAAACAAAAACGCGCGTAGTTTTGAATGCTCCAACCACACGCCTACACGTCACCGTCTTCTTCCCTGTGCCTGTAAAATAACATGTTAGATAGCGGGGGGTTTTAACCCCCATAACCTGCATCCACGAAAAATAGCGAATAGGCGTATGATTTACATAAATGTTTCGCGAGGATTGCATTGTGTTCGTCTGGCCTTGACGATTTTAACCATAGGCATTAGGGGTCTCAATTTTACTGGATTTGGAAAACCCCAATTTAAGAACTCATGAACCCTAGATTTCTTCAATGGGAACTTACGATTCTGTACACTATAATCCAATTAACCAATACCATTAGCTTTGTATAGATTCAAGCAATGCAAAACAATGATTAGAACATGTTAATTATGCATGAAATAGGAGTTTCGATTATGGAAAAAAGTATGCAAACCGTGCGATTGTTCTTGGTGGTTTCTTAGGCCTTAACACTTGGTTTTGATTACAATATGTTTTCGGGAGTTCTAGCAATGTATTAGAATCCACCAATTGCTTTGAATCGTGCTGGAACCTGGAAAACAGTTTTCACTTTTCTTTGATTTTTTTCAATGTTGTTATGGCCTCTTCTGCAGCAATTTTTACCTTTAATGTATTAGGGTTAGGCTGTGTACTTATAGTAGAAGGGAATTAGGTTACAATCTTGCACAAAAGATCCATGGAATGATGATTCAATATTTGATTGAAAATCAAATATTTTTGAATCTTTTTGATTGAAGAAACTTGCCAAACTTGGAGATTTTGATATCCTTGATTGATACACGAAATTGCCAGCATGATTAGGTCATTCTTGCTTCAAAAAAAGATTGAAAAACCATATCTTTGAATTTCCTACAATTTAAATTAATTAAATGAATTAAAATCAATTAAAAATCCAATTAATTAATAAAAATAAGAAAATAAATTCAAATAGGCTTGATGGGTCGTGCATAAGTCATGGATAAAGTTTCAAGAAGAAATTTGAGGCCCATTAGCAAAAACAAAGTGTTTTGAGCAAAGTTGACTTTTGCAAATTCACAAAAATTTCCCAACTTCTCCAATGCATATCTTGCTCAATTTTGATCATATGAACATGTTCTTGGACATTTTGGAAAGGTCTTGAAGTCCTCTAACCAATGACTTTGGTCCCATGTCATTTGGATTTACCAATATCAAGTTATGGTCTTTGACTTAAAATGCACTTTTGTTGACTTTTGAATTTGACCTATAATGTAGAAATTGATAACTTTTTGTGAGAGCATTTCTTGGACTTGGAATGTGAAGATGAGTTGTTGGAAATGTCATCCTCTTCAAAATGAGCATTGGATGGGATTTTTCTGATGAACCATGAAAACGTTATGCCTTGGTCAAGATACAGTTGACTTTTCTACTGTCCAAAAATAGTAACTTCTTGCATCTTGATGATTTTTGAGCCATGCTTGTGGAATCATGATCAAGACTTGATCAAATGATGATTGTGACCTCAAAATAAGACGTTGACCAAAAATCTTGACTTTTGACTGTAAAATGACCATTTTGCCCCTACAGTTGATTGTAGAACAAATGAAGCTTTTGACTGAGCAATTTGTCATTGTGAGTCTTGAGACTTGACATGTAGATGCTTGACAATGTATATAGGCCTATGGGACTTGATGGAACCATTGAAAACCTCCAATTCCTTGAAAGAAACAAAACCCTAATTTTGACTGGCTTAGGAGGCATTTGACTATCTAATCCTTGAGCCAATCTTGAACCATTTGGAGATGACTCTTGATAAACCTTGAAGAATATGGGAGGGCAAATTTTGGGGTACAACAGTTGCCCCTGTTCAATCTTCTTAGACCTGAGGATGTAGATTGGCTTGTGTGCCTTTCGTGATCCGAAGGTGGAAGATGATTGAACACTAAAGTGCCCAGAAATTTGCACTCGCATAGTGGTGTAGTATCAGCAATGTGATGTCGGGAATGGGCTTACAGATGCCATTTGGAGAGATGATGGATAGGAGGATGGGCTTATAGATGCCTTCTGGAGGTGTGACAGATTCTTGTCAGGAATGGGCTTGCAGATGCCATTTGGAAATGTAATGGATAATTGTGGAGATGGGCTTAAAGATGCCATCCAGGGGTGTCGATCGCGTAAGAGATTCCTTAGCGAGAAATTGCATACTTGAGAAAGAAAGATGGTTTCCTGGCTTGCTACAGGTATTGATCTTCAATCTCTTCATGTAGATAACTTTCCTGGCTAGATACAGGTATAGATCTACAATCAATCGCTCACAGATATGCCCTGGCTAGATACAGGTATCGAATCCGGAACTTCAAAAGGTTGGTCGAGATAGATTTCCTGGCTGGATACAGGTATAGACCTCTGACCTGAGAATGAAAGATAATTTCCTGGCTAGATACATGTGTTGATCTTCAAACTCTTCATGTAGATAACTTTCCTGGCTAGATACATGTATAAATCTACAATCAGTCGCTCGCAGATATGCCCTGGCCAGATACAGGTATCGAATCTGGAACTTCAAAAGGTTGGTAGAGATAGCTTTCCTGGCTGGGTACAGGTATAGACCTCTAATCAGTCGCTCACAGATATGCCTTGGCTAGATACAGGTATCAAATCTGGAACTTCAAAAGGTTGGTCGAGATAGCTTTCCTGGATGGATACAGGCATAGACCTCTAACCTGAGAAAGAAAGATAATTTCCTGGCCTGTTACAGGTGTTGATCTTCAAACTCTTCATGCAGATACTTTCCTGGCTAGATACAGGTATAGATCTACAATCAATCGCTCACAGATATGCCCTGGCTAGATACAGGTATCGAATCTGGAACTTCAAAAGGTTGGTCGAGATAGCTTTCCTGGCTGGATACAGGCGTAGACCTCTAATCAGTCGCTCACAGATATGCCCTGGCTAGATACAAGTATCGAATCTGGAACTTCAAAAGGTTGGTCGAGATAGCTTTCCTGGCTGGATACAGGCGTAGACCTCTAATTAGTCGCTCACAGATATGCCCTGGCTAGATACAGGTATCGAATCTGGAACTTCAAAAGGTTGGTCGAGATAGCTTTCCTGGCTGGATACAGGCGTAGACCTTTAACCTGAGAAAGAAAGATAATTTCCTGGCCTGTTACAGGTGTTGATCTTCAAACTCTTCGTGCAAATACTTTCCTGGCTAGATACAGGTATAGACCTACAATCAATCGTCCACAGATATGCCCTGGCTAGATACAAGTATCGAATCTGGAACTCAAAAAAGGGTTGGTCGAGATAGCTTTCCTGGCTGGATACAGGTGTAGACCTCTGACCTGAGAATGAAAGATAATTTCATGGGCTGTTATAGGTGTTGATCTTCAAACTCTTCATGTAGATAACTTTCCTGGCTAGATACAGGTATAGATCTACAATCAGTCGCTCGCAGATATGCCCTGGCTAGATACAGGTATCGAATATGGAACTTCAAAAGTTGATGGTAATATCCTTTGATTGACCTTTTTCTGAAAAGGCAAGACATTAGTTGTATGCAATGTCATGATGTATGAAATGCATGATGTCATGATGTTCTCAAACATAAATGAGATTGTATGATATGATGCGTATATGCATGTATGATGATGTGATGTTTGTGAATGTATTTTCGTCTGGGAAAATAAATCCTTGACGAATGCCGGGAAGTTAAATCCTGGGATGATGTTGAAGAGTAGAGTTCTTCGTTTCCGCTGGGGATGATTGTTGCAAGAATAAACCGGTAGGAGAAGATGACTCCGTTGGGGAATAAACCTGATGGAGAGATTACTCTGCGGGGAATTACTTTGTGGGGAATATACTTCGCTGAGAATTTAACGATAACTCCGCTGGGGGTTCCGTTGATAAGCTCTGTTGGGGAATTTGATGAACTCCACTAGGGGATAGGAAGAACTTCTATGAGCACGATCTTTCCGTTACAATTTGCTGAGGATAACCCAGTTAGGCTCTGGTGGGGAATGACCTCTGAATATGGCTGGGGAGAGATGCGTTTGTATTCTGCAGGGGACAAGCTTCCAGAGTCTACTGGGGAGATGGTTCAACTCTCCTGGGGAAAATTTGGACTACACTGGGGAAATGGCTCCATTGAGGGGTCTGTATTCCGCCGAGGAACAATCTTATATTTCTGTCGAGGAATATTAAGACCGCCGGGGATGCTTGCTGAGGAATATCTGTATACTCTGCTGGAGAATATTAAGACCTTCTGGGGGTACCCAACTTTCCAGGATTGATGGTAGACCAACTCTGCTCGGGGGAGAGTATTGCTGACTTGCTGGAGATACTGTGCCTTTTAGGGCTGATGGGAGACCAACTCTGCTTGGGGAGAGCATGGCTGAATCTTGTCTTACTCTGCAGAGAGTGGAGGTATCTTGGTCATATTCTTCAACTGAACTTACCTTGGTACCTTGGTGGACAGAGCAACTAGATCACTTACACAGTTCTTATTGCCCCTGTTTCTGATGTCACCTGTAACTAGTCCTTTATTTCGCATGCAAATATTTATGATTAGCAATTAATATCAAAAGCATATATCAAAAATAAACATTGGACGTTCTTTGCAAAACAAAACAGATAAAGAAAAACAATTGGCAATTTGTCTGAAAAGTGAGTTTGTATTGATTTTGAAATTTTGCATGCAAATAGGCGTTTGTGTACAAGAGGCTGACGTCCTAGTAAGAGAACGCCACTGAACAGAATAGAGTTTATACAATTTGTGAAAAGAAAACAAAACAGCTATGTGAAAAATCCCAATGGGTTCCAACTCTGCTATCGCCCTTATGTCTTCAAGCGTTTCATCACTTTGTTGCTTAGTTGGAGATGACGCTGATTACTTGGTGCCGTGTAAGCCTGATAGTTGATACTGAAGTCTGGATGCAGGGTGATCCAATGAGACATAGTATTATGCTTATCCCTAACTTTTTCCTGGACCGCCCTTTCGGGTTTTCAGTCCACCGAGATACCCATTTTTTCCCAAGCCGCCTTTTCAGGTTTTCGACTTGCCGGGTGTACAGATTTTTTTCATTTCATCCGTTATTTTGCCCGAACCCTTTTGGTTCGCCGGGAAGCCCTTATTTTTGCCTAGGCCAGTCGACCTAGCGGGTCTTTGATCATGCGTAGTATCTTTTTACTATGTCTGCATTGGCGGGGTGAGGAAGGTCGTCACCATCCATGGTGGTTAGAATCATAGCTCCTCCTGAGAAGATGTTCTTAACCACAAATGGCCCTTTGTACGTGGGGGTCCATTTGCCCCTGGGATCACCTTGAAGTAGAATGATGCGCTTGATTACCAGGTCCCCAACTTGATACTCTTGTCGTCTGACTTTCTTGTTAAAAGCCTTGATCATCCGTTTTTGGTACGTCTGACCATGACAAATAGAAGTGAGTCTCTTCTCGTCGATTAGGTTTAATTGATCAAGCCGGGTCTGGATCCAGTCATCTTCGCTCAAACCTGCATCCTTCATTATCCGGAGAGAGGGTATCTGGACTTCAATAGGCAGGACTGCCTCCATGCCATAGACCAAGGAAAAGGGTGTTTCCCCTGTTGATGTCCGTGCTGAGGTACGGTACCCATGAAGAGCAAACGGTAACATCTCGTGCCAATCTTTGTAGGTCACTGTCATCTTCTGCATAATCTTCTTGATATTCTTATTAGCCGCTTCTACAGCCCCATTCATCTTTGGCCGGTAGGGAGAAGAGTTGTGGCGCTGTATCTTGAATTGCTCGCAGAGCTCAGTGATCATCTTGTTGTTGAGATTGGTACCATTGTCCGTAATGATCCTTTTTGGTACACCGTATCAACAGATCAGGTTATGCCGAATAAACCGTGCCACGACATTCTTGGTTACGGTGGCAAAGGAAGCTGCTTCAACCCATTTCGTAAAGTAATCAATCGCTACCAGGATGAAGCGATGCCCGTTGGATGCCGTAGGTCTGATCTCGCCGATCATATCAATGCCCCACATTGCAAAAGGCCAAGGTGCTGTCAAGACGTTCAAAGGAACTGGAGGAACGTGCACCTTATCAGCATAGATCTGGCATTTATGACATGTCCGAGAATGTTGGTAACAGTCGGCTTCCATTGTGGACCAGTAATATGCTGCCCGAAGGATTTTCTTTGCCATAATTTGTCCACTGGAATGCATTCTGAAGGTACCATCATGCAACTCTGCCATGATCCTTTCTGCTTCAGTCTTATCCACACAACGCAGTAAGGTCGAATCATGGTTTCGCTTATAGAGAATGTCATTGCTGAGGAAGAACTTTTCCGCGAACCTTCTCAGAAACTTCTTGTCATTAACGGATGCACCCTCAGGGTATTCTTGAGCTTCAAGGTACCTCTTTAATTCATGATACCAAGGTTTTTCTATTACCTCTTCGATCTCAAGATCACAGCAATGTGCAGGTTCATCCAGTTTCCAAATAATGACCCGGGGAGCCTCGTTGTCCCATTTGACTTTGAACATAGAAGACATCGTAGCTAACGCGTCCGCCAACTGATTCTCTTCTCTTGGGAAATGTTCAAAAGTTATCTCCTCAAAATGGGGAATCAATGTCAACACATACTCCTTGTAAGGAATAAGATTTGGGTGTTTCGTATCCCACTCGCCTTTGATCTGACTGATCACAAGAGCGGAATCTCCGGACACTCAGAAACTTGATCCTTAGGTCAATTGCAGCTCGAAGACCCATGATGCAGGCTTCATACTCTGCCATGTTGTTAGTACAGTTGAAACATAGTCGGGCGGTGAGTGGAGTATGAGAGACTTTTGGAGATATGATCACAGCGCCGATGCTGTTACCCAAAGAGTTTGAGGCTCCGTCAAAGTGCATAGACCATCGGGATCCTTCCTCAGGTCCTTCATCCGGTCCAGGTACTTCACAATCAGTCACTACCATGATATTCTCGTCTGGAAATTCAAAGTTCATGGACTGGTAGTCATCCACGGCCTGGTATGCCAAATGATCTGCCAACACACTTCCCTTGATTGCTTTTTGAGTCGTGTACTGGATGTCATATTCAGTCAAGATCATCTGCCATCTTGCTATTCTTCCGGACAAGGCAGGCTTTTCGAAGATGTACTTTATTGGATCCATTTTTGAGATCAACAGAGTAGTGTGAGTTAACATATACTGTCTCAGCCGGCGAGCAGCCCATACCAAAGCGCATCAAGTTTTCTCGAGCAGTGAGTATCGGGTCTCACAGTCGGTAAACTTTTTGCTAAGGTAATAAATAGCATGCTCTTTTCGGCTAGACTCGTCATGCTGCCCCAGCACACACCCCATTGAGCTGTCAAGTACTGTCAAGTATAAGATTAGAGGACCCTTCAACCGATGGCATAAGAATGGGTGGCTCTTGGAGATACTCTTTTATTCTTTCTAAAGAGGCCTGACATTCATCGTTCCAACGTACTACCTGATCTTTCTTCAGTAGCTTGAAGATTGGTTCACAGGTAGCAGTTAGATGTGAGATGAATCGGGCAATGTAGTTCAGCCGTCCTAGGAAGCCTCTGACTTCTTTTTCTGTCTTGGGAACTGGCATCTCTTGTACGGCTTTCACTTTGGCAGGGTCCACTTGAATACCTTTGTCGCTTACGACGAAGCCTAGCAATTTTCCAGATCTCACCCCGAAGGTGCACTTGTTCGGGTTCAACCTCAGCTTGTACAACTTCAACCGGTCAAACAGCTTCTGTAGATGGTCAAGGTGTTCCTCCTCAGTTTGGGACCTTGCAATCATATCGTCGACGTATACTTCGATCTCATGATGGATCATGTCATGAAATAGAGCAACCATGGCACGTTGGTAGGTTGCCCCATCATTTTTCAACCTAAAAGGCATGACCTTGTAGCTAAAGGTGCCCCACTGAGTGACGAAAGTGGTCTTCTCCATGTCTTCAGGAGCCATCTTGATTTGATTATAGCTGGAGAAACCGTCCATGAAGGAGAATACCTTATGCTGAGCGGTGTTGTCAACCAGAACATCGATGTGAGGCAGAGGGAAGTCATCCTTGGGGCTCGCCCTATTCAAATCCCTGTAATCAACACACATTATGACCTTACCATCCTTCTTCGGCACTGGAACCACATTGGCAACCCACTGAGGGTAAGAAGTTACTGCTAGAAACCCGACATCAAATTGTTTCATAACCTCAGCCTTGATTTTCTCGGACATCTCTGGACGCATACGGCGGACCTTCTGTTTTACCGGAGGGCATTCTTCCTTGGTAGGCAGGTGATGAACCACAATGTCAGTATCCAACCCAGGCATATCTTCGTAAGACCAGGCAAAGATTTCCACATAGTCATGCAGCATCTGAATCAACCGTTGTTTCACACTAAGCTCCAGATTGGCACCGATCTTGACTTCCTTTCTGTCTGTCTCAGTACCCAAATTTACCATTTCCACTGGCTCTTCATGTGGCTGAATGGCCCTCTCTTCCTGGAGTAACAGTCTTGCAAGCTCACCAGGAACTTCACAATCATCTTCACCTTCGTCTTCGGCTAAGTTGATCGGATTTTCGAAGTCATAATTGGCAATAGCAGAGTCGTTACCAGTGAGATCCAGAGTGGATTGGAACCTGTATAGGTGAGTGTGTGTAAATATAGCTGTTTTGCAATATATAATAAATAAAGACAAGGAGCGCAAGATTTGAAATGCAAAAAAACGTCCAATGCTTTTATTAATGATATATGAAAATGACACACAATAGCCCTCACAAATGAAGCACGGTGCCCCGGGTAAGACACCGGGCCATAAAGTTTCAAATTATTGTTTGTTACAAATTCAAAACAAAGGAGTTCATTACTGAGTGACAAAAGTAATAGGTACGAAGTCTTTCGCCGTCCAGTTGCTTGGTCCACCGTTGGTCGTTGGGTAGATCCAGCTGTCGAATTCAGATTCCTCCACGTCCTCTTCAACCCTGATAGCATTTACTCCATGATTGGGCATGGGAGCAGTCACAACATTGGGCCTTTCGGGCGTCTCGAACTCAACCTCTTTAGCATCAATAAGATCCTGAACCTTATTCCTCAGAGCCCAACAATCATCCGTAGTATGCCCCGGGCTGTCAGAGTGATAACCGCAGCAGGCGTTAGGATTATACTTTGGAGATGTTGTGTTCACAACCTTCGGAGCTTCCTTTATAGTTACCAGATTGGTTGACAATAGTTGCGGCAATATTTGGGACAAGGTCATACTGAGACGAGTATACTGCCTTTTGGGTCTCTCACCCCTTGGTTGGTTATATTGCTGAGGAGCAGCAGCAGGCTTTGAAATTACCACCGCATTGACAGCATGGCGGCGTTCCGGTTTATTCTGTCTCCTTGAACCATAAACAGCACTAGATTCCTTCTTGAAGGGCTTCTTTTCAGTGCTCGAGGAGGCACCCTTCTGTATCTTCCCATACTTGATACCAGTTTCTATCCTCTCACCAGTCAAGACCAGATCTGTAAACCCAGCAGAAGAATTTCCAATCAGATGGTTGAAGAACGGACCAGACAGGGTCCCCAAGAACATGTCAACAAGCTCACGGTCAGTCAGAGGTGGTTGCACCCTTCCAGCAAGGTCTCTCCACTTTTGCACATACTCCTTAAATCCTTCACTCGTCCCTAGTGACATACCCTGGAGTTGGGTACGCGTAGGAGTAAGGTCGAAATTATACTGATACTACTTATAAAACGCAGCAGCCAAGTCCTCCCAGTTATGAATGCTGGCTCCATCTAGCTGATAGAACCATTCGAGTTGAGTCCCTGAAAGACTATCCTGGAAGAAATGGATCCATAAATTCTTGTCAGATGTATAAGGTTGGATCTTCCTTACATATGATCTGAGATACAGCTTAGGACATGAGGCTCCGTCGTACTTTGCAAAAGTGGGTGCCTTGAATTTGTGGGGGATCACCATCCCAGAGGATAAGCCTAGGTCTCCGAAGTCCAGACCGGGAACCTTCTGTATTTCCATGGCGCTCAAACGGTCTTCCAGCTGTTTGTACTTATCCTCAAGAGGAGGATACTGTTCATCATTGTAATCCGTCTCGTTGTCGGAGACCACGGGACTAGGAACCCTTCTCTCTTGGGGACTGTCCTTCCCTACAGAGGAAGTAGTCAGCTCAGCTTCATTTTGTAGTCCATTTCCAAACCTCCGTCCAGTGTTGAACAATACAGTCCTCTTCTTCTTCTTCTTCTTCAGAATCAGAGTCTTCAGCTCCTGTTGACCCTGGGCTAGGCTCATTACCAACTCTTGGAACTGGGTGTTCTGGGCCTGGAGGGCCTTGATAGCTTGTTCAGTAGTAGGTTCAGAAGACATGGTGACTACTGAAATAAACAGGGAAGAAGATAAGTGACCTGTAAAAAAGAGTACCTGTTATGCACATGATGCATGGTATGCTATTTATGCAATGCATTCAAGGGTTCGAAAATTCAAATTCGTTGTAAACAAAAAAGGAACACACGTTATATTAAGAAATAATTTGTTCAGTACATCAGGGCCTCCTGGGAAAAACATTACAAAACATAAAGCCAAAAGGCACTGCGCATCCTCTTTCGAGCAATGTAAGTGTTAAGGGTCTTTTCCTCGTGAAGTAGGCGGGTGAGCTCCAAGACCTTCTTATCACTGGCATGTAGATTGGCTTCAAGAGAATTCTATTCTTCCTTGAGTTGGATCCAGCTCTTTTGCATTTCTTCCCAAGATGTTGGCATGTCAGGATGCTGAATGGTGTATGGGACCTCTCCTTCCATAACTGGCTCTTTGATCACGGTGAGAACATGAGGATATGGCATCACAAGCTTCTGGGAGCGGGATCGTACCCACTTGAGATAAGGCTCAAGGGGGATGGAGTTCTTGTGCCCCAGTGTCTTACTGTCTACCCTGTTAGGCATCCTCCAAGCTCTGATGAATCTCTGGCGGAGTCCTTGTGTATCGTTGTCGAAGTCAAAAAGTATGTCAGGAATCAACATGTCATGAGGGCCATCCCTCCGAGCATATCCAAATTGTCTCAAAGCCAGACAGGGGTTGTAAGTGATGCCTCCTCTGATTCCAAGTAAAGGAACATTAGGAAATTCTCCGCAACGATCGATGATAGTGACATTTTCTCTGGACCGAGAACACCAATGTATATCAGCATGCGTAAGAGTCATTAACCGTTGTGACCATCTCAAACCCCGCTCGTTCTTCAAAATTGATTGTGGAAGGTGCGAAATAAACCACCTTGCCAGGAGAGGAGTGCAGCACATGAGAACACCTCTTTTTCTCATTGTTCGAGTGTAAAATGAGTGGAGGATGTCCCCAAGCAATGTAGGGATGGGATTCCTGGACATAAAAATCTTGACAGCATTTATATCTATAAGTTGATCCGGGTTCGGGAACAAGACCAACCCATAGACAAGGAGTTCCACCATTTCTTCAAAGGCTTGTAGATCGAGGGAATTCCAACATTCTTGGGCCTTCTCAAACAGGAACTTTGCCAAGAATCCTTTGATACCACTTCTGATTTCCCAATGCCCCTTGATGTCAGATGGTTGCAGACGTAATGCTTGAGCAACCTCTTCAAGTTTTGGTTCCTTTTCCGTACCGTTGTAGGGTAGTTGACTAAGGATAGGAATTTTCAGAAGTTGAGAAAACTCTTCCAAAGTAGGCACCAATTGATAATCAGGGAAAGTAAAACAGTGGTGTAAGGGGTCAAAGAACTGGAAGAGAACTTTCATCATATCTTCTTCAATGTTGGTGTTGACCAAGCTGAGTAGTCTACCATGCCTTTCACTAAAGGAAGAGTTCTCGGGAATCCTGGATGTAAGCTCCTTAAGCTGAGGAGAGGTCCTTACAAGGTTGACCTGAATTGTTTTCCTGCGGATAGTCTCCATGTCCTACAAAACAAGAACAAAGATGAAGATTCGAACCCTTGAAGTGGTTAGTGAATGCATATGATGCTTTATGATGTTATTATGTTATGATAAGGACACACCACAAGTATTCACAAAAAGCAAACATGATAAGGCACACAAGTCACACCAGACAACCCTTAGAGTTTAGGCCAGCATGAAGTTTAGGTACTACCCTCTTGAAGTTGGTGGGCTCAAAACCTGTCCTATCAAAAGTAACCGGGTTCTAAGGAGCTCAATATCATTGGGTTATTTTCTATGTTCATTGTTTTGATTTATCCACTGAACTGGCGATCAAAATATTCCAAGAAAACAACCCTCAATGAGTGTAGTATCGAGTATCTACCAACTTCGGATTGCACCAAAGTCGGTCATCTCACTACCCCTAAAAAGGCCAGGATGGTCAAGTAAGGTTCCTAAGGTCACTTGATGCTTCACGACACCACGCGGTGGCCCCGTACTCTCCTTGACTTGACTGAAGGGTTACCGGTACTCACCAAAGTGCCACATCAACGTAGCAACTGCTTCAACCGTGTCGGTATACCCCGCACAGTTCCCTCACAGTTTGTTGCTACTTCTAAAAGGTATCCCCCAGATCCGGGTTAGGATCTATGAAACTCTAAGACAAACCCACAATATTAAAGCAAACAAAGCATGCAATTTAAAACAAGAGTGGTCTAATCCTAAGGTACACCTCACTTATTAATTTTCCCCAGCAGAGTCACCAGTTCTGTGATCGGTGGAAATAAAACTGACTGTTTTGGAATGCTGGTTCGCGAAATGTCGCGGTAAGCAAGAGTCGCCACCGTCTTTTATTTTCTCCAACAAGGAAAGGACAAAAGCACAGCAAAATTCCTTTTCGAGTTGTTTCTCGGTTCGGGAGGTAGATTATAGAAAGGGAAGGTGTTAGCACCCTTTCTATCCGTGGTTATCCATGGGCTCTTAGGTACTTGCTCACTATGTTTTCAAAAATGTTTGCTTTTCTTGTGTTTGTGGGTTTTGAAAAAAGTTTGTTTGAAAACTTCTAGGTAACTCTTGTATCAGTCCTCAAGAGTATATGAAGTGTTTGTTTGAAAACTTTTTGAAAGTGTAGGTGCGAAAAGTTGTTTTTGTTTTGAAAGAGCAAGTACCCAGGAGAAATCTACCTACTCTAAGGAATTAAGCTGTGTAAGAGTCCTTTAGACAGTACTATCCCACTATTGAGAAGTAGGTAGCACCGTCGTTGGAGTTATTCGGGTCAATTCGATTATAGGGACATGTGTGGTCACCAAAGCAATAATAGGACGCCTTAGCGGTAACCCTAATGTCCTAGATCCTTTTTTATCCGAGGCAACCGTTTCGAGGCAACTGGATCTTTAGACAGGAGGGAGACCTCTAAAACACCCTATACTTAATGACCACGTCGAGGCAACCAAGTGAGGCGTACCCTAGGAGTGGCATGTGCACGTGTGTCAGGTTTCAATTAAATTATCTTTCCACATGTTATTGTGAGCTACATTTTGATTTTAATTGTCAGGCAAGTCTTGTCATGCATAGTTAACAGTTAATAATTTGCGGAAAGTAAATCTACGCTATTACAAGGCGTCGGGTATTTACATCGCCAAAAACATAACCCTTGAAAAATAAATTGTGAGAAAATAAAGAAAGCGATAAAAGTCCTAATTATCTATTACATTCTCGAAACAGTTACATAAATATGATCAAAATAAATATGCACGAAAAGAAATTGAATCGGGAAAAGTCTTAGGGTTTTGACCCTTTTTGAGAAAAGAATGGAATTTTGGTCCTTTTTTGCATTTAAATATTAAACCTAATTTACTAATTAATTAATTAATTACAAGAAAAAATATTTTTAGTTTTTTAGGTCTTTAATGAAAATAAAATAATAAAAGAAATTAAAATTGTCAAGAAAACCCTAATTCTAAATTTATTTTATTTATTATGAAAAAGTCAAAATTAAACCTAATTAGACTAAATTGATTTGTTAGTATTTATTTACAAAAAATAATTAATAGTGAAATAAATAATAATAATAAATAATAATATTTACATTTTTTAATTGTCTGAATTTATTATGAAAATAATAGTTAAGTTAATTAAATAATAATAATATTAATAATAAAATAATTAAAGACAAAATATAAGAGAAAAAATAAGAAAACAAAACCCAGGGGGTGTTGGGCCCAGATGGAGGTTAGAAAGCAGATTTTCAAGCCCATTAGTCTCAAGCCTTGTTTGACTTTTCTGATTGTCCATGATACGCCTTGACTTGGAGTATGGTGGTCATCACCCATGACCTTCTGATTTGTGCATATGGCCACTTGGCGCGTTGTTGGTTGGAGGCACATGGTGGAACGCTGCCTGAAGCCTGCATGCAATCATGTTGAACAAAATAATATAGGAATTTTGGTGGACCTGGGACTCGAACCCAGGTCCCAATGATTCTTAGACAACGCACTATCCACTAGGCCATTACGCTGCAATTGATATTATGATAATGAACAAATATTATATTGGATAATTAACACTTATGTTGTAAACAAATCAAAACGCGCGTAGTTTTGAATGCTCCAACCACACGCCTACACGTCACCGTCTTCTTCCCCGTGCCTGCAAAATAACATGTTAGATAGCGGGGGTTTTTAACCCCCACAACCTGCATCCACGAAAAATAGTGAATAGGCGTATGATTTACATAAATGTTTCGCACGGATTGCATTGTGTTCGTCTGGCCTTGACGATTTTAACCATAGGCATTAGGGGTCTCAATTTTACTGGATTTGGAAAACCCCAATTTAAGAACTCATGAACCCTAGATTTCTTCAATGGCAACTTACGATTCTGTACACTATAATCCAATTAACCAATACCATTAGCTTTGTATAGATTCAAGCAATGCAAAACAATGATTAGAACATGTTAATTATGCATGAAATAGGAGTTTCGATTATGGAAAAAAGTATGCAAACCGTGCGATTGTTCTTGGTGGTTTCTTAGGCCTTAACACTTGGTTTTGATTGCAATATGTTTCTGGGAGTTCTAGCAATGTATTAGAATCCACCAATTGCTTTGAATCGTGCTGGAACCTGGAAAACAGTTTTCACTTTTCTTTGATTTTTTTCAATGTTGTTATGGCCTCTTCTGCAGCGATTTTTACCTTTAATGCATTAGGGTTAGGCTGTGTACTTATAGTAGAAGGGAATTAGGTTACAATCTTGCACAAAAGATCCATGGAATGATGATTCAATATTTGATTGAAAATCAAATATTTTTGAATCTTTTTGATTGAAGAAACTTGCCAAACTTGGAGATTTTGATATCCTTGATTGATACACGAAATTGCCAGCATGATTAGGTCATTCTTGCTTCAAAAAAAGATTGAAAAACCATATCTTTGAATTTCCTACAATTTAAATTAATTAAATGAATTAAAATCAATTAAAAATCCAATTAATTAATAAAAATAAGAAAATAAATTCAAATAGGCTTGATGGGTCGTGCATAAGTCATGGATAAAGTTTCAAGAAGAAATTTGAGGCCCATTAGCAAAAACAAAGTGTTTTGAGCAAAGTTGACTTTTGCAAATTCACAAAAATTTCCCAACTTCTCCAATGCATATCTTGCTCAATTTTGATCATATGAACATGTTCTTGGACATTTTGGAAAGGTCTTGAAGTCCTATAACCAATGCCTTTGGTCCCATGTAATTTGGATTTACCAATCTCAAGTTATGGTCTTTGACTTAAAATGCACTTTTGTTGACTTTTGAATTTGACCTATAATGTAGAAATTGATAACTTTTTGTGAGAGCATTTCTTGGACTTGGAATGTGAAGATGAGTTGTAGGAAATGTCATCCTCTTAAAAATGAGCATTGGATGGGATTTTTCTGATGAACCGTGAAAACGTTATGCCTTGGTCAAGATACAGTTGACTTTTCTACTGTCCAAAAATAGTAACTTCTTGCATCTTGATGATTTTTGAGCCATGCTTGTGGAATCATGATCAAGACTTGATCAAATGATGATTGTGACCTCAAAATAAGATGTTGACCAAAAATCTTGACTTTTGACTGTAAAATGACCATTTTGCCCCTGCAGTTGATTATAGAACAAATGAAGCTTTTGACTGAGCAATTTGTCATTGTGAGTCTTGAGACTTGACATGTAGATGCTTGACAATGTATATAGGCCTATGGGACTTGATGGAACCATTGAAAACCTCCAATTCCTTGAAAGAAACAAAACCCTAATTTTGACTAGCTTAGGAGGCATTTGACTGTCTAATCCTTGAGCCAATCTTGAACCATTTGGAGATGACTCTTGATAAACCTTGAAGAATATGGGAGGGCAAATTTTGGGGTACAACACTGGGGACTTGATGAAAGCAAACCTGAGGACCTAGGGTGATTCCCTGAAAAATGAGAGGGAAAATTTTAGGGTGCAACAGTACCCATTATAGTAGAATTGGGAAGATTGTTCCATGTTTGATTTGTGTAAGTGGTAGCAATTGGTTCATAAGGATTATTTCCAGAAGCAAGTGGATCAAAAGTTTGCATTTTATAATTACTAGTGTGAGTGGTAGATTGTGGTAAAGGAATAAAAGATTGTGTTGTAGTAATTAAGTTATTGTAATCACAATCTGGCACTTGAGTGTTTGCTTCAATCTGACCAACTTCTGGAATATACATTTCACCCTAAATTAAATCTTTGATAGAGTCATCTTGTACATTTGGTTCTTGCATGTCAAGTAATCCAAGAAGGTGGTCAACATCGTCATCCCTTGAGATTAGAGGTTGTTGATATTGTGGGCTACAAGAACCATATTGCATAGCTTGTTGACTAGATAACTCAACTTGAGGGTTTGGTGTATCCAAAAGGCTATTGGTAGCAATGTGGAATCCTCAAAATAAGTGACATCGGGTGATGTGGCTGGTTATTGGATGTAATTGAATTTTGGTTTATGGACTTTGATGTAATATATTCATAAGTTGGATTGAAATTGTCACTTTTATGTAATTTTGAATGGTTGAAAGTGTATATGTTCTAGTTCTTGATTTTGTAATAGCCATGGTTGAATCAAGAAAAGAGACTTTGAATTAATTAACTTGTCTTTGAATTTATTCTCTTATGCTTACATCTTCTCAAAATGTATCTTGAATGAATCGCGATCCCTTCTTTAACCTCAAGTTCAAAATCTTCTTTTTGTACCTCAAACATAATCCAAATTCTAAGCAAAGCCAATTGATGAATCACTTATTTTATGAATACAAGAAAACCAGGAAAATTATCACAAGTCCTGTAACATCTCTCGCATATATCTTGTTCTTCAAGCAAGTTAAATGACTTATCCTTGAATCACATTAAAAACTTCTATTCCATTTTCATCTTAAATCAATCCTTAATGCAACTCAAGCGTTCATGACAAGTCGAAACTCAGTTGGCTTCAAATGGCATGCTTGGTCAATGATCCTTAATCTCAATTGAATCCATAAATTCTAGTCATCTTGCATTTGAAACAACCACCTTTCATTTTATAAAATGAGCTAAATAAGCTCCTGACCCTATCTCGAATCAACCGTTAACAAAGTCATGAACTTAATAATCCCTTGAATCAATATTAACTCCGAGCATGATTAAAAGTTTCAACGAATCCAAATCACTAGTCATTTATCTCAATAGCCCAAGTTAACTTGCAACCGAAGTAACAAGTACTTGATGAGAACCAAAAATTGTATCATTCAAAACAAGTCCACAACGTTGAAGAAGGAGAAGCTCCAGGCAACCATAAGATCGAGCCCTAATCCAGTGACCCCCAATCGAAGCATAACAGAAGAAAACCCTAATTCTTAAGCATTAAAGAAAGATTGCAACCTGATGATGAGGAGAGAGAATATCCCTATAATTTGATGATAAAGAAGTCTAGGAAATAAAATCCTAATTCGAACAAATGATTGATGGAGAAATCAACCGGAACAAACTTGTGAGAAGATAAGAGCCTTAAAGCCCTGCAACAAACCTAATTCCTCGAAATCCCTGATCCCAAGCCAAACTATTGACTAATGATACATGATGAGTCAGATGACCTAATGAAGGTTATGTACCTTAATCTCAATTAAATCCACAGATTCTAGTCACCTTGCATTTGAAGCGACCAACCTCCATTTGATGAAACGAGCTGAATGATCTCCTAACCCATAGCTTACCCAACGTACATATCTAAACTTGATAAAACTCAAAGCAATTCAGTAAGGGAAGAGTAGCGCTCAATGTAGCCTTGAGGTGAGACTTTAATCCAGTAAATCTCCATAGAAGAATCATTTCCAAGCTTAAACAAAATGAAGAGAAATCCTGATTCTCTTGCTGAGTTAGGCCGTAATGCCTTTATTCCTTGAAAGAACTCTGATGAAGAAAAAGTTGTATCTTGAGGAAATCTGATAGCAGAGACATCTATGCTACTTGAGATCCGAAACCCTAATCTCATACCAAGAAAAATGAGGGTGCCAGTTGAATCAATTTTGAGCAAGATGACAACCTCCATCCAGAGAGAGAAACCCTAATGCCAAAGCTCTTAGATCTTATAACCATGAGATCAATGCTATGTGCGAAACGTACAAAGTATGACGAGGGATCTTAGGGTCAAAAATTGGGGTATAACAGTTTCTATAAGAGCGCGTACAAAGTGTTTGTTTTGAAAATAGTTCAAAGAGGTGTTTGTGTTTTTTGAAAGTGATTTTGAAAATGGTTTTCTTTGTAATGGCTCTCGTTTCTATAAGAACGCGTACAAAGTGTTTTCTTTTGAAAATATTTCAAATGAGAGTGTTGATGTAAAAATTTTTTGTTGTGAGCAAGCGAGCAACTAGGAGCGAATCTACCTACTCAAAAGGTCTTAAGTGTTCTTTTCTTCCTCGTTTAGATATTGCTATCTTACCATTGAATTTGGTAAGAAGCCCCATCGTTGGATGTGAAGGGACGGGTGCGGGACGTTTATATAGTCATAGAAGGCAACCCATGGAACTTTTTAGCAATGTCGTTTTAGGGACTAGATCGTTTATATAGTCATAAAGGGTCATCAAGGGAATACGATCTTTTATCGAGGGTCTTTTGCTAAAACGCCCATGTTCGAGGGACATCACTAATTTCTGATAGGTAACAAGTGAGATTACCCTAAGGGTGCGTGTGTGTAAAGTGTGTTTGATTGCATGCATTTAGTCTTGATTAGGGTGATTTATTTCATGTCTTGCCATACACGTCCGAATTACAAGCATTATATTTGAAAAGCGATAAATTGCAGAAATATAAAGTCTTACGCTATTACAATATTTAGGGATGGGGGTACAAATTTAAAAATGGGGGGTTATAAGAATTTAAATCCTATTTAACTATTACAACTATATTGAAATGTACCATGCAAGAATGAAAAAGGATTTGTTTTTAAAATGGTTTTTTGTCTTAATGAATAATAATAAAAAAAGAAATAAATTAACTAAAAAAGGGAAATATTTTTTATGTCTATTTTTTATATATTAATAAAAGGGATGTTAATGCTAAAAATGATAAAAATGAAAATAACGAGAGAAAAGAATCAGCATGCTGCTGAAAGCAAAACAAAGGGGATCAGAAGTTCTGATGTTGGACGCGCAGTGGTTCAGAAATAAGCGTCATAATTTTTGGATTGATACACTATGAGGTCCGACAAGACACGTTAGAGGGAAAACACGGAGGTTCTGGGTGGCTATGTGCTGAACTTCTGAGTCTTAGAATAATGAGAAAGTCTTAGAAGTTCCGTGTATTAAAACAGTGAGGAGAACTCAGAAGTTCAGTATGTGCTAAGACAGTGAGTGAACATCAGAAGTTCAATGTGTGTTAACAGCGAGTGAACATCAAAAGTTCAGTGTGTTTAAACAGTGAGAAAATAATAGAAGTTCTGTATGTTAAAACAGTGAGGAGAACTCATAAGTTCTGTGTTGTGCTAAAACCGAGTGAAAATCAGAATTTTTGTGCCACATTTCAACTCTCTCCTCATATTAATCAGCACATCATCAATTTATTCAGTTCTTAACAAACAGCCAATCAAAAGGATAAAAGCACAACAGTTTATAGAAGTTCTAATCCTAATTATGAGCCTAGCCTTAATCAAGAAGTTCTGATCCATAATTTTTCTACTTATGCAATGATATGGACAATATCAATACTATGATATTTACATATTTAATGATGTTCTGAATGAAAGATGCAAAGTCAAAAAGAATTACCTTGAACCTGGAGCGTGTGCTTGGAAGTTAAATTGCTGCCTTCAGATGTTCTGGAGTCAGCAAGAGCAACGAAAGAGAAAATGCCAAGTTCTTTGATTCAAAGGGAAGAACAAAGGTTTGGTTTTCTATTTGGGAATTCTGGATTTTTACAAAGATTCCACAATTTTCTTTTCTCTCTTTTGACAATTCTCTCTCTCTGAAAGCCATCCCCTTGAACGTGTGATGGAGCAAATTATTTATAGATGGGTTTGCTGTGGTTTTTTGGGGGGGGGGGGGAGAACAAATGGGATTCAAACATTTTTGGTATACTGTTCCATTTCTTTTTAATCACAGTTTTGTATGCTAATTTGGTGCAAATATAGAGTTTGAGAAAAAAATGTAGGCGTGGACTAGATCAGCATCAATTTGGAGTGTTGTGGCAGCTGGTTGCAGGAATGTACTATAGCAATGCAGCAGGCTGCTCAAACAAGGTTTTGGGGCTTTGTGATGTTCTGATCAAAGAAGACCAGAGTGAAACTCGAAGGGTGATACTCTGATCGAAGCATATACTGAAGAGTCATGTTCTGATTGAAGAACTATGTTCTGAACCATGTTTGCAACTTCTAACTGCACTTGCGTGGGGGCTGACTCAGAAGTTCTGAAGTATCATATTCTCTTAACACTCAGAAAATTTTCTAAATGTTTAGAAATTTGATTTTTTTCAAAGTAATTTCTGACTTTTGATTTTTTGATGAACCAATTTCATGTCTTGATGAAACATAATTGTTGAAACTTGATTTGATCTAAAAGTCAAAGTTTGACTTTTCAGTGTGCTTTTGACCATTTTGCCCTTGTGAATGATTTTCTTGAAAAGTTGTAATTCAAGACTTGAAACTTGATAGAAGTAAACCTGAGGGTCCAGGATGATCCTTTGAGAAATGAGAGGGAAACGTTTGGGGTACAACAGCTGCCCCTGTTCAATCTTCTTAAGCCTGAGGATGTAGATTGGCTGGTCTGCCTTTCGTGATCTGAAGGTAGAAGATGATTGAACACTAGAGTGCCCAAAAATTTTTCACTCGCATGAAGTAATACTGATTGGTGATATCGGGAATGGGCTTACAGATGCCATTTGGAAGGCGACGGGGAATCGTCGAAGATGGGCTTAAAGTTGCCATCCAGAAAAGATCGGTTGCATAAGAGATTCCTTGGTGTGAATCCTTGTACCTGCTATTGAGGAGGACTTCGCCGGGGAATGTCGATTTATGTCCTGGGAAGTAGAGTCTAGGAGCTTCAATTGTCCATTACTCTACTGGGGAATTAACTCTTGGTTGAGGAGGTGAAAGTAGAATGTATACCTGGTCAGGGCCCAGGCTGTACAACGACTTACTGGGGAAATGTGAAATCGATCGTATATGGTCCGGTCTGGGCCTCACAGTGTTCTAAACTGTTATCTGGAGATAAGGGAGAAGTAATCTGGATAGACGGGTTACTTCGAGATGAAAGCCTGAATAGTAGGGCTTATGGGAAGGAACTTGGATGATAGGGTTACTTCGAGATGAGAGCCTGAATAGTAGGCCTATGAGAAGGAACCTGGACAGTAGGGTTAATTCAATATGAAAGCCTGGATAGTAGGGCTTATGGGAAGGAACCTGGATAATAGGGTTACTTCGAGATGAGAGCCTGGATAGTAGGGCTATGAGAAGGAACCTGGATAGTAGGGTTACTTCAAGATGAAAGCCTGGATAGTAGGGCTTATGGGAAGGAACCTTGATAGTAAGGTTACTTCGAGATGAAATCCTGGATAGTAGGGCTTATGGGAAGGAACCTGGATAGTAGGGTTACTTCGAAATGAAAGCCTGGATAATAGGGCTATGAGAAGGAACCTGGATAATAGGGTTACTTCGAGATGAAAGCCTGGATAGTAGGGCTATGAGAAGGAACCTGTATAGTAGGGTTACTTCGGAATGAAAGCCTGGGTAGTAGGGCTTTGGGAAGGAACCTGGATAGTAGGATTACCTTGAAATGAAAGCTTGGATATTAGGGCTATGAGAAGGAACCTGGATAGTAGGGTTACTTCGAGATGAAAGCCTGGATAACAGGGCTTATAGGAAGGAACTTGGATAATAGGGTTACTTCGAGATGAAAGCCTGGATAGTAGGGGTTATGGGAAGGAACCTAGATAGTAGGGTTACTTCAAGATGAAAGCTGGGATAGTAGGGCTTATGGGAAGGAACCTAGATAGTAGGGTTACTTCGAGATGAATCTATGTTAAACTTCATCTGGAAATGAGAGGAACCTGTGTAGGGTTGCTTGATGACGAGTCTGTGTTAAACTTCATTTGTGTAGAGAATGAACCTGTGTAGGGTTGCTTCAATTGGTCGTATAGATAAATGCCCTGACTTGTTACAGGTATTAAACTGGAACTTGAAAATGATTGATGGTAACCATATGTTGATTGACCTTTTCCTGCAAAGGTAAAATGTTAGTTGTATGCAATGTCATGATGCATGAAACGCATGGTGCAATGATGTTCTCAAAATAAACGAGATTATGTCGTATGCAGTTGTTATGTATGCAAATAGGATGTATGAAATGTGAAATGTTAATGAATGTATTATTTGTCTGGGAAAATAAATCCTTGACAAATGCTGGGGAGTTATTAAATCCCGGACTGCCGTGTGTCTTCGAACTTTTCTTAGAATGTTTCCACCGGGGATTCCTGTTTTGTAGTTTGAGGAGAATTCCGCTGGGGAATATTGAAAACTCTGTGGAGAGTGTTGATTCTTCTTGGGGAAAAAAGTTCAGGAGTTTTGGTTGTCTGTTTCTCTACTGGAGAGTCGAAGTTAAACTGATATCTGGTCGGGTCCAGGCTTCAGAGTAACTTGCTAGAAATCATAGATTAGTCTACTGGGGAAGAGGAGTTATGGTCCTTTCATTTGTAGTAGTCGGAGAGGCAAACTCAATCTGGGGAATTTATAGCTTGTTGGGGAAATAAACCCTGTTGTTGGTCTGTTGGAGAGGAGTCTTCTTCATTGGGGAAAAACCTCGAGGATTCTTGAGATCGACTCGGCTGGTGAGAAGTTTTCAGAGATTGAAACTCTGGCTGGGAGTCATCCCATGAAGAGGATCTTGAGGATATTTGTCATTGCCCCTAGTGGCAAATGTTGTAGTAATGCAAGAAAATGTTTGCTTGGTCGCACATGACCCTTTATGTGGGAGCCTGTTTGCCCCCAGAGTTAAACTGGTGCACTTCGACGCTTGAGATTTTGATCACATTTTCGGTAGCCCTGAACTTCCTAGAGATATTTTCTAAGACTGTTGTGGAATAAAATGAAGACCTGATACTGACACCATCTGATACTATTGGCACAGATGAACAAAATAGTGATGTCTAAGATCTTTGGTTAAGTCTCAGAATTTTCGAAGAACTGTCTCAGGCGGATTTGAAGACATGATACTGACACCATATGATACCATTGGTACAGACAAGTAATTTTTGATGGTACTGAAGGTATTCAAAGTGGATTTTGTTCAAACCCATTATCATCGTAACATTGCCCCTTGAGTGATACATACGGAGATTTGCCCCTGGTTATTCAACAATTCTTTGAGAGATTCTTTGAATCTCGACTCGACTGCCCCAAATGTGTTGGACAAAGGTCATGTCGTGCCCCTTGATTATGAGATATTTGTCATTGGAAGTGTCATCCTACTCGAAGTGATTTTGTTCACTGAGAGAGCTTTCATTCATTGGATATTCGTTGTGCGAATTTCTCTATTGTCAAACAAATAGCCATATGCAAACAGTGATATTCAAATAATGAAAAGTTTATGCTTGTCTTGAAGTTTTGAAAATGCGTTTTAGCAAGTAAAGAAATTTTGTAAGAAAAATTCAAACTCAGGATTTAGAGTAAAGCCTTATAGGAGTCATGATACCTTTAGTAACAGTATGCTTTCGAACTAACCCATGCTTCAATTAGGACTTTTTAAGTGTTGTAATGTTGATTGGTTCACAGTTTAAGAAACAAAGGATAAAGGATCTAAGTGTATTTGTACCCACCCGCTCTTCATAATGTTCTTCAGTTCTAAACTCAGTTAATTGTGCATTTGAACTCCAATTGAGTCTGGCATGACGCGTTGGTGATGGCTCAAACAAGTTAAGTTTGTTGGAAGGCAACCATTTTTGCAACGTTTTTCATGTTGTTGATGATTTGTAGTGACCTCTTTCTTTTGACTTGTTATCCCTAATTTTGCCCGACTGTTCTTACGGTCAACGGGATGCCCCAGTTTTTCTTAAGTCTCCTTTGTAGGTTTTGATTTAGTGGGCTTTTCTCTTGAGAGCTATTGAATGCCTATTTGGTAGGGAGCCATCACTGCCTTTTGATTCCAAAGGAATATTTTTGATGTCACTCGTTGTATTACGAGATGAGAGTTTGCGATTGAACGCGCATTTGAATTGACTGAGAAACTACCATGCCCCAGGTTTTGATTAAGGGTTTCCATTGGTGTAAAAAGGAAACTTCTACTTCTTTGGCTCGAAGGGGTTGACTAGGGATTATCTTCCTTGTAACTCTAGTGTTTTGGATTTGAAAAAATGCTTGTACATCGTCAGCAAGGTCTGTCAAAAAGCATATTGTATGAGATGAAGGCATTGTTTTCGTCATCCTCCCTCTAAAGGCTTGTAAATTTTAGCAAGAGTTGAATGTTATAAAGAGAGTAAAAAGCATAGTTTAAATATAGTGAAAACGAATGGATGAATTCAAGACAATCATATGCAATGTATTAATGAAACAAAGTTTTACATTAATAGATAAATGTTTGAATAACAAAAGGAATTACAATTGAAAATTCAAATGAACAGAAGCCTCTTTGTCTGAACTTTTCACTTTAGGTGGTGGCCTTTTAGGGATGGCAGAAGAATTCAGTCTGGCCATCTTGTGTGAACTCCAACATTCCTTTGTTGATCAGGTTTTGAATCTTGTACTTCAGCGCCCAACAATCGTTTGTATCATGCCCATGACTATTGGAATGATAAGCACACCTGCCATCAGGATTGTAGCTGGGAGAAAAAGTTTTGGGATTTGGATGAGGTCTTATTGGTGTAATCAGATTCATCCTCAGCATGTGTTATTGAGCTTGAGACAATGGTATACTGATGTTGGTAAACTGTCTTTTGGGCTCGCTTTGCCTTTGCTGATTTTCCGGTTGATGTTGATAAAGTCGTTGTTGGGATCGTGACGTGGCAGCAAATTGGGAAGGTCTCCCGGCTTCTTGTCTCATGGGAGGCTGAGCAGTGACTTGATTTCCAATTCTGGTTGTTTTCCCCATACGGTTGCAACCGTCTTGACAAAGTTGGTTGACAAGAACTTTCAACTCTTCTTGTCCTTGAGCCAGATTTTGGTTAAGAGCCATCTGGCCCACCAGTTGTCCCATCATTTGGACTTTCATTATGGCTATCTCGGTTTGTAACCGCTCCAACTGGTCATCTCTATCATTTTCAGAATTTCCCATGACCATACCCTTGGTGAGGAGAGTTTTCACCTCTTCTTGTCCCTTGGACAGATTTGAGAACATCTCTTGAAGTTGGGCGTTTTGAGCCTAGATGTCTTTCACCGTTTGTTCCATATCCATCTTACTGAAATAAACAGTAGGAAGATAAGGAGACCTGTATGGGAGAAACCTGTCATGATATGATGCATGATATGTGGATGCATGTTTTCAAAGATCTCGCAGGGTTAGTAGTCACTTACAGTTTTTATTGGAGAACTTTGTATCGGTGGATGTCCTTCCATGAGAATTAAGCTCGCCATGTCGAGTGGGTCATAGCCCTTGACTCAAGTTGTTGTACTTGATCTTTGACGGAGTTTGGTTAGAGGAAAATAAATGCTCTTGTCCCTTGATAGACGTCTGGTTTAACATGACCCTGTACTAAAGACCCTCGAGATCCTTGAAATGGTATTTGAAAATGCTATGGCATGATGTTATGATGTTATGTACAAATATGCAAAGTAGGCAAGTTTATATACAAATAAACATATACACCAAAAGTAGACAAGTCCTTAGGTTTAGGCTTGCATGGAGTTTGTAGGTAAGTACCCTCTCGAAGTTTAGTTGGCTCAACCTGTCCTAGTTAATAGTAATCGGGTTCTAAGGGATATCAATATCACCGACCTTTTCCACAAACTTCATTCAATAGGAGATTTACTCGCAAACAAACAAAGCTCGGGATTCAAATCTCAATGAGTGTAGTATCGAGTATCAACCAACTTCGGACTGCACCAAAGCCGATCATCTCACTACGTCCTACTGGCCGAGTTGTGCAATTAAAGGTTCTAAGGTCAGTTGATGCTTTATGACACCACGCGGCGGCCCCGTACTCTCCCTGGTTGACTCAAGGGTTACCAGTACCAACCAAAGTGCCACATCAACGTAGCTACTGCTTCAACCATGTCGTTATACCCCGCACAGTTCCCTCACAGTTTATTACTACTTACCTAAAAAGGTGCCCCAAATCCGATTGTAGGATCAAAACAAGCCCAAACAAAGAACCAAAATGTAAAGCATGCAAGTCAAACAAAGAAAGCAAGTAAATGTTATCTAGCCCTAAGGTAACCCCACTTTTAAGTTTCATTTCCCCAGCAGAGTCTCCAGTTCTGTGATACGGAGAGAGAACTGACTCGGGTCGTTTTGCGTTTGATCCCAATTGTTGCGGTTTAGCCAGAGTCGCCACCAACTTTTCTTTTATCCAAAAAGGAAAGGATGAAAAGAACAGGAAAGACCTTTAGAGATGTTTTCTTGAGTTCGGGGGGTAGATTATGAAAAGGCAAGGTATTAGCACCCTTTTCATCCATGGTTTTCCATGGGCTCTTAGTTACTTTCTAGATCACTTGCTTTTATTTGAATGTGCTTGTGGTGTGGGTTTTGAAATTATTTTGAAAATGTCTTTGTAATGGTTCTCGTTTATATAAGAACGCGTACAAAGTGTTTGTTTCAAAAAATAGTTCAAAGAGGTGTTTGTGTTTTTTGAAAGTGATTTTGAAAAGGGTTTTATTTGTAATGGCTCTCGTTTCTATAAGAACGCGTACAAAGTATTGTATTTTGAAAATATTTCAAATGAGAGTGTTGGTGTAAAAATGTTTTGTTGTGAGCAAGCGAGCAACTAGGAGCGAATCTACCTACTCAAAAGGTCTTAAGTGTTCTTTTCTTCCTCCTTTAGATATTTCTATCTTACCATTGATTTTGGTAAGAAGCCCCATCGTTGGATATGAAGGGACGGGTGTGGGACGTTTATATAGTCATAGAAGGCAACCCATGGAACATTTTAGCAATGTCATTTTAGGGACTAGATCGTTTACCGAAGGCAACATCGAGGGTCATCGAGGGACTACGATCTTTTATCGAGGGTCTTTTGCTAAAACACCCATGTTCGAGGGACATGACTAATTTCCGATAGGTAACAAGTGAGATTACCCTAAGGGTGCGTGTGTGCAAAGTGTGTTTGATTATATGCATTTAGTCTTGATTAGGGTGATCTATTTCATGTCTTGCCATACACGTCCTAATTACTAGCATTATATTTGAAAAGCGATAAATCGTGGAAATATAAAGTCCTACACTATTACAATATTTAGGGATGGGAGTACAAATTTACAAATGGGGGGTTATAAGAATTTAAATCCTATTTAACTATTACAACCATATTGAAATGTACCATGCAAGAAAGAAAAAGGATTTGTTTTTGAAAATGGTTTTTTGTCTTAATGAATAATAATAAAAAAAGAAGAAATAAATTAACTAAAAAAGGGAAATATTTTTTATGTCTGTTTTTTATATATTAATAAAAGGGATGTTAATGCTAAAAATGATAAAAAGGAAAATAACAAGAGAAAAGAATCAGCATGCTGCTGAAAGCAAAACAAAGGGGATCAGAAGTTCTGATGCTGGGCGCGAAGTGGTTTAGAAATAAGCGTCAGAAGTTCTGGACTGATACACTATGAGGTCCTGCAAGACACGTTAGAGGGAAAACACAAAGGTTCTGGGTGGCTATGTGCTGAACTTCTGAGTGTTAGAATAATGAGAAAGTCTTAGAAGTTCTGTGTATTAAAACAGTAAGGAGAACTCAGAAGTTCAGTATGTGCTAAGACAATGGGTGAACATCAGAAGTTCAGTGTGTGTTAACAACGAGTGAACATCAGAAGTTCAGTGTGTTTAAACAGTGAGAAAATCATAGAAGTTCTGTATGTTAAAACAGTGAGGAGAACTCAGAAGTTGTGTTGTGCTAAAACCGTGAGTGAAAATCAGAAGTTTTGTGCCACATTTCAACTCTCTCCTCATATTAATCAGCACATCAGTAATTTATTAAGTTCTTAACAAACAGAAAATTAAAAGGATAAAAGCACAACAGTTTATAAAAGTTCTAATCCTAATTCTGAGCCTAGCCTTAATCAAGAAGTTCTGATCCACAGTTTTTCTACTTATGCAATGATATGGACAACATCAATACTATGATATTTACATATTTAATGATGTTCTGAATGAAAGATGCAAAGTCAGAAAGACTTACCTTGAACCTGGAGCGTGTGCTTGGAACTTGAACTGCTGCCTTCAAATGTTCTGGAGTCAGCAAGAGTAACGGAAGAGAAAATGTCAAGTTCTTTGATTCAAAGGGAAGAACAAAGGTTTAGTTTTCTGTTTGGGAATTCTGTATTTTTACGAAGGTTCCACAATTTTCTTTTCTCTCTTTTGACAATTCTCTCTCTCCGAAAGCCAGCCCCTTGAACGTGTGATGGAGAAAATTATTTATAGATGGGTTTGCTGTGGTTTTGGGGGGGAAAACAAATGGGATTCAAACCTTTTTGGTATACTGTTCCATTGCTTTTTAATCATAGTTTTTGTATGCTAATTTGGTGCAAATATAGGATTTGAGAAAAAAATGCAGGCGTGGAGTAGATCAACAGAAATTTGGAGTGTTGTGGCAGCTGGTTGCAGGACTGTGCTATAGCAGTGCAGCAGGCTGCTCAAACAAGGTTTTGGGGCTTTGTGATGTTCTGATCGAAGAAGACCAGAGTGAAACTCGAAGGGTGATGCTATGATCGAAGAATATGCTGAAGAGTCATGTTCTAATTGAAGAACTATGTTTTGAACCATGTTTGCAACTTCTGACTGCACTTGCATGGAGGCTGGCTCAGAAGTTTTGAAGTATCATATTCTCTTAACACCTAGAAAATTTTCTAAATGTTTAGAAATTTGATTTTTTCAAAGTAATTTCTGACTTCTGATTTTTTGATGAACCAATTTCATGTCTGGATGAAATATAATTATTGAAACTTGATTTGATCTAAAAGTCAAAGTTTGACTTTTCAGTGTGCTTTTGACCATTTTTCCCTTGTTAATGATTTTCTTGAAAAGTTGTAATTGAAGACTTGAAACTTGACATAAGTAAACCTGAGGGTCCAGGATGGTCCTTTGAGAAATGAGAGGGAAAATTTTAGGGTACAACAGATCCAAAGACGGATGTCATCCTGACACTTACTCCAGATTCTCATCCAGAAACAGTTCAGGTACGATCCACGGACGGATGTCATCCTGACACTTACTCCAGATTCTCATATAGAAACAGTTCAGGTATGATCCGAATGCAGATGTCATCCTGACACTTAACCCAGATTCTCATCTAGAAATGGTCCAGGTACGATCCAGAAACGGATGTCATCCTAACACTTACTCCAGATTTCCTCTAGAAACGGTGCAGATACGATCCAGAGATGGATGTCATTCTGACACTTAGTCCTGATTTCCTCTAGAAACGGTACAAATATGATCCAAAGACGGATGTCATTCTGACACTCATTCAATACATGTTTCAAGTACGGTGCAAATACGATCCAGAGACGGATGTCATTCTGACACTCATTCAACACATGTTTCAAGTACAGTGCAGATACGATCCAAAGACAAATGTCATTCTGACACTCATTTAATACATGTTCAAGTACAATAACGACATGGATCCATCCATAAAATCTCTAGCAGGCGCAAGGGCAGAAACATCCTGATGCAAAGTCATCGCTGTATCCTCAGCATACGTCCTAATGACGTATATGTTCCCCACAGAGCAGAAATAGCCAGAGTTTTTCCCTCTTCTTCCCCAAACAGGGATTACCTTATCCAACTGAAGTCTGTTTTCCCCATCCCAGCTTTAATGGTTCATAAAACCTCATCCCGGGTAGAGTTTATTTCTCAAACTACGGAAGCTCATTTCCCAACAGAGTTTATTTATCTACATCGGCAGAATCTTCCAACAAGCATCTCTCTCCACAAAGTTATCCTTGAGAAGAATCAATTCTCAAGAAGAATCAATCCCCAGTAGAATATCCTCAAACAAAAAGGGGAAATCCTCGGCAGATCATATACATTCATCATCCTCAGCGGAAGTGAAGGATTCAGCTTCCCGACGCTCCCCAGCAGCAGTCCGGGAATTATTTTCCCAGACTAGAATATTGCGATAACATCCCATATTCATACATCATGGCATGTGCATACTCCTCGCATACAACACAATCTCATTTATTTTGAGAATATTATTACGCAGTGCATTTCATACATCATGACATTGCATATGACTAACTCTTTACCTTTTCAAGGAAAGACAAATCAAAAAACTCTATTGGCTACTTACATAACCTGATAGTCTTATCAAAAGCTATGCCTGATGAAAGGATATTTCATCATCTTCCTCAGAACGATGTTCTCAAAATACCTTCTCTGGTTCAGTCAGATTGACACTAAGATCTCTCTGATTCTTATCCCAATTGAAGATATTCCAAGACTTTTTTCTGGTTTAGTTAAATTGATCCTAAGATTTTTCTGATTCTTATCCAGTCAAAGTTAATCCAAGGCCTCTGCTGGTTCAGTTTGAATCGACCATTGATTTGTTACTGATTCTTTTTCGATAGACCTTTAGTGGTTCAGTTAAATTGATCTTAAGATTTTTCTGATTCTTATCTAGTCAAAGATAAACCAAGACCTCTGCTGGTTCAGTTTGAGTCGACCATTGATTTGCTACTGATTCTTTTCTGGTAGACCTTTACTGGTTCAGTTAAATTGATCCTAAGATTTTTCTGATTCTTATCCAGTCAAAGTTAATTCAAGAGCTCCGCTGGTTCATTTTGAATCGACCATGGATTCGTTGCTGATTTCTTAATAGCTTAATCTCATTCCCCTGGTAAGTCACTGTGAAGCCTGGATCCTGACCAGATAGCAGTCCACTTCTGTCTCTTCAATCAAGTGATAACTCCTCAGTAGAGTAACGGAAAACTGAATCTCCTAAAACTCTATGTTCCAAGACAGAGACCAACATTCCTCAGCGGAGTTCTCTCTAACAGCAAGAGCAGGAATTCCCACAAAGGGATATATCAGGAAATCATCATTGTTCTGGATGGCATCTTTAAGCCCATCTTTGATGACTCTCCGTCATATTCTTTGGATGGCATCTTTAAGCCCATCTTTGACGACTCTCCGTCATATTCCTTAGATGGCATCTTTAAGCCCATCTCCGACGACTCTCTGTCATCTTCTCCAAATGGCATCTATAAGCCCATTCCCACCATCATCAACAATCAGTGTTACTTCATGCGAGTGCAAATTTCTGGGCACTCTAGTGTTCAATCATCTTCCACCTTCAGATCACGAAAGGAAGATAAGCCAATCTACATCTTCAGGTTTAAGAAGATTGAATAGGGGAAGTTGTTGTACCCCAAATTTGCCCTCTCATTTTTTACAAGATCTTCTCTTACATGGGTGGTTACAAACACTTGCTTGAAGAAAAATAACAAACTTTAAAGATGGTCAAAGTGTCCTTCGATGGGGTGTACTTCGAAGGCATGTCAACAAAATGTCTTTCATTTGGAATCTGAACAAGGTGTCTTTCGATTGGCATCTTAACAATGTCTTTCGACTGGCATCTGAGCAAAGGCTATTTCGATTGGCATTTTAACGTCACTTCGATTGGTCCCAACTGAAGGAAATCAAAGAGAGAAGAACGAAGTTTTCGATCGGTCAACAAGGTACTTTGATTGGCATGGATACAAGGCCTTTAGATTGGCCTCGTGGCCAAGCCCTTCGATTGGAATTGTGGCCAAGCCTTTCGATTGACATTCTAAAAAATGCTTCGATTGGCATTGTGGCCAAGCCCTTCGATTAGCATGGATACAAGGCCTTTCGACTGGCCTCATGGCCAAGCCCTTCGATTGGCATGGATACAAGGCCTTTCTATTAGCCTCATAGCCAAGCCCTTCAATTGGCATGGATACAAGGCCTTTCGATTAGCCTCATGACAAGCCTTTCGATTGGCATGGCAAAGAATCCTTAGATTTAGCATCTCAAACAAGGCAGCTTCGACAGGCATGTTAACCAAGTACCCTTAGATTGGCCTTTTGGAAAGGCCCTTCGATTAGCGTTTTAACAAATACCCTTCGAGTGGTATTTGGGCAAAGGATTTTTGAATGACAAGAGGGTGTTCGAAGGAGTCAAGTGTCCAGGTTCATCCAAGATTTACAAAGAGACATGAATGTTTCAAAAAAGGAATGCTTTTAATATGTCTGATTCTTGTCTCATGGCTTTAAAGGCCTCTTTAAATGGTTGTCTCTTGCCGTTACTATGCGCCATCATACTCCTATAAATACAAGGGCAAGTACACAGTACCAAGGGGGACTAAAGAGGGGAGAAAAGGGGATACTAGACACGCATACATACTGCACACGAAGAGACTACACACACATGCTGCTCAAAATCCCAAAAGCCTCCCAATCGAAACACCTTTTGTAGGTTCCCTCATCCAGGAGTCCACCCTAACTCCTAAGAAAACATCTCCACACCCAGAGCCACAGATCATACATCTTCGATTGGTAAGGGTTTGCAAAACCAAAATTGCACCTTCATGACATTTAAATACACATTGCACATATATTCTTGTTATTACTAATTATGTTGCATGTAAGCTAAAGCACAAAGATGAGACCGTACCATTGTTGGGGCACGATCTAATTTTTTCCTTCGAATCTCAGGACAAAACAAACCCAGACCCAGACTCAGCAGATTCTAATTAAGGAAGGATTCGAATTGGGAGGAGATTCAAATCAGGGGGTAAAGTCCCCCTGGATCTCTAACATTTGTTTTGTTTTACAGGAAACATCTCCTCAGAATCTTGTTTAGAGCTTCGAAGCAGCTCAGCTTCGAACTGGATCCAGGGTTCCTAGATCGAAGGATGACATATCCTGATCGAACACCCATAAAGTGCAGTCCCTCATGCACCTTCGATCAAGCCTCTTCACTGGATCGAAGGACAGCCCAAGCCTCTGTTAGAACATAGTTTGATTCTACAACCCTCATAAGAATTTTGATTATAACAAACACAAAGAACAAATATGCACTCTAAATTTATGTTCTATGTTGTACAAAAGTTCTGACTGAAATGATATCAGAAGTTAAGCCACAGAGGCATTCAAGCTGAGTAATCAGAATGTTCTGAAGTATGATGATCAGAATCTGCGCTAAAGAGAAAGATATCCTGATTCTGAATGGAAGTCCAACATGCTAACTGAATATTCATCTCTGGCTTCCCAAGTTCTGAAGTAAAGCAGCATGCAAGATCCCTAAGTTCTGAAGCGTTACTTTTCCATTAAGGCAATATCATGTGCAACGACTTCATTCAAACAAGGATCTTCTCAGTATGGAAAGTGCATTAAGTGACCATTATCATGTTTCCATTTGGACAGATTTGTCACGCCTATATAAACAAGCTCAAAGGTTAAATCATTTACATTTTTAGATACACGACTGCTCCATAGAATCTCAAAAGGCTGCAAAAAGTCATATTCATACTATACTCAATTTGTGTAATACATCACAGTAGTGATACAATTTTTGTAACGAAAAACAAACAGTACACAATAGACCTTTTCTTTTGATTAAGTTATTTTCCTTGAGATAAATCGGGCTGTGGTTGTACTCAAGAAGACTTTCGTAGTTGTCAAAGTAGAATTGTAATCAATTTGATTAGTGAATTAAGTCCTCTTTGGAGAGAGGCGAAATCACCTTGGCGGGTGGACTGGAGTAGTTTGAGATCAAGCGAACCAGGATAAAAAATCTTGTGTCTATTGCTTTTGATTTTTTAGTTTCAATTCAACCCCCCCCCACCCCCTTCTTGTGTTTTTCACTTCTTCAATTGGCATCACAGCGCCTGGTTCTGAGTTCATACACTTAACCGTGTCAGTACAAGATCCAAGCTTTAGAAAAACACTATGGTGGGACCAAGCCAAAACATCAGCAATGACTATCATGATGACAAGGACAAAATCAGTGGTAAACCTCCAGTCTTTGATGGAGAAAATTTTGACTACTGGAAAGACAGAATTGAGAGCTTCTTTCTGGCTCGTGATGCTGACTTATGGGATATGGTAATTGATGCATACATGCATCCAGTGGATGAAAGTGGTCAAAATATAGATAGAAAAAGAATGTCTGACCAACAAAAGCGTGATTTCAGAAACCATCATAAGGCCAGAACAATTCTTCTCAGTGCCATCTCATACTCAGAGTATGAGAAGATCTCAAACAGAGAGGCAGCCAAAAACATGTTTGACTCTCTGAGAATGACGCATGAAGGCAACATACAAGTTAAAGAAACCAAGGCCCTTGCACTCATTCAGAAATACGAAGCCTTCAAGATGGAAGATAGTGAATCCATAGAAGCGATGTTCTCAAGATTCAAGATTCTAGTTGTTGGGCTGAGAGTTCTTGACAAAGGGTATTCTACTGCTGATCACGTAAAGAAGATCATCAGAAGTTTACCAAAGCAATAGAGGCCAATGGTCACTGCTCTTAAGTTGGCTAAAGATATCAACAAGATATCTCTAGAGGAACTTGTTAGCTCCCTCAGAAGCCATGAGATAGAACTAGAAGTTGACGAGCCTCAGAAGCTAGGTAAGCCTTTAGCATTAAAATCTAACAAAAAACTTGATTCTAAGGTTTTGCAGGCCATGGAAGAAACCTCTAATGGATCCTCATCAGAAGAAGACGAATTGTCTCTTCTCTCTAGAAGGGTCAATCAGTTGTAGAAGCAAAGGTAAAGAAAATTTAGAAACTCCAAAAGATCAGGGAATCATAATGAATCCTCCTCCAGATACAGAAAGTCTGAGCCCTTCTCTGGAAACAGAAGGTCTGAAGCTTCGTCTGGTCACAGAAAGTCAAACAACAGAGACATCATCTACTATGAGTGCAATGAACATGGGAACTACAAAAGTGACTGTCCAAGGCTTCAGAAGGAGAAGCCCAAAAAGAAGTTCTTCAAGGAGAAGAAGAAAAGTCTCATGGCAACATGGGATGATTCTGATACTTCTGACGTAGACTCAAAATCAGATGATAAAAGAGCCAACATTGCTCTTATGGAAAATGTAATAGAGGACAACGAAGCATCTAAGTCAGACTCAGAATCAAACACAGAAGAGGTATTTCCTGACTTCACTATTAATTTTACCAAAGTTGAACTAGGAGAAAGTCTGAGTGAAATTCTGGAAAGGTATCAGCAGCTCAGAGTCAAACTCAAGAACCTGAAAAGGATCTTGCTTCTGACTCTGAAGAAACTGAGAGTCTTAGATTAGAAAATTCTGAGTTAAAATAAAAGATTTCAAAACTAGAAAATGATTTACAAAACTCTCAGAAAGAAATAATCTCAGAGGCTCCCAGTAGTGCTGATAAAATCATAAAAGAATATGATCGCAGCCTTCAGAAGTTTCTGAATAAAAACATAGATAGAAGCAAGATGACTTCAATGATCTATGGAGTTATAAGGAATGGAAGAAAAGGAATAGGATACCAAGGTAAGGTATCTCCACCTAAGAAAGTCATGGACCTAGTAATTAAACGCACAACACTAAAATCTCACTTCACCCATGGGCACACACATGATCTGAAATACACTAGCAATGATTATTCTGCCAAACCAAAATTCAAACAAAATTTTGGTAAAACTAACAAACCAGGACCCAAAAAGATATGGGTACCTAAGGACAAAATTATATATATAGAAAATATCTTTAGCAGCAAGGCTAAAACACCAGTCATGGTACTTGGACTCTGGATGCTCTTGACACATGACGGGAAGAAAGCATATGTTCCAAAGCCTGGAACTTAAACCTGGAGGCTACATGGGTTTTGGAGGCAACCAAAGAGGGAAGATCATTGGCTCTGGAACAGTAGGTATTGGTAACCTTCTTTCTATTAATAATGTGTTGTTAGTTGATGGATTAATGCATAACGTGTTATCCATAAGTCAATTAAGTGATAACGGTTATGATATAATCTTTAATCAAAATTCATGAAAAGCTGTTAGTCAGAAAGATGGAACTATCCTGTTTAATGGAAAAAGGAAAAACAACATTTATAAGATAAAACTTTCTGAACTAAAGAGTCAGAATGTAAAATGTCTTCTTTCTGTTAACAACGAGTAATGGGTCTGGCACAGAAGATTGGGGCATGTTAGTATGAGAAGAATATCTCAGATTAACAAACTCAATCTGGTCAGAGGACTTCCTAATCTGAAGTTCAGCTCAGATGCTCTGTGTGAAACATGTCAGAAAGGCAAATTTGCAAAACCTGCTTTTAAAGCTAAAAATGTTGTTTCCACCTCTAGGCCATTAGAACTTCTGCACATAGATTTATTTGGACCAGTGAAAACTGCGTCTGTTAGTGGCAAGAAGTATGGGTTAGTGATCGTAGATGACTATATCAGATGGACATGGGTAAAGTTATTAAGACACAAGGATGAGTCACATTCTGTGTTTGTTGCTTTCTGTAACCAAGTTCAGAATGAAAAGGACCTTAGAATTGTCAAAGTCAGAAGTGATCATGGTGGAGAGTTTGAAAACAAAAAAATTGAAATATTTTTCATTGAAAAAGGCATTTCACATGACTTCTCTTGTCCTAGAACTCCCCAACAAAATGGAGTTGTAGAACGAAAGAATAGAACATTGCAAGAAATGTCCAAAACCATGATCAATGAGACTAACATTGCTAAGATCTTCTGGGCAGAAGCAATTAACACAGCATGTGACATTCAGAATAGAATCTCTATAAGACCTATTCTGGAAAAGACTCCATATGAATTGTGGAAGAACAAAAATCCCAACATTTCTTATTTCCATCCCTTTGGATGTACATGTTTTATTCTGCATGCTAAAGATCATCTGAACAAGTTTGACTCTAAAGCACAAAAGTGTATTATGTTAGGATACTCTGAAAGCTCAAGAGGGTACAGAGTATTCAATACAAAAACACAGATTGTTGAAGAGTCAATCAGTGTTAGATTTGATGATAAGCTTGACCCTCAAAAGTCAAAGCAGAATAAATCTTTTGCAGATATAGAAGTTAAATTCACAGGTGTTGAAGGCAACTCATCAGAAGTTCCCAATAGAGACGCTCCAACAACGTCAGAAGGAAATGTCACAAGCATTCCAGTACCTTCTGTTGATCAACTCCATAAAAAGTGATCCAGAAGCAGCATAGCTCACCCTGAAGATAAGATTCTGGGAAAGAAGGATGATCCAATCAGAACAAGATCAACATTCAGAAGCTATGAAGAATCCCTCATGGGATTGGTATCTATGATTGAACCAATAACAATTGATGAAGCTCTTTTGGACAATGATTGGATTCTGGAAATGTAGGAGGAGTTAAACCAATTCACCAGAAATCACGTATGGGATCTGGTTCCCAAACCAAAAGGATTCAACGTCATTGGAAAAAAGTGGCTGTTCAGAAACAAACTGAATGAGCAAGGAGAAGTCATCAGAAACAATGCACGAATGGTTGCACAAGGTTATAGTCAACAAGAGGGGATAGACTATACAAAAACATTTGTTCCAATCGCCCGGTTAGAATCTATCAGACTCTTAATTTCTTTTGCTGTAAACAATGGCATCACTCTGTATTAGATGGATGTCAAAAGAGCATTCTTAAATGGTTACATTGATGAAGAGGTATATGTGCACCAACCCCCTGGATTTGAAAATTCCAAACACCCAGAATATGTTTTCAAACTAAAGAAGTCACTTTATGGTCTGAAACAAGCTCCCAGAGCTTGGTATGAAAGACTAAGTAACTTTCTGTTAGAAAAGGAATTTACCAGAGGGAAAGTGGATACTACCCTGTTTTATAAGACATTTAAGAATGACATGTTAGTTTGTCAGATTTACGTAGATGATATTATATTTGGATCTACTAAACCTTCTTTGGGAAGAGAATTTGCTAAGTGCGTGCAGGTAGAGTTTGAGATGAGCTTGATTGGAGAACTTAAATTATTTCTGGGCATTCAAATCAATCAAACTCCAGAAGGAACTTACATTCACCAGAGCAAATATGTCAGAGAACTTCTGAAGAAATTTGACCTCTTAGAATGTAAGCCGTCAAAGACTCCAATGCATCCCACGTGCATTCTGGAAAAGGAAGAGGTAAGTAAAAAGGTAGAGCAGAAAATCTACAGAGGTATGATTAGTTCTCTCCTCTATTTAAAAGCTTCAAGACCTGACATTTTATTCAGCGTTTGTTTATGTGCTAGATTCTAATCAGATCCTAGAGAATCTCACTTAACAACAGTTAAGCGAATTTTCAAGTATCTGAAAGGTACTACTAATCTGGGCTTGTCTTATAGAAAATCCAATGAATACAGCTTAGTAGGATATTGTGATGCTGACTTTGCTGGAGACAGAGTAGAACGTAAAAGTACTTCTGGAAGCTGCCAGTTTTTGGGAGACAATCTGATCTCATGGACCAGCAAGAGGCAGTCCACAATTGCATTGTCAACAGTAGAAGCTGAACACATTGCAGTTGCTGGATGTAGCACAGAGATGCTCTAGATGAAAAGTCATCTTGAAGACTTCAACATATTTGAGAGTAACATCCCTATTTTCTATGACAATACTTCTGCTATCTGTTTATCCAGAAATCCTATTTTGCATTCTAGGGCTAAGCATATAGAAATAAAACATCATTTTATTAGGGACTATATTCAGAAAGGAATTCTCTCTTTAAAATTTATTGACACGGACCATCAATGGGCTGATGTGTTTACAAAACCCCTTTCTGAATATAGATTTAATTTCATTCTAAAATATCTCAGCATGAAATTATGTCCAGAATAAGAAGTTTTATTTGCATATTCTAACCCTCATAATTTTATTTTTTGTGAACATCTGATCAACTTGTCTTTAGAAGTTAGGAGTACAGTTGCTTCAGAATCTATCTATGAAGATCTGAACCTTTCATTTCAAAGATAGAGGCGTGCACTTCACACCATCAAACATTTGTCATCCTCTCACAAGCTACCTTCTGAGGCTGAACACGCGTTAAAATTCTGAAGGGTCTAAGGCTCTGATTGGATGCATTGAGACACCTGTCAATGGTAACTGTTCAGTATCTACACGCTATCCCCTAATTTCAGGTTTCATAATTTCAGTATAATCATTACTTATTTTCTCTTTCTTACTGATTAAGTTTTCAAAAGTGTTTATAAATTCAATTTCACTATTTCATTCACTTCTTACTGCATCCATTATTTTCTCTCGCTCTCGTTATTGCAAAAACCCCTTTTCTCAGTTTTCTTCAACAAATCCGTGTGAACAATGGCATCCTCATCAAGCATCAAAAATCTCAACAGTGCTCCTAGTTCTTCTTCAACAGAACAGTATGAGGAACCTATAAGAACGTTTCTCACACCGGTAGATAATCTTGAAGTTCTATGTGAGTTGATCGTTGATTTTGAGAGTTTAAAGGAAAATGGGTTTGATCTGTATGAAGATGTGACGGCTCAGGGATGGAACAGATACTTTGATCGTCTGTTGGGTCCAGTATTTCCTATTCTTGTTAAGGAATTTTGGATTCATGCTACTTCATCCAACCATCAGGTTACATCATATGTTATAGGGAAGAAGATAGTGATTACAGAAGACTTGATTGGGAAACTTATTGGGTACAATGGCGGCGGAGTCAGATGCATTGACATGGCTGACAAGTGTTCTGACCTAAAATCTATTGCTAGGGTCATTTTCACTTATGTACATCCATCCAACAAGATAAGAGACTTGAAATATTATTACAGAATCTGGGCCAGGATCATCCTGGGGTGTATAAATCATAAGAAGCCTACAAGCTCTCCTAATTACATCAACATTTATCAGCAGTTTCTGTTGTACTTCATTGCAAATAAGACCAAAATAAACCTTCCACACCTACTATTCAATCATCTGAGAACAAGTGTAAAGAAAACAAGGGAAGAAGAAAGAACAAAGAGGGATTTGATTACTCTGGGAAGATTGATTTCAGGCATTCTGACAGAAAATAGGCTGATAGAACATCTGACAGAGGCTCAGGAGATCAGCACTCTGGAAGCAAGTGCTGGGAAACCACTAAATGCCAAGAATCTGAAGAAAATGAAGATTATTGAAAGCATTAAGAAGGAACCAACAATTGCTTCTCATGAAGTCATCACGTCTAGGAGAATCCCTCTGAATGATTTTCCACTATTTTTTGAGATAGATGCTTCTCCAGAGATTATGGTCAGATACCTTGAAGCTTGCAAGGAAGATGGAACTATTCCAGAAATCAACATCCGTGACCTGCACAAGCCAGCTCTAGATGTTGTGCTGAAGAAATCCAGAAAGAGGAAGGCAGCAGGAGAAGGATCCTCTCAGAGAACACCCAAAGCTGCGAAAAAGAAAGGTAACACATCTTTTGTTTCTGTTGTAGAGTCTATAGTTTTTCCAACATCTGAAAATCCCTCATCTGAAAATCCCCCTCAACCAACAGAAAATCCCCCTCAACCAACAGAAAATCCCTCACCACAAACATTTGAGGATTTTGACATAGAGTTTGATCCATCTGTAACTCTTGGCAGTTTCTTAAATGAACCTCACTCCGCCAATCCAAATCCAGAACAAAATCAACCAGAACATGCAAGAGTTATTTCTGATATTGAACTGTTTGATCAAGACTTTCATTCACCAATCCCAGAAAATACAAACCTCCACTCACCAATCCCAGAAAATACACACATTCATTCTCCACAACCAGAACATCCAAACCCTCTCACTCCTCAAACTGAAAATCCAAATTTTGAAACACCTAAACTAGAAAATCAACACGCTACCGCAAACCAATCAGAAGACTCCCTTACAGACTCTGATACCACTACCCGAATTCCTGGAATAACAGAACCTCTTATGGTTCGTTTACCTCTCTTCATCCATGATATTCCATAAATACCTTCACCATATGATTCCACACCACCAAACACTCCTCACTCACCAATCCTGATTTCTGATTCTCCTACTCTCTCACCAATTAACTATCCAGCTGATCATCTCAGAACTGTCATTGATATAGAAGCGATGGACCATCTATCTTCAACCTTAAATAAAATCGCCATTCCCAAACCGAAACCAACCTTAACCAAAACAGATGTTGGTAAGAACTTGTTGATTTTTGAAACAGAAATACAGGAATGGGTTACTTCTTTAAAGCAAGCAAGTCAAGAGAATTTTAATCCAGCTGCTTCTGATTCTCTTTGGGATAGATTCAGAAAATGGTTCAACTCTAAATCCCAGAGGATAAAAGAATTGAGTTATGAGATGGCTCAGCATAACTTCAGTGATCAGCTGAAAGCCTTAAAAGACCAAGTTCCGAGTCACTGGGACAAGAAAGAAATTCTTCTTCTTGAAAATACTCCCTGGAAAGAGCACCAACCTTCAGAAGCCACTGAACCAGGTTTTGATAGTCACCCTCTGACTACTGCTCCAGAAAAGGAAATTGCAACAGAAGAAGTAGTTGAATCAGAAGATGCTGCATAGTGTTCTGAATGACATGCAACCTCTGAGGATACACTAGCTACGTCTCTAGTCATGCAAACTCTGGAAGAGTTGAAGATGGAGAATGCCTTAATCCATGCAAGATTGGATAAGCAAGAAGACACAAACAAAGAGATCAGGGATATATTGGATGAGCAAGAAGATACAACAAAAGAAATCAAGGATATACTGGGAAAGCATGAAGAATCAAGCACTCAGATTAAGAGTTTGCTGGAAGCGTTGTTCACACGACTTCCCCCTCTATCTTAGATTTTATTTAACTTGTTTTATGTATTCTTCATATTATTTTTTTTGTTTCTGAAAGATGTCATTGCAATATGTTTTTAATACAAATCACCCTTTTTGACTCTGATAATTTGTGATTATATTGCTTTTTGATACCTGACAAAAAGGGGGAGAACGTAAGATATTTTCAATAACAGTATACCGGGACAAAGTCTCAAACATTATGCATATCTTAAATTCTATTTTTTCTGAAAGCATGAACAGGAACATATCCTGATAAATACAGAAGGAGATGCATCAAAAGGTCTGATGAGAAGGAACTTTAGGGAAGTAATTCATCTCTATCTGAGTACTCAACTCAGGGGGAGACTCTCTTAATCTTTTTGTTATGTAATTTTCTATTGAGAAATCCTAGTTTTTATCATCATCAAAAATGGGGAGATTGTTAGAACATAGTTTGATTCTACAACCCTCATAAGAGTTTTGATGATAACAAACACAAAGAACAAAATGCACTCTAAATTTATGTTCTATGTTGTACAGAAGTTCTGACTGAAACGACATCAGAAGTTAAGCCACAGAGGCATTCAAGCTGAGTAATCAGAATGTTCTGAAGTATGATGATCAGAATCTGCACTAAAGAGAAAAATATCCTGATTCTGAACGGAAGTCCAACACGCTAACTGAATCTTCGTCTCTGGCTTCCCAAGTTCTGAAGTAAAGCAGCATGCAAGATCCCTAAGTTCTGAAGCGTTACTTTTCCATTAAGGCAGTATCATGTGCAACAACTTCATTCAGACAAGGATCTTCTCAGTATGGAAAGTGCATTAAGTGACCATTATCATGTTTCCATTTGGACAGATTTTTCACGCCTATATAAACAAGCTCAAAGGTTAAATCATTTACGTTTTTAGATACACGACTGCTCCATACAATCTCAAAAGGCTGCAAAGAGTCATATTCATACTATACTCAATTTGTGTAATACATCACAATAGTGATACCGTTTTTGTAACGGAAAAAAACAGTACACAGTAAACCTTTTCTTTTGATTAAGTTATTTTCCTTGAGATAAACATGGTTGTGGTTTTACTCAAGAAGACTTTAGCAGTTGTCAAAGTAGAATTGTAATCAGTTTGATTAGTGAATTAAGTCCCCCTTGGAGAGAGGCGAAATCACCTTGGTGGGTGGACTGAAGTAGTTTGAGATCAAGCGAACCAGGATACAAATCTCGTGTCTATTGCTTTTGATTTTTAAGTTTCAATTCAACCCCCCTTCTTTTCTTTTTCACTTCTTCAGCCTCTTTCGATCCAGGCCTCCACAATCACACTTTTCTTGATTTACTGCCCGTTCCTTCGATTTCATCCTTGGTTTGACTATTTTATTTCTTTTTTTTAATCAACATAAAATCAATCAAAAAAACCACAAAAACATTAGGCTAGTTTTTTCTATTAAATTAATTTTGTTAATTAATCATTTACTTATCTTAACATTTTCTCAAAACTAAAATTAAGAAGATTTAGATCATTTTCCCAAAATAAAATAAAACATCAAAAAGATTTTATTCTTAGTAGTTTTAGACGTTATTTTCAAATTCGCGCGCATTTATTTTGTTGTAACCGCCTACTGGTTTGTAATAGCTTAATTATGACTTTTACACTTTACTGCTTTATTCCCCCAATTTTGGACATGTAAATAATCTCCCTCCCCGAAGTCTTATAATAGCGTAGGATTTACAAATCCCACACTTTAAATTCATGTACATATATTAACTACTTAGATGTATGCTAACTAGGATTGCATGACAAGATCTGAAAACAAATGGTAGAACACCTAAATGTTTAAAGATAAAATAACTGAAGCATAAAACACTTGCACATATACACCTCTAAGGTACGCCCACTTTGGTTGCCTTCAATAAAACAGTCATGAGGCAGGAATGCTTTAGCAAAGACCCATAAATCAAAAGATCATAATCCCTCGATGACCCTACAGTTGCCTTCTCGATAAATGATGTAGTCCCTAAAACAGAATTGCTAAAGCGTCTCCACAAGTTGCCTTCGTGACTGTAACGTCCTTTTCGATGTCCCTCAAAACATCCAACGACTAGGGCTACCTACTCACTAATAGTGGGATAGCACTATCTAAAGGAAAAGAGGAAAAGAACGACCTTTCGAGTATAAGTAGATAGTTCCTAGATGTTATGCTCAAAATGAACTTTTTACACATACACTTTTCTTTCTAAATACTTTTAAAATCACTTTGTATACATTCTCTACTATTCCGAGAAACACTACAAAGTTCTCCGCACTAAGGCGCTTTCAAAGTACTTTTCAAAATACACAAAGCACAAGGTATTTAAAAATGAGCTAAGTATCTAAGAGCCCGTAGAAAACTACGGATGGAAAGGGTACTAACACCTTCCCTTTCCATAATCTACCCCCCTTACTCAGAAGACTCTCGAAAAGGTCTTTTTTTGTTCTTTTCACCATTTCCTTTGTTGGATAAAAGAAAAGACGGTGGCGACTCTTGCTTACCGCAGCATTTGCGAACAAAAAACGCAAAACCAGTATATAACAGTCGGTTCTGCCACCGTATCACAGAAGGAAATATGAATGTTGTAGGGTTTGGCTACATTTCCATAAATAAGAAGATTAAAGTACCTCATAAGAAGAAGACTTAGTTTCAGATAATAGATCACATGTCTCAGCATCATGCTCAGCATAGAAATTATAAGAAGTATGCAAAGAGATGCCACCATTGTGATATATATGGCCATGTAAGACCGTTTTGCTATAGATTGTATGGATATCCTAAATCATATAATAAACCAAGGCTCGACAAAAGAAAAGGTAAGGAAACTCAAGCAAAGAAAATATAGAAACCCCAGGAAATGATCAAGTGTCAATTAGCTCAAGTTTCTCTTAGAGGTTCTTCTAGAGAGGAATGGTATTTTGATAGTGGATGCTCATAACATATGACATGTGAAAGGAGCTATCTTGAAGAGCTAAAGCCATATGTTACTAGTCATGTCACATTTGGTGATGAAGCTAGAAGGAATGTTAAAGGCATAGGAAAATTGGTCTATCTAGGTTTCCCTAGCCTTGACGATGTTTTGTTAGTAGGAGGTCTTTCTGCAAACTTGATCAGTATAACTTAAATATGTGACCATGGTATGAATGTGGAATTCAATAAGTCTAAATGTATTGTCTCTGGCAAAGAGCATAAAGTGATGATGAAGGGATCAAATTCCAATAAAAACTGTTATGTATGGATCAGAAGTCAGAACTTGCTTGGAAGATGAGACCAAAATGATGCATCAAAATATTGAGAACATTATAGATTATCAAGTGACCAAGATCTCTCATACGATGCTCCAACATGATCCCTCCCTAACAATACTAGATCTAATTCATGTGGGAAATTTAGAATAAAAAAATGAGATTCTTTGGGTTTAGAATGAGCATGATGAAAAGATATCCAAGAGTTACAAAAGCATACCTAATGTTGGAACATTATGACCAATATTTTAATCCTGAAGTTGAGATGAGATTAAGAAAGAAAGTCACCTTATTTCTTAAGAGTCAAGTAATACCTCAAAACGAGTATGGTTCTGAAAATAAAAAAGGCAATTGTTAACATTTGCAAATGTGAAAACTTATGGTTATTAATTCAAGAGAGGCGTGAAGAATTAAAAGAAAAGGTTCTCACTCATGTGGTCATTACAATGTTTAAACTGAGAAAAATATTTTCAAATTCAAACTTTTCTCACAGCCACTCATTCTTTCCTCACAACCAGTTTCTCTCAAACTATCGTGCTAGCATATATGATCTACTTCATTATGCTCAAAACTCTCAATCCTATGCCAAAATGAGTGATAAATGATCTTTAAAGAGAACTAGGGTTTCAGATACCAGTGAATCCGAGGATGAACTTATTATGTTTCTAAACAAAAAACCTCTGAAAATGATTGTTCCAAGTGACCTCTCAACAGGTCAATCAAAGAGTGCTAACGAGAAGAAGAACCTTCCTAAAAAGGTTTGTAACCCTGATTTGGTATCTCATGTGCATGCTCAAAATACTGTTGAATCCATGACTATAGATGAGGAATCTATACCTAATCCAACCGAGGAAAGTACTGGTCATGCTAAAAATGTTATAGAAGAAACCCATATGGAAACACACGTTAATCTACATGTTGAACCAAATTTTGAAGCATTTATTCCAACTGTTGGTGGCTCACAAGCTGATCCCTCCTCTGTACCTGTTGGTGAACCACCTGAATCCACAGATAAACCACAAGTGAAACAAATCCAAATGTCAATCCCATTGTGGTTAATGGTCATCCTGTTGACACACTAGTCTTTGATAAATTTCTTGATGGTATTATCAATGGTATATATGTCTCCTTTGAAGACTCTATTCATGATACTCTCAATGATAACCATCAAAATGAAGAGGTTAACGTTATAAGTAATACATCTGTTAGAAACATTGAGTTCAATGAAGAAGTGAGTAACAAGGATTCCCCTGGTGAAAAGGATAAGGACCAAGAGAAAATGAATGTGGGTGTTGATGAGTATGATGACATACCTATTTCACACATATTGAAGAACACCGCTTAAAGTTTGTCCAGACCTCAAAACAAAGCCATTCAACTAAAGGGTAAGGAAGTGATTGAAGTTGATGAGGAAACTGAAACTAATGAAGAACCTACTAAGAAAAGAATGGTCAGGACTATGGCTTAAAGGAAGAGAAATTTTCCTCTAAAAACCACCAAGAAAAGCTCTTGAGTTATGAAACAAAGAACTCCTCAAATTATTCAGAAAAGGTCTATTGTTGTTGAAAGGAAGTCTCTTAAGAGGAAACTTGTTATTTCAAGTGACTCAGAAACAGATATTGAAGCAGATGTCTTAGACATTATTCCCTCTTACAGAAAGAAGATTGGAGGAAAAAGGGTCCCTATGAATATTCATGTTGCTCTTATACACAATGTGTCTTTTCACTCTAAAGGAAGTGTAAATAACTGGAGGTTTGTGTTCCAAAGAATAATGGCATTAGAAAAGGAGATGAGCAAGGATAATCTTGACTATCCCGAAATCTTGAATTTTCTTAAGGAAGATGGGTTGATGAAAACTGTGATAGACATTGGTCCTTCCTATGAGCAACTAGTAAAAGAATTTATTATAAATGTGCCAAATGAATATGATAAGGAAGGGAGAAATAAATTTTTGATAGTGTATGTTAGAGGATGTTGTTTGAAGTTATACCTGAATTCATTAATACCTATCTAGGAAGAAGCAATACTGTTGAATCTCATGTTGTCCCATCTAGATGAGATTGTTATAGAAATCACAACAAATCAAGTCCAAAAATGGCCAAATAAGAGCTTATTTTCCTCTAGTATTAGTGTGAAATATTGTAATACGGTGGGACAACTGACTTGGTTTTGCGTTTTATCGCAAATGTTGTGGATAGAAAGAGTCGCCGCCGAATTTTATTTTATCCAATAAGGAAATGGTGAAAAGAACAGGAAAGACCTTGAAGATTTTGAGTTCAGGGGGTAGGTTATGAAAAGGAAAGGTGTTAGCACCCTTTTCATCCGTAGTTATCTACGGGATCTTAATCGCTTAGCTCACTTTTTGAAAATTGCTTTGTGTTGTGTATTTAAAAAAAAATATTTTGGAAAGCTTGCCAATGTAAGGTGAAACTTTGTAATGATTCTCGTATCTGTCCTCGAGAATGCGTACAAAGTGTCTGTTTGAAAATATTTATTGAAAAGTGTGATTGTGAGAAAATGTTTTGTTTTTATGAGCAAGTGATTAAGATCTACCCTACTCAGGGTCATTCTTGTATTTTCCTCCTCCTTTAGATAGTGTTATCCGTACCATTAGTTAGTAGGAAGCCCTATCGTTAGATGTGAAGGGATAGGCGAGGGTCATCGTACAATCATCGAAGGCAACTGGTAAGGACACTTTAGAAATTTTCATAAGGGACTAGATCATTTACCGAAAGGAAACATCGAAAGGGTCATCGAGGGACTATGATCTTTGTACCGAGCGACTTTGCTAAAGCGTCTCCGCATTCGAGGGAGATGATTGTTTTCTGAAGGCAACAAGGGAGGTTACCCTAGAGGTGTAAGTGTGCGAGTGTATTGTTTTTCAGTTATTTTATCTTGAGTTAGGGATTTCTAACGATTCGTTTTAGTCTTTTCATGCAAACCCTAATTACTAAGCAGTAATGTAGTAAAATAATAACATAAACATAAAGTGCAGAAAAATAAAGGTCCTACACTATTACATGGCTTCAGGGCAATTACATAAGTATAGATGCAGAAAAAAAAACCCTAAGCTATTACATACTCGAAGCAATTACATAATAGTGAAAAAGAAAGCGGGAAATAAAGGCCTAAGATATTACATAGGAAACGCGCGACCTATACAATTGATCTATGAAATTAAAATAGGAAAATAAAAATAGAAAAGAATGTGAAAAGATTTTTGGTGATTGTTTTTATGAAAAATGATTTGTGATTAATTAAAAAAAAAGACTTAAAACATAATTTATTAATAAAAAAAAGTCAATTAATTTAATTAGAAAAACCTAAGAATCTAATTAATTTTAATTAAGAAAATTAATTAATTAAAAAAGGGTGATTAAAACTAAACCTAATTAATTTTAACCTAAAACTAATATTTTGGTGTTTTAATTAAATAATAAAAAAACAAATAAGTAAAATAAAAAAGAAAAATATAAGAAAAAGAAGTTTGGGCCTGATTAAGCAAAAGGAGGGGGTGTAAATGGCAATAGGAGTCCGGGCCCAAATGTCTTAGCATTGGATCCAGTGTGCTCATCCCCCAGGAGGTTTACCATGTGCTTGCAGATCTGGAAACGTTAGATCAGATCTATAATGATCTGATGGTGAGATGTGGCTGGGTCCATCGTAGGCTTGTGGGACGTGCTGCATGTAATCAATGAAAATTAGAAGATATGAAAAAAATGACAAAACCAGGGATCGAACCCATGCCCTATTGTACAAATGCATTAACATGCGCTCGCTTGCCACTGGGTGGCTATACATCCATTATCATAACTGAAACAAATTAAATAAATAATAAACACATTGCATGGACCAGAGAGGCGTCGGAGCCCTAGCTCCGATCATCTTCTCCAATGGGTCTTTTTTCGAGCCTGCAAAAATAACACTTGTTAACGATCTGTTGTGCCCCAAAGTTTTCCCTCTCCATTCTTGTTGTACATGCATTGTATTTCCTCATGTGCGTTCACTTGATGACAGTCAGTCCGAGATAGGTCTCGTATCCTACTAATTTAGACTGCTAAGACCTCTAAGGATTTGTGACATCTCAAGTTGAATCCTTATGTCGTCAAGAGAATTTAAGTCTGCATTGGTTTAGAAGGGTCAAGTGTTTAGAGTTCAAGATTACTGAAGATTTTCAGTTTCATGAAGCTACAAGGCTTTCGTACTCAAACTCCTTCCAAAAAGAATCAGGGTTTTCTTTGCAAAGCTAAGGCATTACTGTTTGAAAATAGAGTAAATGCAAAGCGCGATAGAAGCATTGAAAATTGTTGGATTAATATTGTGGTCAAGGAACATATGGTCACGATTCCTACATAAGTACAATTGGACTTCTCTCACCAATCAAAGTTTCTGGATGTTATCGTGTGAAATACTTTGCGCACACAACTCTAGCATTTGTCACGCGATTTTCTTTGGATTTCATTTCAAAAAAACCTAAAGTTCGAAATCTAAGTGTTCTTATAGAAGATTAGGGTTTTTTATCTGAAGATCAAAAGAGTTCAAGGCATTTTGAGAATTTGAGAAAGATGGAAATTGAATTTTGTTTCATGCACCATTCTTAAGGCAATTCTAATGCACCATTCAAGATTTTTTACAATTCTTGGAAATTCATTTTGGGTTATTAAAGATTCAAGAAGTTTTTAGGTTTGTGATTAAGATTGGAAATTAGAGTTTCATTTTGATTGTGTGCCATTCAAAGTTATAAAGATCCAATTCCAAATTCAAGGATTCAAAGCCCATATAATTTCTTTCATCATCCTTTCCAATTCTCATTTAAATCAACAATTGCTACAAATTTGTATTACCATTTTCAAAAACCATTTGATACATCCCACAAATTGTTACAAGGTTCAAAGTTCAAATTCAAATAAATATAAAATTCAAGTTCAAGTTCAAGTGTGTCTTACAAAAAGAATGACTAAATTCCTAAACTTTTCTAAAGTCCTAAATTCTATTTTTCTTCAAAGTCTCTAAGTCTTTGTGGCAAGCCACGACTTTACCATTTTTCCAATGCTTCAGCATTTTCGTCCACTCCTCATCGATCATACATGAAACAAACAAAGAAAAAAAGTTAGTTATCAACCAACTTTAAAAGAACAAAATTGCAAACAAATCACAACTCATAATTAGGGTGGTTTCAAGAATCAGAAAAGAGTTTGTTTTTGTGTGCTAAGGCCTCAAAAAATTAGTTTTTGTCATGGGCCATTATGCTATTGCAAATCATAATTTAACTTATCTCACAATGAACAAAAGAATAAAAATGCAAACAGAATTCCAACCATATTTCCAGCCCAAAGAGACAAAGATTTAAAATTCAGAATTTAAGCCCAAAAAAGGCCTCAAAACATTGTCCTATCATTGGCCTAAAGAACTCTATTGCAAATCACAAAGTTTTGTTTGGTTCAAAATAGAAGAAAAATGGTGTAAAACAGAATTTCAAGCCTAACCGAATTTCACTTCAGCCCGACAGAAAAAAAAGCCTCATACATGTTGTTTCACAAAATCAGAACATACATCATTGGCTTAGAAAATATTACTTTTCACAAATCACAAAAGTAGAATTTTGTTCCCAAAAAGGTAAAGAAAAGATCAAGGAAAATCAGGACAAACATCATGTTTCATGCAAAAACAGCAAGCCTCATGTGATTTCATATCCAAAGAAAATTCAAAATTTGTAAAGTCAAATCATGGGCCAAAGTAATTGTGCTGCAAATCTCAAAAAAATATCAAAGCAAATGTTTTGTTCACAGCATCACATAAAAGTATCAAAACTAGTACATCAAGTACCAAAGTCCAACCAGCAACCATACAACAAGTGCAACCCCAAAAGCAAGCAAAAGCAAAGTCACAAAATCAGTAAAAGCAACAAGCAACCATCCAGCAACAAGTAATCAAGTGCAAAGATTGTACAAAGTCCCAAGCCAAAAACACAACAAGAAAAGGAGAGTACAGTTCACAATAAGAGGGAGATTACACAGTTCAAAGACAGAGGACGAAACCCAGCCAAAGAGAACAACAAAACTCTCAAAATTCTGTTCACGAAAAAAAAACATACAGAGGCCGAAACCTCAACATCATCTTTCACCTTCTTGTTTAAAAAAAGATACAGAGAGTTACAAAAAAAAATTGCAACAAACACAAAAATAGAACAACACCAAAACACAAAATCCTGCTCAAATCATACAGAAACTGAACCACAGTGAACACAACACAAATCCTAACAAATTTTATCATCATTTAAAAAAAAACCTAAACCCCTTCAGAGATTTCAAAAAAGAAGAGATAAAGAGGAAATATCTCACCAAGATGAACTCAGGAGCAGTGTTTTCATCAACGAGCTTGATCATCGTTACCAGATTTCATCATATGAGCACCTAAGGTTTCATCTATACCCTTCCAGATTTACTTTGAATCATGCACGATCTGTAAAAACCGACCACAAATTAGAAACCAGCAAGAAGAAACGAAGCAAATGATATAAGAAAATTCACGATCGGAGCAATCGCCACCATGAAGACCGCCGTCCACCACCGCCTAGGGCGATTTTCGGTGAACCACAAGAACCAGAGAGAACCAAGGAGAACAAAAATACAAGGAAGAAATCATGCATTTCTGCTTTGATTGAATAAAGAAAACAAGTTTTAGTTTTGTTGTTTTTTTAATTACTTTTATTTAATTCTATTTGTTGTGTTTTATTTCACAGTTGGGCCTTCTTCAAATGACAGCAAAAGCCCAATGGCCCTTTCCGCGCGCACCCCCTACTTTTCTATTCACTATCAGTCCAGTCCAACCTCTTTTCACTCAATGCACCCCCTCTATTACTTTAAACATCATGCAGGCCCACTTGTTTTTTTATTCTGACTAACAAAAAGGTTTTGGGCTTAAAACCAAACAAAAACTTTTTTCTTTCTAACACTCTGTCTATTTTTAAATCCCCTCTGACTTATATTATTTTTTATATTTTATTCTATTTTCTTTTCTTCATGATTATTATTATTATTATTATTATTATTATTATTATTATTATTATTATTATTATTATTATTATTATTAGTTTTATTAGTTAAAAATACCAAAAAACATTTTATATTTTTATTTAGAATATTAATATACTTTTATTTACTTAGAAACTAAAAAGACCAAAAACATTTTCCTATTTAATTTCTTTTCTTTAATTTAAATACATATTAAACTTAGATTTACATTATTTTCTTTTTAATTAAAATTAATTTAGAATTTAGGATTTCTTAATTAATTAACTTTCTATACTAATTTAATTAATATAAAATCTTTTTCATACAAAACCCCAAAAACTTATTTTCTTTTATAAATTAATTTCTTTTACTTAACTTAATTATGATTTTCTTATTTTAGTTAATTATTTTCTTTTAAGTTAATTAGGTCAAAACAAAAATTCATTCCTTATCCATTCATACTTGTACATTATATCCATTTCACTTCTTGTACATTATATTTACATTTGTTCTTGTACATTTATTAAATTCGATATGGTTGTAATAGATAATTAGGATTTTAATTTCTTGCAATCCCCATTTGTACATTTGTATCCCCCATCCCCAAAATGATGTAATATCGTAGAACATTTATTTTCGCAATTTATCACTTTCATATAAATGCTAGTAATTAAGGGTTTGTATGGCAAGATAAAATCAATCTTAGAAAACCCTAATTCAAGATAAACCAAGCATGAAAAATAAACACTTTCACACTTTTCACCTTTAGGTTTAACTCCACTTGTTGCCTTGAGAAAATGGTCATGTTATGCATGTGAGACGCCTTAGCAAAAACAATCAAAAATACAAGATCATAGTCCCTCGATGACGCTTCGAATGTTGCCTTACAAATGATCTTAGACCCCCTAAGAAATATGCTAAGGTATTTCACAATATTGCATTTTTATAACTATATGATGATCCACGCCCGTCCCTTTACATCCAAAGATAGGGCTACTTACCAATCAATGATGAGATAGTAATATCAAAGGAAGGAGGAAATAAACAAAAGACTTTTGAGTAGGTAGAACGTTCTTAGTTGCTTGCTCATAACCCATCTTCAAAACAAACATCTTTTCAAACACACCAAAAACTTTCAAAAACATGAAATATTTTTAAAAAGTCCAACACTTTGTATGCATTCTTATAGAGACGAGAATCATTACAAAGTTTGACTAAACGGAGGCACTTTTCAAAAATACTGTCAAAAACCACCACAAACACATTTCAAACAAAGCAATTTCAAAAGTGAACTAGGAAGCAACTAAGAGCCCATAGATAACAATGGATGAAAAGGGTGCTAACACCTTCCCTTTTCATAACCTACCCCCCGAACTCAAGAAAATATCTCAAAGGTCTTTCCTGTTCTTTTCACCCTTTCCTTATTGGATAAAAGAAAAGTCAGTAGCGACTCTTGCTATCCGCAACAATTGCAATCAAACTCAAAACACCCAAGTCAGTTCTCCCACCGTATTACAAAAATGGAGACTCTGTTGGGGAAGACTTAAAAGTAGGATTACCTTAGAGCTATCTCATATTTAATTGCTTTCATTGTTTGATTTGTTTGCTTTACATTTATGGGTCCTTGTTTGGGCTTGTATTGATCCTCTACCCGAATCTGATAACACTGTTAGGTAAGTAGCAATAGATCGTGGGGACTGTGCGGCGTATACCGACATGGTTGAAGCGTTGGCTACGTTAGTGTGACATATTTGTTGGTACCAGTAGCCCTTGAGTCCAGTCAAGGAGAACATGGAGCCTCTGTGTGGTGTCATGAAACACTAACTGACCTTAGAACCTTTAAATGAACAACTTGGCCATTAGGAAGTAGTGAGATAGCCGACTTTGGTGCAGTCCGTAAATGGTTGATACTCGATGCTACACTCATTGAGATCGGACTTTCGGGATATTTCGATCGCCAATAAAAAGGCTTACGTTGAAACAATGCCCGATGAAGAAAGATCAATGATATTGAGATCCCCTAGAACCCGATTACTTTCTAAGATAGTTTGAACCAACTAAAATCAAGAGGGTACTTACCTATGAACTCCATGTAAGCCTAAACCTAAGGAATTGTGTGATTTGTATGTGTATGTTTATTTTCACATAACATCATGACATCATACTATAGCATTTTCAATAACCATTTCAAGGGTCTCAAGGGTTTGTGATGTCGGGTTATACTGAACTAGACTTCTACCAAGGGGGCAAGAGGATTTATTTTCCTCTAACCAAATTTCGTCAAAGACCAAAGCATGATAACTTGAGTCAAGGGCTATGACTCACTTGATATGGTAAGCTTGATTATCGTAGAAGGACATTCAACGATACGAAGTTCTTTAATCAAAGTTGTGATCAAAATCCAACTTCTAACATTTTCTTGTGTTTACCCCGCGAGATCCTTGAAAACATTGCGTCCATATATCATGCATCATATCATGATAGGTTTTCCCCATACAGGTTTTCTCATTGGCTTGCTATTTATTTCAGTAAAAAATGGCTCTCGAACAAAATGTCCAAGATCTTCAGACCCAAAATGATCAGCTTTAAGATTTGTTCCTGAATCTATCCAAGGGGCAAGAAGAAGTGAAAGCACTCCTCATTGAGAGCATAACCGAGAAGAATCCTGAAGACGACAAGGATGGCCAGTTGAAGCAATTACAAGCTGAGATAGCAACAATGAGAACCCTGATGTTGGGACAAATGGCTCTTATCCAAAACTTAGCTCGGGGACAAGAAGAGTTGAGAGTTCTCATCAGCAAGCTTTATCAAGATAGATGCAACAGTATGAAACAAACTGTCAAAGATGGGGATCAAGTCATTAATCAGCCTCTGGTACAACAATAAGTTAGTTTGGTCAAGAGAACACCCTCCAAATTGGCTACTACATCGCGAGTCTAACATTGACCTCACCAACCATGACCGGATAGTCAGCGTCAGCAAGATACACCCAAAAGACAGTTTACCGAGATCAACATACCCCTGGCTCAAGCATTGCATCATATGTTGAAAGCCAAATTGGTTAGATTAAGGGAGCCTCTTCAAAAACCTAACATTTCTGCTCCCAACTACAAATACAATGAAAGGTGTGCATACCACTCCAACAGTCAAGGACACGACACTAATCATTGTTGGGCGTTGAAGAATAAGATTCAAGACCTGATCGACAAAGGAGTGTTGGAATTTACACAAGATGGTCAACTGGAGTTTTTCTGTTACCCCTCTACACTATCTAAAGTGACAAAGTTTAGACAGAGAAATTTGTGTTCATTCGAATTTCCAGTTGTAATTTCTTTGTTTGTTTAAACATTTGTCCTTATGTCAGACTTTGGTTGTTCTCATTAATGCATCACATATGTTTGTCTTGAGTTAATCCATTTGTTTTCACTATACTGGAACTATACTTTTACTCCTTTTTGTATGATATTCAACTCTGAATTACAAGTTGTAAGACTTTAGAGGGAGGATTACGAAAATAATACCATAATCTCATACATTATGCTTTTGGACAGACTTTGTTGAAGATGTACAGGCGTTGTTTCAAATCCCAAAACTGTGGAGTTGTAAGGAAGATAATCCCTAGTCAACCCTTTTGATCCAAAGAATTAGGAGTTTTCTTTTCCGTACAAACTGAAACCTTTAATCATAACCTGGGGCAGGGTAATTTTCTCAGTCGATTCAAATGCGCATTCAGCCGCAAGCTGTCACTTCACAACAAAAATATCTTTCTGAATAAAAAATGGTGTTGGTTCCCCATAAAATAGGCAGTTTTTATCTCTCACAAGAAAAGCCCATTAGGTGAAAACCTACGAAGTAGACTTAAGAAAATTGGGGCATCCCACTGACTGTAATCTCAAAATAAAAACGGTCAGGCAAAAGTTAGGGATAGTAGATCAAGAAAGAGGTCACTACAAATCCTCGACAATATGAAAAATGTTACAAAAATAATTGCCTTCCCAAATAAACTTCCAGTATCAGAACCATCAACAAAATATCATTCCATATTCTAGTAGGAGATAAATGCGCGATCGACTGAGTTTAGGACTGGAGAACATCATGGAGAATGGTTTGGGTACAAATTAACTTTGAGCCTTATCCTTTGTTTCTTAAACGGTGAACCAGGCCATGTTAAAACCCTTTAAAAGTCCTAATTGAAGCATACGTTAGTTCGAAAGCATGTTGTTACAAAAGGTATCCTGACTCCTGTAAGGTTTACTGTAGATCCTGAGTTAAATTCATATTCTTACAAATTTTAGTTGCTCTTTAAAAGTGCAGTTTTAAAAAAAAATCTCAAGACAGACATAAACAATGCATTGTTTGAATACCATTGTTTGCATATGGCTAATTGTTTGACAACAGATACATTCGCATGATGAATATCCAAATGAACGAAAACTCTCTCAATAAACAAGAATCACTTCAAAGGGAAAGACACCTTCAATGACGAATCTCTCAAAATCAAGGGGCATGGCATGACTATCTGGGGCAGTTAAGTCAAGATTCAAATAATCTCTCAAGAAGTGCTGAATAACCAGGGGCATATCTCCACCCGAATCACTTGAGGGGAAATGTTACGTTGGTCATGGGCTTGAAAAAAATCCACTATGAAGACTTCCTATACCACTAAATTGCTTGTTTGTGCCAGTAATATCAGATGGTGTCAGTATCATGTCTTCGGATTCATGATAGTTCTTAGAAAACTTGACCAAAGATTTTGGGTACCACCAAATTGCTTGTCTGTGCCAGTAGTATCAGATGGTGTTAGTATCATGTCTTCAAATTCATGATAGTTATTATAAAATTATGAGGCTTTAACAAATATTTTGGGTACCACCAAATTGCTTGTCTGTGCCAGTAGTATCAGATGGTGTCAATATCATGTCTTCGGATCCTTCCATTATAGTTCTTAGAAAATTCTGAGACTTGACCAAATGTCTTGGGTACCACCAAATTGCTTGCTTGTGCCAGTAGTATCAGATGGTGTCAGTATAATGTCTTCAGATCCTTCCATGACAGTTCTTAGAAAATTTTGAGACTTGACCAAAGATCTTGGGTACCACCAAATTGCTTGTCTGTGCCAGTAGTATCAGATGGTGTCAGTATCATGTCTTTGGATCCTTCCATGACAATTCTTAGAAAATTATGAGACTTGACCAAAGATTTTGGCTACCACCAAATTACTTGTCTGTTCAAGTAGTATCAGATGGTGTCAATACCATGTCTTCGGATTCTTTCATGACAGTTCTTAGAAAATTATGATACTTGACCAAAGATCTTGGGTACCACCAATTTGCTTGTTTATGCCAGTAGTATCAGATGGTGTCAGTATCATGTCTTAGGTTTCTTCCACGACAATCTTAGAAAAGATACCTAGGAAGTTCAAGACTACCGGGAATGTGATCAAAATCTCAAAAATCGAAGTGCACCAGATTAACTCTAGGGGCAAACAGGTTCCCACATGTGAAAGGTCACGTGCGATCGAACAATTAATTCCTGGTGTTTCTACAACACTCACTACCATAAAACAGATACAATTCTCCACACCATATGAACGCGGACATATTAAAAAAATACTACGCATGAAAAGAGAACCTCTAGGTTAACATACCTAGGCAAGATAAGGGCATCCCGGCGAACCAAAAGGTTTGGGCAAAAATTAGGGAGATATTTAAAAGATTGTACACCCGGAAAGTCGAAAACCTGAAAAGGAGGCTTGGGCAAAAAGGGTATCCCGTTGGACTGAAAATCTGAAAAGACGGTCCAGGAAAAAGTTAGAGATTAAAGCGTACGACTACGTCTAGTTATCTCATCAGTTTATCTATCAGTAAAAGATTTGTCACTCTAACAGGATTCAAATTGTCTACAAATCCCCACAAGGCCAATTTCATGGATGTCCCCACAGAGTTACATCAATCACATTATCCCCGCAAATTTGGATTCATGAAATCCTGAGCCAGAGTTCCGAACTCTTTAAAACCATATTCCCCAGCTAAGTTGGTCTAAAAGAAGTTCCTTCCCAAAGAGACACATCCCCAGTAGGTCGTCAAATATTCTCTTCAACAAGGTTTATTTCCCCAACAAAAATACAAACTCCCCAGTTTGAGTTTTCCTCTCATACTACTACAAATCAGCAGACAAGACCCCTTAACCTCTAGTTAAGTCATTACCATCCTCACCGGAATTGTTACTATCACCAAAAGTTGATGTAAAGCCTAGAATCCGACCAGATAACAATTGACTCCTTTCTCTTCAAAAGCAAGTTACTACGAAGCCTGGATCCGACCAGATGCTAGTTCAACTTCATTCCAAGCAAGTTATTACGAAGCCTGGACCCGACCAGATAATAGTTTAACTTCATTCATATCCAAGCAAGTTACTATGAAGCCTGGATCCGACTAGATAATAGTTCAACTTCATTCTTATCCAAGCAAGTTACTACGAAGCCTGGACCCGACCAGATGCTAGTTCAACTTTATCCCATCCTCAAATCATTTCTGAAACCTGGACCCGACCAAATAACAGTTTGAGTTGCTGAAACCTAGACCCGACCAGATAACAGTTGATCTTAGTTATAAGTTACTAAAGCCTGGACCCGACCAGATAGCAGTTTAACTTCCTTAAATCATTGCTGAAACCTGGACCCAACCAGATAACAGTTTGAGTTGCTGAAACCTGGACTCGACCAGATAACAATAAATCTCAATCTTAAGTTACTAAAGCCTGGACCCGACCAGATAATATTTTAACTTCTTCAATTACTACAAAGTCTGGACCTGACCAGATAACAGTTCGAATTGCTGAAACCTGGACACGACCAGATAATAGTTAACCTCAAGTTTAAAATGCTGAAACCTGGACCCGGCCAGATAACCATTCGAGTTACTATAGAACCTGGACCCGACCAGATAATAGTTTAACTTCTTCAAATCACTAACAAAACTCCTCTTCCCCATTAGAGTTTTCCACTATCCCCGGTAAGTTGCTGCAAAGCCTAGAAACCGACCAGATAACAGTTGACTTCTTTATCCCTAGTAAGTTGTTGTGAAGCCTAGAATCCAACCAGATAACATCTAAAATTTCTTCCTCTCCAATCAAGAGATAGCTCCCCGATAGAGCAGTGGACAACTAAAACTCTTAAACTCTAGTTCCCAAGAAGAAATCAACACTCTTCGTATAGTCTTCTCAAGCCAAAGTCAATATTCCTCAGCGGAGTTCTCCTTAACAAAACAGGAATTCCCAGTGGAAGCATGCTAAGCAAAACTTGAAGATGCACATATTCTTTGTCCTCAATAGCCGTCTGGGATTTAAAATTTCCAAGGCTCCCTAACACTTATCAAGGATTTATTTTCCAGACAAAGACATACTTCAACAATGTTTCGCATTCATACATCATACAACATACGTAAAAATTGCATACAATACAGTCTCATTTATTTTTTAGAACATCATTTGCGCCATGTATTCATCTGCATGCAACCAACTCTTTTCCTTGCAGGAATAGTCAATCAACAAATAAAAAGTCCTTTTTTGGATGGATTCACTTATTCCAGTTAATAATAGACGATCAATCAATTCCTCTTCTTGATGGATTCACTTCTTCTAGTTAATAATAGGAGATCAATCAAAGACCTATTCTGGTTAGATTTATTTCTTCCAGTTAAAGACAGGCGAATCAAAGACCTCTTCTGGTAAGATTTAGTTCTTCTTGTTAAAGACAGGAGAATCAAAGACCTCTTCTGATTAGATTTATTTCTTCTAGTTAAATACAGGTGAATCAAAGACCTCTTCTGGTTAGATTTAGTTCTTCCAGTTACAGACAAGTGAATCAAAGGCCTCTTCTGGTTAGATTTACTTCTTCCAGTTAAAGACAGGCGAATCAAATACCTCTTCTAGTTAGATTTAGTTCTTCCAGTTAAAGATAGGCGAATCAAAGATCTCTTCTAGTTAGATTTAGTTCTTCCAGTTAAAGACAGGCGAATCAAAGACCTCTTTTGGTTAGATTTAGCTCTTCTATTTAAAGACATGCGAATCAAAGACATCTTCTGGTTAGATTTACTTCTTCCAGTTAAAGACAGGAAAATATCATCAACATTTCCCAAATAGGTCAGAGATTAATTCCAGCAGCAAGTCGGGGAAACTATCTCTACGACCAACAAAAAGTAGGTTCTGGATTAATACCTGAAATAAGATAGGATAACTATTTGTTGACAACCGATTGTAGATTAATACCTGAAACAAGACAAGGCAACTATCTACATGAGCATATTGAAGATTAACTCCCGAAATAGGACGGGGAAACTATCTTTCTTTCTCTTTGGTTAGATTAAAGATTAACTCCCAAAACAGGACGGGGCGACTATCTTTGTCACCAATGGTATGAATACCCAAAATAGGATGGGTTTACCAACAAACTAAATGTAGATTAATACCTGAAACAAGACAGGGCAACTATCTACATGAGCAGATTGAAGATTAACTCCCGAAACAGGAAGGGGAAACTATCTTTCTTTCTCTTTGGTTAGATAAATATCAATGCCAGAAACAGGACGAGGCGACCATCTTTATCACCAATGGTATGAATACCCAAAATAGGACGGGTTTACCAACAATTTGATTGTAGATTAAATCCTGAAACAAGACGGGGAAACTGTCTACATGACAAACACTTCCTTCAAGACATCTACTATTTCAGTTTAAATCAACCATTGATTTATCCTGATTATGTTCCAGTATACACTTTCCCTGGTTCAGTTAAATCGCTCCAAAGATTTATACTGATTCGTTATCCAGTGAAAGATTATTCAAGACATATGTTGTTTCAGTATAATTCGATCAAAGACTTATTCTGAAATTCCTTCCAATATCTACTTACAATCACTTTGGATGGCGTCTATAAGCCCATCTCCAATGACTCCCTATCACCTTTGTATGGCATTTGTAAGCCCATCTTCGACAAACTTTTCATTATTCTCCAAATGGAGTCTGTTAAGCCCATTCCCGATACAATCAACCAAAAACATCGGCGAGTGCAAATTTCTGGGCACTTTAGTGTTCAATCATGTTTCACCTTCAAGCTACGAACGGCGACATGCCATTCTCGCTTTTCAGGTTTAAGAAAATTGAACAGGGACAACTGTTGTACCCCCCAAATTTTCCCTCTCCATTCTTGTTGTACATGGCTTGTGTTCCCTCATGTGCGTTCACTTGATGACAGTCAGTCCGAGATAGGTCTCATATCCTACTGATTTGGGATGCTAAGACCTCTAAGGCTTTGTGACATCTCCATTTGAATCCTTGCATTGTCAAGAGAATTTAAGTCTGCATTGTTTTAGAAAGGTCAAGTGTTTGGAGTTCAAGATTACTGAAGATTTTCTGTTTCATAAAGCTATAAGGCTTTCATACTGAAACTCCTTCCAAAAAGAATCAAGGTTTTATTTGCAAAGCTATGGCATTACTGTTTAAAAATAGAGTAAATGCAAAGCGCGATACAAGCATTGAAAATTATTGGATTAATATTATGGTCAAGGCACATATGTTCACGATTCCTACAAAAATAAAATTGGACTTCTCTCACCAATAAAAGTTTCTGGACGTTATCGTGCAAATTACTTTGTGCAGTCAATTCTAGCATTTGTCACGCAATTTTCTTTGGATTTCATTTAAAAAAAACCTAAAGTTCAAAATCTAAGTGTTCTTATGGAAGATTAGGGTTTTTTATCTGAAGATCAAAAGAGTTCAAGGCATTTTGAGAATTTGAGAGAGATGGAAATTGAATTTTGTTTCATGCACCACTCTTAAGGCAATTCTAATGCACCATTCAAGATTTGTTATAATTCTTGGAAATTCATTTTGGGTTATTAAAGATTCAAGAAGTTTTTAGGTTTGTAATTAAGATTGGAAATTAGAGTTTCATTTTGATTGTGTGCCATTCAAAGTTCTAAAGATCCAATTCCATATTCAAGGGTTTAAAGCCCATATCATTTCTTTCATCATCCTTTTCAATTTTGATTTATATCAACAATTTCTACAAATTTGTATTACCATTTTCAAAAACCATTCGATACATCCCACAAATTGTTACAAGGTTCAAAGTTCAAATTCAAATAAATACAAAATTCAAGTTCAAGTTCAAGTGTGTCTTACAAAAAGAATGACTAAATTCCCGAACTTTTCTAAAGTCCTAAATTCTATTTTTCTTCAAATTCTCTAAGTCTTTATGGCAAGCCACGACTTCACCATCTTTCCAATGCTTCGGCATTTTCGTCCACTCCTCATCGATCATACACGAAACAAACAAAGAAAAAAAAGTTAGTTAACAAGCAACTTGAAAAGAACAAAACTGCAAACAAATTACAACTCATCATTAGGGTAGTTTCAAGAATCAGAAAAGAGTTTGTTTTTGTGTGCTAAGGCCTCAAAAAATTAGTTTCTATCATGGGTCGTTATGCTACTTCAAATCACAATTTAACTTGGCTCACAATGAACAAAAGAAGAAAAATGCAAACAGAATTCCAACCATATTTCCAGCCCAAAGAGACAAAAATGCAAAAGTTGGAATTTAAGCCCAACAAAGGCCTCAAAACATTGTCCTATCATTGGCCTAAAGAACTCTATTAAAAATCACAAAGTTTTGTTTGGTTCACAATAGAAGAAAAAAGGTGCAAAACATAATTTCAAGCCCAATAGAATTTCACTTCAGCCCGACAAAAAAAAAGCCTCATACATGTTTTACAAAATCAGAACATACATCATTGGTTTATAAAATATTACTTTTTGCAAATCCCAAAAGTATATTTTTATTCACAAAAAGGTAAAAAAAAGATCAAGGAACAACAGGACACACATCATGTTTCACCCAAAAACAGCAAGCCTCATGTGATTTCATATCAAAATAAAATTCAGAATTTGAAAAGTCAAATCATGGGCCAAAGTAATTGTGCTGTAAATCTCAAACAAATCTCAAAGCAAATGTTTTATTCACAGCATCACAGAAAAAGTACCAAAACTAGTACAACAAGTACCAAAGTCCAACAAGCAACCATACGACAAGTGCAACCCCAAAACCAAGCAAAAGCAATGTCACAAAATCTGTAAAAGCAACAAGCAACCAGCCAGCAACAAGTAATAAAGTACAAAGACTGTACAAAGTCCTAAGCCAAAAAAACAACAAGAAAAGAATAATACATTTCAAAATAAGAGGGAGATTACACAGTTCAAAGACAGAGGTCGAAACCCAGCCAAAGAGAACAACAAAACTCTCAAAATTATGTTCACGAAAAAAAACATACAGAGGCCGAAACCTCAATATCATCTTCCACCTTTTTGTTTAAAAAAAACACAGATTTACAAAACAAAATCGCAACAAAAACAAAAACAGAACAACACCAAAAAACAAAATCCTGCTCACATCATACAGAAACAGAAGCGCAGTGAACACAACACAAACCCTAACAAATTTTATCATCATTTAAAAAAAACATAAAACCCTTCATAGATTGCAAAGAAGAAGATATAAAGAGGAAAGATCTCACCAAGATGAACTCAGGAGCAATATTTTCATCAACGGGCCTCGTCATCGTTACCGGATTTCGTCATATGAGCACCTAGGGTTTCATTCGTTCCCTTCCGGATTTACTTCGAATCACGCACGATCTGTAAAAAATGACCATAGATTAAAAACCAGAAAGAAGAAACGAAGTGAATGATATAAGAAAATTCACGATCAGAGAAATCTCCACCGTGAAGACCGTCGTCCACCGCCGCCTAGGGCGATTTCCGGCGAACCACAAGAACCAGAGAGAACCAAGGAGAACAAAAATACAAGGAAGAAATCATGCATTTTTTATTTGATTGAATAAAGAAAATAAGTTTTAGTTTTGTTGTTTTTTTTTGTTTTTTTTCACTTTTATTTAATTCTATTTGTTGTGTTTTGTTTCGCAGCTGGGCCTTCTTCAAATGACATAACAAGCCCAATGGCCCTTTCCGCACGCACCACCTCCTTTGTTATTCACTATCAGTCCAGTCCAACCTCTTTTCACTCAACGCACCCCCTCTATTACTTAAAGCATCATGCAGGCCCACTTGTTTTTTTTATTCTGACTAACAACAAGGTTTTGGGCTTAAAACCAAACAGAAACTTTTTTCTTTCTAACACTCTTTCTATTTTTAAACCCCCTCTGACTTATATTATTTTTTATATTTTATTCTATTTTCTTTTCTTCATCATTATTATTATTATTATTATTATTATTATTAATATTATTATTAGTTTTATTATTTAAAAATACCAAAAAAAACATTATATATTTTTATTTAGAATATTAATATACTTTTATTTCCTTAGAAACTAAAAAGACCAAAACCATTTTCCTATTTAATTTCTTTTCTTTAATTTAAATACATATTAAACTTAGATTTAGTTTATTTTATTTTTAATTAAAATTACTTTAGAATTTAGGATTTCTTAATTAATTAACTTTGTATACTAATTTAATTAATATAAAATATTTTTCATACAAAACCCCAAAAACTTGTTTTCTTTAATAAATTAATTTCTATTACTTAACTTTATTTTAATTTTCTTATTTTAGTTAATTATTTTCTTTTAAGTTAATTAGGGAAAAACAAAAATCCATTCTTTATCCATTCATACTTGTACATTATATTCATTTCACTTCTTGTACAATATATTCATTTCACTTCTTGTACAATATATTTACATTTGTTTTTGTACATTTATTAAATTCGATATGGTTGTAATAGATGATTAGGGTTTTAATTTCTTGCAATCCCCATTTGTACATTTGTATCCCCCGTCCCCAAAATGATGTAATAGCGTAGGACATTTATTTTTCGCAATTTACCGCTTTCATATAAATGCTAGTAATTAAGGGTTTGTATGGAAAGATAAAATCAATCTTAGAAAACCCTAATTTAAGATAAACCAAGCATGAAAAATAAACAATTTCACACTTTTCACCTCTAGGGTTAACTCCACTTGTTGCCTTGAGAAAATGGTCATGTTATGCATGTGAGACGCCTTAGCAAAAACAATAAAAAATACAAGATCATATTCCCTTGATGATGCTTCGAATGCTGCCTTACAAATGATCTTAGACCCCTTAAGAAATATGCTAAGGTATCTCAAAATATTGCATTTTTATGACTATATGATGATCCACGTCCGTCCCTTTACATCAAAAGATAGGGTTACTTACCAATCAATGGTGAGATAGTAATATCAAAGGAAGGAGGAAATGAACAAAAGACTTTTGAGTAGGTAGAACGTTCTTAGTTTCTTGCTCATAACCCATCTTCAAAACAAACATCTTTTTAAACACACCAAACACTTTCAAAAACATGAAATATTTTCCAAAAGTCCAACACTTTGTATGTATTTTTATATAGACGAGAATCATTACAATGTTTTCCTAAACGAAGACGCTTTTCAAAAATACTTTCAAAAACCACCACAAACACATTTCAAACAAAGCAATTTCAAAAGTGAACTAGCAAGCAACTAAGAGCCCATAAATAACTATGGATGAAAAGGGTGTTAACACCTTCCCTTTTCATAACCTACCCCCCGAACTCAAGAAAATATCTCAAAGATCTTTCCTATTCTTTTCACCCTTTCCTTATTGGATAAAAGAAAAGTCGGTGGTGACTCTTGCTATCCGCAAAAATTGCGATCAAATGCAAAACACCCAAGTCAGTTTTCCCACTGTATTACACAATCAAAAGGGGCCCTACCCCCATAAATCAAGCCCTGCGAGTTTAATGAAACTATTATTTTGGACTGAATCGCGCTGGTTTGTGAGATATATCAAAAATATCATGGAACTGTAAGAACATGGTATTTCATGATTCAACTATCATGGGACTCCCCCGGTGGGTTATTTATGCATATTGGTACTTCAGAAACAAGTTAGCAGGGTTAGTATGCGTAAAAACATAAAGAAACATAAAAATGAAAATTCATGCAATTATGTGAAATCGACGATGCGTGTTCATGATTTTTAGGCCTCTTAGATCATAACAATTGATCCCTACTTACCCTACTGTGCTTTAGGAAGTGAATGGAAGGGTTTGTTTGCGTTGAAACCGACTGCAATGAGGGTTCTAAGATTGCCCTAGTTTTGATGTTTTTTGTGATTTTTGGGATAGTGTTTCTTGCAAAGATTTCGTGTGTCAGAGTTTGTCTGAATGAATGAGATATATAAGGATGATTTTAGGTCAAATTATTTGGGCTTGGACTTTCTATGAAAAAAAACCTTGTTATTATCTTATTTATTTTGAATTAAAAATTAATAAAAATCAAAATAAATAGAATAAAAAAGGTCAAGGGGTGCATGAATAAGATTTGAGGTTCATTATAAGTTGCACGACACGTTTAGACCTTGGATCAAAAGCCCAATAGCCCAAAATTCCAAGTTTGATCACTTTTGGTTTCATGTATTTGCTCAATATTTCCCAGCTTGTACCAATTATAACTTTCTCAACTTTCATCATTTACCTTGACAAAAAGTGTCTTTTTGTTGACTTTTGAAATGATCTATAATGTATTGGTCCATATCTCTCAAATGAAGCATTTTTTGGACTTGAGCTTAGAGAGAGAAAGTTGTAGAGAATTGATTCTCCTTCAAAATAAGCATGTGGAAGTTATGCTTGGTCAAAGTTTAGTTGACTTCTCCTAAAGAAAACCCTAATTTGGAAACTTTTAACTTTTAATGAATTGAGAGTTTTATTGATGAGTCATGATAAACCCTTGATAAAATGATGAATATGACTTCAAAATCTTGAAGTTCGACTATATGTTGACCACAGTTGACTTTTGTCCAATATAGTTGATTTTCAGTCATCTGAGTCATTGACTGAGCAAACTTGTGATGCAAGGCATGAAACTTGGTATGAGCATTATTGGAGACATATAAGAGACCATGAAACCCACTTGACACATTAGAAACCCAATCTTCCTTTAGACAAGTGAAACCCTAGTTGTAAGTCCATTGCTTAGGAGGTGAATTTGTCTAATCAATTCTTGAGCAACCTTGAGCATTTGAGAATTCTAGGAGAATGTCTTGAATAAAAATGGGAGTAAAAATTTTGGGGTACAACAAATAAGTTGTGCTGAATAGAGTTGGTGCAACAAATTGGGCTCCCATCAACCATAGCTCTAACATTACATATGTTTTGGGCAAGCTCATGTTTCAAATTGGGACTAAGTCCAAAATAAACTTTGGAGAACATGTTTTTGAATATACAATGAAACATGTTGGATCTTATGTTGTGAAACTTCCAATTGCCTTCCCAGCTTATTCATTGGAATCATAATGAAGCAATACCCCAATATAGTAAAGGCTGATGAAATTAAGAAAAGGAGGTTGATTATGAAGAGGGGGAAGCCAACTTTGAAGACTAAGCTAACTTGATGTTATCATCCAGGATGTAATGGCGATGTAAACTTAACTTTGAACCAAGTATCACCAAATGTTGAATGTCAAGGACTAATTCTCTACCATCGTGATTCAACGTCTTATTTGTCTATTCCTAATATGATGTGTGTATATGCTAACACATTAACCTATGTGTTGATTGACTAAAATCTATGAGGAAGACTTTGCCAAATTGTGGCATAAAGGGGAGTAATGGTATGTGTAGGGGGTAGTTTCTCTGACTACTGACTACTAATTGTATTTAGTACTATCTAGTACTAACTGGTGTGATTGGAACCATATGTTGTAAACTGTTTTGACTAACTGGGCTCACAAGTTGAAGCATTTGGCCTTTGTGTAAGCTGAAGTGTGTGTTAGTTTTAGCTTTTGATCTCTGACTACTAACTGTGTCTTCATGCATGACTAACTCATATTGAATGATTGCATAACAGGCTGTTTTGGAGCATTCTAATGTAGCATTAATGTAAGTTTCTGATAACGCGAAAATACATAGCATATTCGACCTGATTTGCATAAATAAAGTTACCGTTTCATCTCAATTATGTTGCATTATGTTGGTATTTCAAGTTTGTTTCAGGTAATTATTTCATCCAATGCTACATGAGAAAAGGAGAAGAAATGAAAAAGAAATAGACTGAAAATCATAAAATAGCACAAAATTCATATTAGAATGTTGTGATGGTCGTCACACCTTCCCTGACGCTCGAAACAAGTTAAACATATGTGCCCCTTGGCACACATGGCATGACGATCAACACAAGATGAAAATATGTGTGCCCCACGGTACATAATGCATCCCACTCGGCACAGACTATTTTTCAGTTTGACGAGAAGTTTTCTCCATGTTATCTCCATGTTGCCAGTACCAACGACTCCTACATTATTTCCTCATGGTCTTTCTCCATGCATAGATTTTACTGAGGCCATGAAGTCACAACTCCTACGTTCTCTCAAGAATCTTGTTATTGGAGCAACAAAAAAGTTTGACGGTTTATAAATAAGGGCTCTTCTCTCTTCTTCTCTCCTCGCTCTCTGGTCTCTCTCTCTCTCGTTATTTTGTTTCATGCCATTATTACAGTTTCAACAGTTCAGATCTTTGTTTAGAACCTTTAAGCAGATAAAACCTTCATATAAATAGAAATAGTTTTCTACACCAAAAATATATTTCATCATTAGTTTCCTTTCACATCCTCCTGAGTTTTGTTTTAAGTTTTATAATTTTTTTGTTCTGCATTCAAGTTATTTTTCCACAAGCAAATCCTGCCGGCATGTTATGGAGGATTGCTTTCAGTACTAGAAGTGTAGAAGAAATTGCATTCTATTATTTAATTCCAGGTTTTTAATTCAATTATATTATTGTCTCTTTATGTGTCAATCATGACTGAGTCACTATATGTTTGCTATTGTTTTATGTTCGTAATGAATAATATGTTCGACTAACTTCCCTGATATCGGTATGTAAGGTAACAAACCGAAGGAGATAGTTAATGATTTGGAAGAAACCTTTTATAAAATACTTTTCTGGTTTGGTTTCCAATTTTAATATAAAACTGTTTTTTTATGAGAGTAAGAGACAACCGAAGGCTAAAATCAATAATCACGAGAGTGTGAGTTTTTAACCGGATAGTGGTAATCAAACATTAGTTATAAATACAACGAGAGCGGTTTAGGGTTAATTAGATTCTATTTGTTTTCAAAATGTATTTTTGGATTTTAAATGAGACATCAAGATAAATCATTTAAGTTTAATTATATAATCTGAATCAATAATCACGAGAGTGTGAGATAAAGGTTTTTAAACTGATAGTTTCTAATGAACAGTGTTTTGAATACTCAAACTTATGCTAATGAGTTACTGAATTCCCAAATCAGAAGTATTACGTATCGGTGTCCCGTTATTAAATATTTCAATTAAGTCTAAGCTTATTTTCCTCTAACCCAAAAGCTAAGAATTATTATTATCCTTAGCTTTACACAGTAACTTTAGATAGCAGTAATTCGATTATCAGTCCCTGTGGGTTCGATATGTTTTAAAACTACACGATTAAACTGTGCACTTGCAGTTAATACACCCGATCGACTCTTAAAGTCACGATCAAGTTTTTGGCGCTGTTGCCGGGGAGTAATTTAGTCGATATTGTGACTCCTTTGTTACACAATATAGACTAAGGAAACCAATTTTATTTCCATGTATATGTTGATTGTATACCAAACACTCGCTCTCAAGGCGAAGAATTAGAGCAACCAATTGACGAGGTCGAACGTTTTACTAGTATAAGACACCAAATTAGAGAATACCAAATTAAGTACAATCTTCCTGAATTCAATCTTCCCGATTTATCTCTTCCTGAACCAAGAACGGCCGAAGGACCCCAAAATCGTCCACTGAAGGATTATGTTGCCCCGTCGCAAGAGGAACCTCACAACAGCATTGCTGCCCTCGCTATCGCTCGAAACTATTTCAAACTGAATCCTTCGTTATTACAAGTTATCCAACAAAATCAATTTTTAGGATGTCCTAAAGAAGATCCTAACTTGCATTTATCCGTGTTTGTGTAGTACGCAAACACATTGAAAGCAAATGGTGTTAGCCTCGAAGCAATAAAACTTCACCTTTTACCTTTTTCATTATGAGATAGAGCTAAATGTTGGCTTCGGTCTTTACCATCCAACTCTAATACCACATGGAACGAGTTGAAGAAAGTTTTCCTAGCACGATATTTTCCACCGAGTAAGACGGTTATGCTAAGAGCCAATATAAATGGTTTTAAAAAAAAAGTAAAGTGAATCCCTTTTTGAAGCATGGTAAAGATACAAAGACATGTTACGACTTTGTCCACATCATGGTATAGAAGAATGGATGATCATTCACACCTTTTACAATGGTAACTTGTATAACACAAGACTAACGACTGACGCTGCAGCTGGTGGTGCACTGATGGATAAACCTTATCAAGACGCTCATCAACTTATCGAAAGTATGGCTCAAAACCATTACCAGTGGGGGAAGCGATAGAACCATTGTGGAGAAACCTCAAATGAAAGGTGGTATGTACAAAGTTAGTAGTTTAGACCAAGTCAACGCCTAGGTAGAAACTCTTACCCAAAATATAGAAAACTTGACCACAACTCTCGCAGCCATTGTGGCTGCAGTAGATCTAACCTGTGATTTATACGGACTACATGCACATGCTGCACCCAAATGTCCACTTTTAACAGGAGTACCAGTTGATCAAGTGAATTATGCTCAAGGAAATCCATACGGGAATACCTATAATCCTACCAGGAAGAACCATCCAAACTTTTCATACAATAATAACAATGTGTTATATGCACCTGGAAAGCTCCTACTACACCACCAAGATACCAGAAAGCCGTCCAAATTACTCCAAATGTTCCTAGGAAATCCAATATAGAGGTCATGACAGAAAACTTCATAGCCACTCAAGCTCAATAAAACAAATATTTTCTAAATCAAAACATACACATTAGTCAACAACTAAAGCAACTATCAAACAAGTTTGATACCCTAACCACTCATAACAAAATGCTTGAAACGAAAATCTATCAAGTGGCTCAACAACAAGCTGCTCCAGCTGCTCCAACTGGCACTTTTCCTGGCCAACCACAACCGAATATGGGTCATGCTAATGCTATAATACTTTGGAGTGGAATGGAAGTAGAAGGACCGACTGACCCAAGAACCGAAAATCCAGCCATCTACCAGAGTACTAGTGTGATACAGTGGTAGAACCGACTGTTAATACTGGTTTGCATTTTGCGTTTTTTATTTGCAAAATGTCGCGGTATGCAAGAGTCGCCACCAACTTTTATTTTATCTAACTGGAAAGGAAAAAAGCATAGAAAAATTCCTTTTTCGAGATTTTGAGTACGGGGGTAGATTATAGAAAGGGAAGGTATTAGCACCCTTTCTATCCGTGGTTTTCCACGGGCTCTTGGGTACTTGCTAATCATTTAAAAATTTCTTGTGTGCGTTTGTTTCGAAAATTTTCTGTCTTACTTCGTTTTAACCCTTGTATCAGTCCTCAAGAGTGTTACGAAGTGTTTTTGAAAACTTTGTTTGAAGAGTGTATGGTGTGAAAAGTTTATTATGAGCAAGTACCTACTAGCATCTACCTACTCTAAAAAAGAATGTTTATGTTCTTGCTTCCTTTAGACAATGCTATCCCACTATTAATGAGTAGGTAGCACCGTCGTTGGAGTTGTAAGGGTCAATTCAAAAAGGGATGTACAATCACTAAAGCAACGTTAGGACGTCTTAGTAATAACCCTAATGTCTTAAGATCATATTCGAGGCAACATTTCCGAGGCAACATTTCCGAACGGGATTTTTGATCTTTGTTTAGACAAGAGAGCGACCACTAAAATACCCTATACTTAATGATCATTTACCGAAGGTAACCGAAGTGAGAGTATACCCTAGGAGTGCGCATGTGCGAGTGATTTGATTTAAATTATTATCTTTCCATATTTAGGGTTTGCTAACCATTTTAAAATTAACATATATTCTTGTCATGCAATCCTATTATCATACATCTAACAGTTAATGTTTGCGAAAATTAAATGCGGAAAATAAAACTACGCTATTACAAGGCTTCGGGGAGGGGGATTAATTACATAGCCAAAAACCCTCAAAACGATAAATAAGCGAAAAGTCCTAATTAAACTATTACATCCCATGAGCAGTTACATTAATATTTGCAAAAAATAATAAACGCGCGATGAATCAAGAACGAGAAAAAAAATTAGGGTTTTGACCCTGTCTAGACCTAATTAGAAGAAATGTCATTTTTTGTTGTTTTTGATTATTTTTGAGAAAAATAATATTTTAATTAAATAAATACAAATCTAATTACTAATTAATTTAAATTAAGAAAAATAATTAATTTGACCTATTTTTATATTTTGGTTATTTTAAGAAAAGAAAACAAAAATTAAATCAACCAACCCTAATTTTCTAATTTATTTTAAATTATTTACAAAAGGTTAAAATTGCCCTAGAATTAAATTAAACTAAATAAATTAATTTTGACAAAATATATAAAAAAAACCCAAATTTGATTAAATTGATTTTTATGAGTTTTTTGTATAAAAAGAATAAATTTGTGATTTAAAAAATAATTTAAACAAAATTAAATAAATAAAAGAAATATAGAAGAAAGGAAAGAAATGGGCTTGGTATCAAAAGTGAAAGGGGGGTGTCAATAAGCCCAATATGCCTTGGTCCACGTTGACCTTTCTGATTCCATGTTGCAAGTTTACTAGGGTGCATTATAGACCTTCAAATGATGGCCTTTGGATCCAGCTTGTGGGCAATCTTATGGTTGAAAGATGATGGAGTATGGTAGTCTCTTTTCTTGTATACACGCTTGATCATACAAGAAATAAAAATACGAAATAATATGGGGGACCTGGGATTCGAACCCAGGCCCTTTTCCTTTTCTACATGCCTCCTGACCAACTGAACCAATGCGTTTTGTTGTATATGGATTATCAAATAAACATTATATTGGAAACAAGCAAAGTGATGTATTAAACGCGCGAATTTTTGAATGGGCCAGTCAGGCCACGCCACGCCATCATCTTCTACCTCCTTCCATTTCTAAAAGTCTGGAGACTTTTACCTACTGACAAAAAGCGCAGGTACAACCCCTGTGATTTTCGAAAACTCCCTGCAAGCATGATAAACACATAACAATGGTACCAATTAACTCGTGGCAACCTCACGAGCATCATGGTACCAATCTTCATGGCCAATTGTCCCTGCAATCAAAACCCCTAAAAACGAAACATAAACCCTAATCATGGAAAATCTCTGTATGGCTAACAAAAACGCAATTGAATATTATCATTAGCTTGCAAATGTTTCACTGAACAAGAATATGTAAATAATTCATGCTACAAATGCCAGAATAGTGATATTGAATTTCAAGAAAGTGAGGATATCGTGAGGTGCTTAGAGTGCGTGTCTGGGCACGAAAATGCTTGTTGATGATTGGGATAGACTCCTTGAATGTCCAGCAAGTGAATGGTGTGCTTGGAATGGCCTGAAAGTGCCTGGAACTGTGAAATTCGATTGCCATTTTTCTTGAGTTTTTGCAAGTTTTTCCTCAGCTTCTCATGCCTCCAACCCTTGTGCTTTTGGTCTGCAAATGTTCTATATGTATCCTTGAGTGAATTAGGTTTACAAATTTGCTCCAAATCTTTTTCGATTAAGGTGATTGAATCATGATTTGATTCTTATTCAAATCTTTCTAAATCAAGAAAAACCCAATCTTTTTGTGTACAAACCATCCTTGCACGATTTTATCTCATTGCCAGCTATTCATGGACCTGAAATATGCACAAAATCTCAAGGTTTAAATGATCTTGATATTTTCATTATTTATTATTGATTTTATTTGATTTAAATGAAATAAAAATCAAAATAAATCACAAAAATAAAAAAATGGAAAATGGGAAGCATCATGAGTCTTGTACCATGTTACAAACTCAATACAAGCACAAAAAGTTGGGCCCATTTGACAAAAATTGCAATTTGAGACATATTTGACTTTTGGCAATTTTACAAAAAAGGTTAACTTCACCAATGCATAACTTTCTCAATTTTGACCTTAGAGATGTGTTCTTGGACTTTTTAGAAAGCTCGAGATGTCCTATAAGTAGCCCTTTTAGTCTCATCTCAATTGAGTCTTCCATGTTCATGTATGAAGCTTTTATAAAAAAGGTGTTTTTGTTGACTTTTCAAAGTGACCTATAATGTCCAAATTTATATCTTCTTGTGAGTGCATTTTTTGAACTTGGGAGATGAAGATGGATTGTAGGGAATTTGATCCTCTTCAAAATTAGCTTTGTATGGGTCATTCTTGATAAAGTATGAGAAAGTTATGCTTGGTCAAAGTTGAGTTGACTTTTCCTATAAAACCCTAATTTGGCAACTTTTGGGTTTTGATGAATTGTGAGCAATCCTTGAGGAATCATGATCAACCCTTGATCAAATGATGAATAATACTTCAAAATGAGGATTTTGACCAAAAATCTTGAAGTTTGACTGTATGTGGGCCACAATTGACTTTTGCCCTAGCACAGTCAATTTTCAGGCTTTTGAGCAATTGACTGAGCAAACTTTCTCTACAAGGCTTGAAACTTGACATGGATGATCTTGAGAACATATTAGGACAATGGTGAGAATTTGAGACCCTTTGGACTCAAGCATCTTGATGCAAACTGAAACCCTAATTTGAGGTAGACTGCCTTAGGAGAGGGTTTGTCTGGTCAACTCTTGGACTTCCTTGAGCAATTTGAGGACCTCACTTGAAATGTATTGAGAAATATGGGAGGGAAAATTTTGGGGTACAACAGCTGCCCCTGTTCAATCTTCTTAAATCTGAGGGTGTAGATTGGCTTGTCTACCTTTTGTGATCCGAGGATGGAAGATGATTGAACACTAGAGTGCTCAGAAATTTGCACTCACATGAAGTGATATCCGTCTTGTGATGTCGGGAATGGGCTTATCGATGCCATTTGGAAGTCGAAGTCGGAAGATGGGCTTAAAGATGCCATCAGAAGAAGTGTCGATCACATAAGAGATTCCTTTGCGAGAGCCTGTATACCTGTTGTTGAGGAGGACTACCCTGGGGAATGCTGGTCCATGTCGTGGTAGAAATAGAATTTTAGGAGCTTCAGTCGTTCGTTATGCTACTGGGGAATCATCTCTCTGTCGAGGAGGTGCAAGCGAACTGCTATCTAGTCGATTCCAGGCTTCACAATGACTTACTGGGGGGATGAGATTAAACTTGCTATTTGGTCATTCTCCAAGCTTCACAATTTCTCAATTCTTATCTGGTCGTAATCCAGGCTTTAGAAGGAATTAAGTTGTTATCTGGTCGCCTCTGGGCTTCAACTTGAATTTAAGGTACACTAATATCCAGTCGATTCCGGGCTTCTTAGTAATTGGCCAAGTAAACTACTATTTGGTCGAAATCCAAGCTTCACAGTGTCTCATACTGTTATCTGGTCGGGTCCAGGCTCCAATGTCTTTTGTTGTTATCTGGTCGAGTCTAGGCTTCGCAACGTCCTATACCATTATCTAGTCGAGTCCAGGCTTCACGGTATTTGGAGAAATCAAGATACTATTTGGTCGAATCCGGTCTTCATAACTTGCGTTAAAGATATACCACTATCTGGTCGATTCCAGGCTTCATGGTGCTTTGCTGTTATCTGGTCGAGTCCAGGCTTCACAACATCTAATACCATTATCTGGTCGAGTCCAGGCTTCACGGTATTTGGAGATATCAAGATACTATCCGGTCGAATCCAGACTTCATAACTTGCATTAAAGATATACCATTATCTAGTCGAGTCCAGGCTTCATAGTATTTGTTGCTGTTATTTGGTCGAGTCCAGGCTTCACAAGGTCTTATACCATTATCTGGTCGAGTCCAGGCTTCACGGTATTTGGAGAAATCAAGATACTATTCGGTTGAATCTGGGCTTCATAACTTGAATTTAAGATGTACCACTATCTGGTCGATTCCAGGCTTCATGGTGCTTTGTACTGCTATCTGGTCGATTCCAGGCTTCACAGTAACTTGCTGGGGATTCAACTATTTTCTGGTCGATTTACGGGCTTCATAGTATGATGGAGAAATCAAGTTATTATCCGGTCGGATCCAGGCTTCATAACTTGAACTGGAATATAAATCTTAGCATTGATTTGACTAAACCAGAGAGCTTGTGAGAATTTGATTGTATCTTCCCCTGAAAGGTAAAGAGTTAGTCGTATGTAATGTCATGATGTATGTCATGTGTTGAGTAATGATGTTCTCAAAATAAATGAGAATTGTGTTGTATGAAGCATATGCGTATGCCATGATGTATGGATATGCAATGTTCTTGTGATGTTCTCTAGATGGGAAGAATAAATCCAGGACTGTTGTTAAAGAGTTCAATGAGTTGAGTTCTTCGCGCTCGCTGGGGATAACGACCGAAGATGAATTGAGAATAAATTGGCGGGAGAATAACCCTGCTGGAGAATAAACTGGCGAGAGAATGGCTCTGTGGGGAAGAGAGATACTCTTCCAGAAGATCTGCTGATTTGGAGAAATAACCTCAGCTGGGGGTGAGTTACTATTGCTGATGATAACGAACTCTGCCGGGGATTGAGTTTCTGCTTGTGGAAGAAATAAACTCCACTGGGGATAATCTTCTAGTGCTGGTGATAGATAAACTCTGCTTGGGGAGAATTTTGCCGACTCATTCGTGATTATGAACTTCGGCTGGGGAGAGCTAACACCACTGTCTTTTGATACCTTTTACCCTGCGGGGAGTGTATGTACCTTTAGTCATATTCTCAAGCTGGCTCTGTCCTTGTACCTGGTGGAAAAAGTACATGCGAAGATTTTGTGGATGGATCTATGTCGTGATTGTACTTGAACATGTATTTAATGACTGTCAGGATGACATCCGTCTCTGGATCATATTTAAACTGTACTTGAAATATGTGTTGAATGAGTTTCAGAATGGCATCGGTCTCTGGATCGTATCTGAACTGTATCGGAAAGCTGAATTTGAATGAGTATCAGAATGGCATCCGTATCTGGACTGTATTTGAAAGCTGAATCTGAATGAGTATCAGAATGGCATCCGTGTCTAGAGCGTATCTGAACTGTATCAGAAATATGTGTTTAATGCTAATCAAAGTATAAGTCTTCCCACTGATATACAGGAGATGGGACATAGTCGTACGCTTTAATCCCTAACTTTTTCCTGGACTCTCTTTTCAGATTTTCAGTCCACCGGGATACCCTTTTTTGCCCAAGCTGCCTTTTCAGGTTTTCGGCTTGCCAGGTGTACATATCTTTTTTGTTTTTATCCCTAATTTTTGCCCGAACCCTTTTGGTTCGTCGGGATGCCCTTATTTTTTCCTAGGCCAGTCAACCTAGCGGGTCTTTGTTCATGCGTAGTATTTTCTGACTATGTCCATGTTTACCGGGTGTAGGGAGTTGTCACTGTCGGTAGTGTTGTGTTTCCACACTACCAGAAGATGTTCGTTTGATCATACAAGATTCGTTGTTGGAATTCATGTCCAATGCCCCAAGTGATTCAGATGGAGATCTACCCCTGGCTATTTGGCATCTTTGAGAGAAAATTCCTTGAATCTTGACTTGACTACCCCAGATGATGGACAATGATCATGCCATGCCCCTTGGTTGGAAGTGTTTTTTCCATTTGAGGTGATCCTTTTTATTGAGAAGGTTTTTTGTTCACTAGATATTCATCATGCGAATTTCTCTGCTGTTGAACAAATAGTCATATGCAAACAATGTTATTTTAAGTATGCAAAGCTTATGTCTGTCTTGAAATTTTTGAAAATGCATTTTTCAGTAAAATAGGCAAATTTTGTAAAATGAGATGTTAACTCAGGATTTACAGCAAGTCCTACAAGAGTCTGGATACCTTTTGTAACAGTATGCTTTCGAACTAACCCATGCTTTAGCTAGGAATTTTAAGGGTTATAACGTGGCCTGGTTCACGGTTCAAGAAGCAAAGGATAAATGCTCAAAATTTATTTGTACCCACCCGTTCTTCGTGACGTTCTTCGATCCTATACTCAGTTAATTGTGCATTTAGATCCCGTTTGAGTCTTTGCTATGATATTCCAGTGATGGTTCGGATACTGACAATTTATTTTGAATAGGAAGTCTTTTTTTTGTTGAGGGTTTGTAGGACCTCTTTCTTTTTTATTTTATTATCCCTGTCGTTTTCCTGAACTGTTTCTTTTTGTGATTACAGTCAGCGGGATGCCCCAGTTTTTTTTCTTCTTAAGTCTCCTTCATAGGTTATGACTTAATGAGCTTTTATTTCGAGAGATAATGACTTCCTGTCTTGACGATTATAGGGAACCATCACCGTCTTCTGTTTTGGAAGGACGTCTTTGATGCCATTCATTGTTCACCTGGATTAACTGAGAAAACTACCCTGCCCCAGGTTGTGATTAAGGGTTTTAATTTGTGTGAAAAGAAAAACTCCTACTTCTTTGGCTCAAAGGGGTTGACTAGGGATTATCTTCCTTATAACTCCACTGTTTAGGATTTGAAACAACGCATGTACATCGTCAGCGGGGTCTGTTCAAAAGCATACTGTAGAGATCGTGGTATCGTTTTCGTCATCCTCCCTCTAAAGGCTTAGAGTTTTTAATCGAGAGTTGAATATCACAAAAGGAAACAAGAACGCATTTTTGAAATAGTGAATACAAATGAATTGATTCAAAACAGACATATGCAATACATTGATGAAATAACGAGGTTTGATATGAATAAATGTTCAAACAAATCAAAAGAAAATTACACATTGGAAATTCTAATGAACGAAAAGTCTTCTTGTGATAACTTGTCACTTCAGATGGTATGCTTTGGAGGGATGGCAGAAGAACTCAGCCTGAGCGTCTTGTGCAGATTCTAGCGCTCCTTCATCAATCAGGTCTTGAATTTTATTTCTCAACACCCAACAGCTGTTGGTGTCATGTCTAGGATTGTTGGATTGGTACGCACATCTTGCATTTGGATTGTACCTTGGGGAGGCTATGTTGGGATTCTGAGGAGGGTCCCTTAATATAACCAACTTGGCCTTCAACAGGCGTTGCAGTGCTTGAGCCAATGACATGTTAATTTCAGTGAAGTGACTTTCGGATGTATTCTTCTTATGCCGATTGCCCCTTTTTTGTTGGCGAGGTTGTGGTTGGGCTTGTGATGTAGTAGAAATCTGGAAAGGTCTATTCCTGACCAAACAAACCTCTTCTCTCACTAGGGGATGATTAATTCCTTGATCCACAATTTTAACTGTTTGTTTCATGGATCTGCATCCATCCTGGTGAAGCTTGTTGAGGAAGGCTCTTAGCCCTTCTTGTCCTCGAGCTAAGTTTTGGATAAGAGACATTTGCCCCAGCATCTGGATTCTCATTTCTTCTACCTCAGCTTGCAGTTGTTCCATCCGTTCCTCCTTATTGTCTTCAGGACTTTTCTTGACCAAGTTCCCAACGATAAGTGTTTTCAACTCTTCCTGCCCCTTGGATAGGCTTAGGAATATTTCCCTGAATTGAGCTTCTTGAGTTTGAAGATCTTAGTTGTCTTGTTTGAGAGCCATTGCTGAAATAAACCGCGAGAATATGAGAGACTTGTACTGGAAGACCTGTTATGCAATGATATATATATATATATATATATATATATATATATATATATATATATATATATATATATATATATATATATATATATATATATATATATATATATATATATATATATATATATATATATATATATATATATATATATATATATATATATATATATATATATATATATATATATATATATATATATATATATATATATATATATATATATATATATATATATATATATCATTGCATAATATGCAATGTTTTTAAGGATTTCGCGGGTAAACAAGAAAATGTTAGAATTTGATTGCAGCTTGATTGAAGAAACTTCATGTCGTTAAGAGTCCTTATTCAAGAGTCAAGCTCACCATATCGAGTGGGTCATAGCCACTGACTCAAGTTATCGTGTTTTGATCTCTAGACGGCATTGGCTAGAGGAAAATAAATCCCCTTTTCCCCTTGCTAGACGTCTAACTTACCATAACCTACATCACAAACCCTTGAGATCCTTGAAATGGTTAAGGAAATGTTAAGGCATGATGTTATGATGTGTATGCTATGCGTTTAAGAAAAAGTGCGAGGTGATGTAAGCAAGTAAATTCGGCAAGAAATCCAATTTATTGGATAAGGACTGTAAACAAAACCTGCAAGGAACTCATGTTGTCAGATGATAAAACTGTGCAAGTAGTTCAAGCTGAAAGCACACAAGTCACACAAACAGCCTTAGGTTTAGGCTTGCATGAGGTCAAAGGTAATACCCTCTTGAAGTTAAGTTGGTTAAACCTGTCCTAGAAAAGTAACCGAGTTCTAGAGGATCTCAATATCACTGACCATCCTCCATCGGTCATGGTTTCAGCTCACACAATATTTTCTTGCGGTCGGAACTATCTCGAGAGTATGGTCTCAATGAGTGTAGCATCGAGTATCAACCAGTTCTCAGCTTTACACCGAGGCCGGCTATCTCACTACTTTCTAATGGCCAAGTTGGTCAATTATAGGTTATAAGGTCAGTTGATGCTTAACGATACCATGCAGCGGACCCGTATTCTCCTCGTTTCTCCACAAGGGATACCAGACCAACCAATGTGCCACATCAATGTAGCTACTGCTTCAACCGTATCGGTCTATGCCGTACAGTTCCCTCACAGTCTATTGCTACTTACCTACAAGGTGTCCCCAGATCCAGGTTAGGATCTATAGTAACTCCCAAGCAAAACCCTTAAAAGTAAAGCAACCAAAACAAACAAGAGAAGCAATTTATGATGAACTAAATCCTAAGGTATACCCTACTTATAATTCCCCAGTAGAGTCGCCAGTTCTGTGATACGGTGGAAGAACCGACTGTTAATACTGGTTTGCATTTTGCGTTTTTTATTCGCAAAATGTCGCGTTAAGCAAGAGTCGCCACCGACTTTTATTTTATCCAACTGGAAAGGAAAAAAGCACAGAAAAATTCCTTTTTCGAGATTTTGAGTACGGGGGGTAGATTATAGAAAGGGAAGGTATTAGCACCCTTTCTATCCGTGGTTTTTCACGGGCTCTTAGGTACTTGCTCATCATTTAAAAATTGCTTGTGTGTGTTTGTTTTGAAAATTTTCTGTCTTACTTCGTTTTAACCCTTGTATCAGTCCTCAAGAGTGTTACGAAGCGTTTTTGAAAACTTTGTTTGAAGAGTGTATGGTGTGAAAAGTTTATTATGAGCAAGTACCTACTAGCATCTACCTACTCGAAAAAAGAATTTTTTTGTTCTTGCTTCCTTTAGACAACGCTATCCCACTATTAATGAGTAGGTAGCACCGTCGTTGGAGTTGTTAGGGTCAATTCGAAAAGGGACGTACGATCACTAAAGCAACGTTAGGACATCTTAGTATTAACCCTAATGTATTAAGATCATATTCGAGACAACATTTACAAGGCAACCTTTTCGAACGGGACTTTTATCTTTGTTTAGACAAGAGAGCGACCCCTAAAATACCCTATACTTAATGATCGTTTACCGAAGGCAACCGAAGTGAGAGTATACCCCAGGAGTGCGCATGTGCGAGTGATTTGATTTCGATTATTATCTTTGCACATTTAGGGTTTTCTAACCATTTTAAAATTAACATACATTCTTGTCATGCAATCCTATTATCATACATCTAACAGTTAATGTTTGCAAAAATTAAAATGCGGAAAATAAAACTACGCTATTACAAGGCTTCGGGGAGGGGGATTAATTACATAGCCAAAAACCCGCAAAACGATAAATAAGCGAAAAGTCCTAATTAAACTATTTCATCCCATGAGTAGTTACATTAATATTTGCAAAAAATAATAAACGCGCGATAAATCGAGAACGAGAAAAAAAAATTAGGGTTTTGACCCCGTCTAGACCTAATTAGAAGAAATGTCATTTTTTGTTGTTTTTGATTATTTTTGAGAAAAATAAGATTTTGATTAAATAAATACAAACCTAATTACTAATTAATTTAAATTAAGAAAAATAATTAATTTGACCTATTTTTATATTTTGGTTATTTTAAGAAAAGAAAACAAAAATTAAATCAACCAACCCTAATTTTCTAATTTATTTTAAATTATTTACAAAAGGTTAAAATTGCCCTAGAATTAAATTAAACTAAATAAATTAATTTTGACAAAATATATAAAAAACCCAAATTTGATGAAATTGATTTTTATGAGTTTTTTGTATAAAAAGAATTAATTTGTGATTTAAAAAATAATTTAAAAAAAATTAAATAAATAAAAGAAATATAGAAGAAAGGAAAGAAATGGGCCTGGTATCAAAAGTAAAAGGGGGTGTCAATAAGCCCAATATGCCTTGGTCCACGTTGACCTTTCTGATTCCATGTTGCAAGTTGACTAGGGTGCATTATAGACCTTCAAATGATGGCCTTTGGATCCAGCTTGTGGGAAATATGATGGTTAAAAGATGATGGAGTATGGTAGTCTCTTTGCCTGTATACGCGCCTGATCATACAAGAAATAAAACTATGAAATAATATGGGCGATCTGGGATTCGAACCCAGGCCCTTTGGCTTTTCCACGTGCCTCCTGACCAACTGAACCAACGCGTTTTGTTGTATATGAAATATCAAATAAACATTATATTGGAAACAAGCAAAGTGATGTATTAAACGCGCGAATTTTTGAATGGGCCAGTCAGGCCACGCCATCATCTTCTACCTCCTTCCATTGCTAAAAGTCTGGAGACTTTTACCTACAGACAAAAAGCGTAGGTATAGCCCCTGTGATTTTCCAAAACTCCCTGCAAGCATGATAAACACATAACAATGGTACCAATTAACTCGTGGCAACCTCACGAGCATCATGGTACCACTCTTCATGGCCAATTGTCCCTGCAATGAAAACCCCTGAAAACGAAACGTAAACCCTAATCATGGCAAATCTCTGTATGGATAACAAAAACGCAATTGAATATTATCATTAGCTTGCAAATATTTCACTGAACAAGAATATGTAAAGAATTCATGCTACAAATGCCAAAATAGTGATATTGAATTTCAAGAAAGTGAGAATATCGTTAGGTGCTTTCAGTGCGTGTTTGGGCACAAAAATGCTTGTTGATGATTGGGATAGACTCCTTGAATGTCCAACAAGTGAATAGTGTGCTTGGAATGGCCTGAAAGCGCCTGGAACTGTGAAATCTGATTGCCACTTTTCTTGAGTTTTTGCAAGTTTTTCCTCAGCTTCTCACGCCTCCAACCCTTAGGCTTTTGGTCTGCAAATGTTCTATATGTATCCTTGAGTGAATTAGGTTTACAAATTTGCTCCAAATCTTTTTCAATTAAGGCGATTGAATCATGATTTGATTCTTATTCAATCTTTCTAAATCAAGCAAAACTCAATCTTTTTGTGTACAAACCAGCCTTGCACGATTTGATCTCATTGTCAGCTATTCATGGACCTGAAATATGCACAAAATCTCAAGGTTTAAATGATCTTGATATTTTCATTATTTATTATTGATTTTATTTGATTTAAATGAAATAAAAATCAAAATAAATGAAAAAATAAAATAAAGGCAAATGGGAAGCATCATGGGTCGTGGACCATGTTACAAACTCAATACAAGCACAAAACATTGGGCCCATTTGACAAAAATTGCAATTTGAGACATATTTCACTTTTGGCAATTTTGCAAAAAAGGTCATCTTCACCAATGTATAACTTCCTCAATTTTGACCTTAGAGATGTGTTCTTGGACTTTTTAGAAAGCTCAAGATGTCCTCTAAGCATTAATTTTTATATCATCTTAATTGAGTCTTCCATGTTCATTTATGAATCTTTGACAAAAAAAGTGTTTTTGTTGACTTTTCAAAGTGACCTATAATGTCCAAATTTATATCTTCTTGTGAGTGCATATTTTGAACTTGGGAGATGAAGATGGACTGTAGGTAATTGGATCCTCTTCAAAATTAGCTTTGTATGGGTCATTCTTGATAAAGTATGAGAAATTTATGCTTGGTCAAAGTTGAGTTGACTTTTCCTATAAAACCCTAATTTGGCAACTTTTGGGTTTTGATGAATTGTGACTAATCCTTGAGGAATCATGATCAACCCTTGATCAAATGATGATTAATACTTCAAAATGAGGATGTTGACCAAAAATCTTGAAGTTTGACTGTATGTGGGCCACAGTTGACTTTTGCCCTAGCACAGTCAATTTTCAGGCTTTTGAGTAATTGATTGAGCAAACTTTCTCTGCAAGGCTTGAAGCTTGACATGGATGATCTTGATAAAACATTAGGACAATGGTGAGCATTTGAGACCCTTTAGACTCAAGCATCTTGATGCAAACTGAAACCCTAATTTAAGGTAGACTGCCTTAGGAGAGGGTTTGTCTGGTTAACTCTTGGACTTCCTTGAGCAATTTGAGGACCTCACTTGAAATGTATTGAGAAATATGGGAGGGCAAGTTTTGGGGTACAACAACTAGTAAACCAACTGATAAGGAAGACGAACCAAAAGAAGATGAGAAGGGAGATGAGAGCGTGGAGGTAGAAGATAAAGAAAAACCCTATGTACCTCCACCATCGTACAAACTACTGATACCATACCCTCAATAGTTAGCTAAATCTAAAAATATAGGGAAATTTAAGAAATTCGTTGAACTTCTGAAACAACTAAATATCATTATACCTTTTATAGAAGTCATCACGCAAATGCCCTCTTATGCTAAGTTCCTTAAAGAAATCTTATCCAATAAGAAAAAGTTCAAAGACAATGAAATCTTTATGCTTAGAGCAGAGTGTGGCGCTATAATCCAAAACAACATGCCCCCTAAGCTCAAAGACCCTGGTAGCTTTTCCATACCATGTGTAATCGGAAAGTTCGTCATAGACAAAGCTCTATGTGACTTGGGAGCCAGTATTATTCCAATGCCTTTATGAATATGCAAAATATTAAATATGTGAGAATTGACACCAACAAGAATGTATGTACAACTAGCTGATCGTTCAGTGAAGTTTTCTTTAGGAATGCTCGAAAATGTTCCTGTAAGTATTGGAAAATTTTATATCCCCGCTGATTTCATTATTATGGATATCAAGGAATATTCCAACATCCCAATTATATTAGGAAGACCATTCCTCACCACCGTCGGAGCCATCATAAATGTAAAAAGAGGTAAACTCGTGTAATACGGTGGGAAAACTGACTTGTTTTACGTTTTATCGCAAATGTTGAGGATATCTAGAGTTGCTATAGAATTTTCTTTTATCCAATAAGGAAAGGGTGAAAAGAACAGGAAAGACCTTGAAGGTTTTGAGTTCGGGGGGTAGTTTATTAAAAGGGAAAGTGTTAGCATCCTTTTTATCCGTAGTTATCTACGGGCTCTTAATCGCTTAGCTAACTTTTTTAAAAATTTCTGTGTTTTAAAATATTTTGAAAAAATTCTTTCCAATGTAAGGCTAAACTTTGTAATGATTCTCGTATTTTTCCTCTGGAATGCGTACAAGGTGTTTTGAAAATATTTCGAAAGTTTATGTGTGAAATGTTTTTGTTTTGAAGAGATTTGTGAGCAAGTGATTAATAACAGTCTACCTACTCAAGGTCTTTATTGTACTTTTCCTCCTTCTTTAGATAGTGTTGCCCTACCATTAGTTAATAGGAAGTCTTATCGTTGGATGTGAAGGGACAAGCGAGGGTCATCGTACAGTCATCGAAGGCAACTAGTAAAGACGCTTTAGCAATTTTCCGAAGGGACTAGATCATTTATCGAAAGACAACATCGAAGGGTCATCGGGGGTCTATGATATTTGCTTTCGAGGGACTTTGCCAAAGCGTCCCCACATTCGAGGGACATGACTATTTAATCGAAAGGCAACAAGAGAGGTTATCCTAGAGGTGTGCATGTGCAAGTGTTTTATATACAGTTATTTTGTCTTGAAGTTAGGTTATCTATCGATTGGTTTTTATCTTTCCATACAACCCTAATTACTAAGTGGTAATATTGCAAGTATAAAAAAGACAGTAAAGGTGCGGAAAGTAAAAGCAGAAAAGATAAACCTAAACCTATTACATGGCTTTGGGGCAGTTATATAATAGAAAGCAGAAATTAAAAACCCTAAGCTATTACAAACCGGAAAACAGTTACATAATAATGAAAAAGGAAAGCGAGATATCTAAGCTATTACAAATTGCGAACCCCATACACTTTATCTATGAAAATAAAATACAATTAAAATAGAGAAAAAAACAAATTTTTTTGATGATTAAGTTTTTTTAATGATGATTAAATTAAACCTAAAAACTAATTAATTTTAATTAACAAAAATAGTTGATTAATTAAATTAATAAAAAAAGGTTAATGATGAAAAACCTAAAAACTAATTAATTTTAATTAACAAAATAATTGATTAATTAAATTAATAAAAAAGGTTAACGATAAAAAAACCTAAAAATTAATTAATTTTAATTAAAAAATAATTGATTAATTAAATTAATAAAAAAAGGTTAATGATGAAAAACCTAAAAATTAATTAATTTTAATTAACAAAATAATTGATTAGTTAAATTTTAAAAAAAGGTTAATGATAAAAAACCTAAAAATTAATTAATTTTAGGGTTTATAAAAAATAATTATTTTAGGTTTGTAAATAAAAGATTTGTGGTTTCATGGTTAGGTGAATTTAGGGTTTAAGGGAAAAAAATAGGGAAAAAGAATAAGTTAGAAGCAAAATCACACAAAATGTCAGGGGTGGGTGTTGAACCCACGCCCTTAGCCTTCCACACTGAATTAAGAGAAAAATAGGGAAAAAGAACAAGTTAGAAGCAAAATCACACAAAATGTTAGGGGTGGGTGTTGAACCCATGCCCTTAGCCTTCCACGTTGCATGGTTTACCACTGCGTCAGAGCTCACTTATTATGCACCAAACCTTCTCTAATGATGTATATGAACACATGAAAACATATCAAATTAGTTAACAATGCATAAAAAAACTACCAAAACTAGTGAGGATCACCGTGATGTTCTGGGCACGATCTTGACTGCTTGAGGATTGGGATGGATTCCTGAGCACTTCAAGATGATAATGCAATGCTTAGTTTCAATTGAGAAGGGCTGGAAACAAGGGTTTTGTGTTGCCCTAGTCTCTTAAATTTTTGAAATTTTTGGAATAGTTTTCTCTGCAAGGGTTTTCGTGTGATGTCATGTCTAAATCAAGAGAAATATATAGAGAAGAATTAGGTTAAACCATTGTGGGCTTGGGCCTTGTAAGAAAAGCCTTAACTTTATCTTATTTAATTTTGAATTTAAATAAATAAAATAAAAAATAAATTGAATAAAAATCAAAGGGGTGTATGAATAGGTTTAGAGGTTCACTATGAGGCCTATTACACGTTTAGACCTTGAAACATAAGCCAATTAGCCCAAAATTCGTGTTTGATCAATTTGGGTTTCATGCATTTTCTCGAAATTAACCAACTTGAATTGGTCATAACTCTCTCAAATTTCATCATTTGAATGCGATATTTGACTTTTTGTAAAGATCAAGATGTCATCTACAATCTCTATGTTGATAATTTTTTCATTTGAAGATTTTATCTTGATGTAAGTTGCCTTGACAAAAAGTGTCTTTTTGTTAACTTTTGGAATGACCTATAATGTTTTGGCCCATATCTCTCAAATGAAGCATTTTCTGGACTTGATCTTAGAGAGGCAAAGTTGTAGAAAAATGAATTTCCTTTAAAAAGAGCTTTGGTTAAGAAAAATATGATGAAGCATGTGAAAGTTATGCTTGGTCAAAGTTCAGTTGACTTCTCCTTAAGAAAACCCTAATTTCGCAACTTTTAACTTTTGATGATTTGAGAGTTTTCTTGATGAATCCAGATCAACCCTTGATTAAATGATGAATATGAATTCAAAATATTGATGTTAACTAAAAAACTTGAAGTTTGACTGTATGTTGACCACAATTGACTTTTTATCCAATACAGTTGATTTTCAGTCATCTGAGCCATTGACTAAGCAAACTTGTGATGCAGGATATGAAACTTAGTATGAGCATTCTTAGAGACATACAAGGAACCATGGAAACCACTTGAGGCCTTAGAAACCCAAACTTCATTGAGAAAAATGAAACCCTAGTTGTATGTCCATTGCTTAGGAGGAGAATTTGTCTGATCAATTCTTGAGCAACCTTGAGCATTTAAGAACCCTAGGAGAATGTATTGAAGAAAATGAGAGGGAAAATTTTGGGGTACAATAGTTTCCCCTACAGAATCTTCTTAAACATGAGGATTCATATTGGCATGTCTGCCATTCGTAATCTGAAGGTAGAAGAGGATTGAACACTTAAGTGCCCAGAAATTTGCACTCGCATGTGCAGGAGGTAACATTGTTGGTTGGTAATATTGCTTGAATGGGTTTAAAGATGCCATTCGGCGAGGGGACAGAGTGTTGTCAATGATGGGCTTATAGATGCCATCAAAATAGTTGTTGATAGGAGTATTAAAAGGAGTCTACTCTTGACTATATTTGAAGAATGCTTTCCATAATGAACCTCTGGGGAAGGTGCTTAAGTTGCTGCTTGTCAGATCAAGTCTCTGAGGGAAATGCTTGTCATATTTTAGTCTCTGAGGTAAATTCTTGTCATGTAGATAGTCACCCCGTCTTGTTTTGGGAATTGATCCAAAATTTGTTTCTGTTGGTAAACACGTCCTGTTCTGGGAATTCATCCCACCCGGTCATGTTAATAGTTTCCCCGTCCTATTTCGAAAGTTAATCTTTTCCTAGTTATAAAGATAGTTTCCCCGTCCTGTTTCGAGAGTTAATTTTTGTCTGGTCGTATAGATAGTTGTCTTGTCCTATTTCAGGAATTAATATTTGACCTGCTTTCTGTTGGCAAACCCGTCCTGATTTATGAATTCATACCGCCTGGTCGTACAAATAGTTTCCCTGTCTTGTTTCGGGAATTAATCTTGGACTTGGTCATCTAGATAGTTGCCATGTTCTGTTTCAGGAATTAATCTATAACCTGTTTGAGAATTGTTGATGATATTCATCTGTTTGTATACTTTTACCTAAAAATAAAGTTTGTCTTTATGCAATGTCATGATGTATGTAATGTATTGTGTAATGATGTTCTCAAAGTAAATGAGAGTGTACTATATGCATTTCGTATGAATATGCTATGATACTTGTAAATGATGTATGGATGTAAGATGTCGTTGAATGGTTGCTTCGTGTAACATCTTTGCTGGGGAAAATAAATCCCTGATTGTTGTTGGGGACGAAGAATATAAATCTTCAATCTTGTTTAGAATGTCTCTGATGGGGATTCCTGCTTTCTGTTTTGAGGATATTCCGCTGAAAATGTTTGACTTCTGCTTGAGAATAGAGAAATTCCAGGAAAATTAGTCGTTCATCGCTCTACTGGGGAATTTAGTTCTTATATACCCTGACTTGAGATAAAAGAGATGGATAATCTTCTGAGGTGCTGGATGACCTAGTTTCTGATATGGATTCCAACTCTTCTGGGGGATTCCAACCCCTGGGAGTACAATTTTTATATATATATATATATATATATATATATATATATATATATATATATATATATATATATATATATATATATATATATATATATATATATATATATATATATATATATATATATATATATATATATATATATATATATATATATATATATATATATATATATATATATATATATATCCCTAATTTTTGCCCGAACCCTTTTGGTTCGCCGGGATGCCCTTATTTTTGCCTAGGCCAGTTAACCTAGAGGGTCTTTTTTTCATGCGTAGTATTTTTTACTATGTCCGTGTTCACAGGGCGCGAAGAATTTTCACTGTCCATGGTAGTAAGTGTTGTAGCATTGCAAGAAAATATTTTCTTGATCATATGTGGCCCTTCGTATGCGGGAGTCTATTTTCCACTGGGATTAGTCTGGTGCACCCGATGTTTGAAGTTATTGATCAACCATTGATTGCCAACTTCCTAATAGTCTTGACCTTCCTTAGTAGAACTGTCCCGGCAGAATGACATCATCTGATACTGCTGACATAAACAAGCAATTTGGTGATACCGAAGATTCAGTTTTCATAGTGGCTTTTGCTAAAACTCATGATCAATGTAACATGCCCTAAGTGATTCAGATGGAGATCTGCCTCTGGTTATTCAACACTTTTGAGATATTCTTTGAATCTTGACTTGACTACCACAGATGAGTTGGACAATAACATGTCATACCCCTTGATTTATAACCAATTGTGTCCACGAAAGGCCTGTTGCTGGAAGTGTCTTTCTCTTTGACCCATCCTCTGGAGTAATTCTGTCTATTGAGAGGATTTTCATTCATTGAATATTTGTCATGTGAATTTCTCTGTTGTCAAACACTTAGTCATATGCAAACAGTGGTATTAAAATGCAAAGCTTATGTCTGTCTTGAAGTTTTAAAAAAATGCATTTTTAGTAAAACAAAATATTAAGAATGTGATATCAACTCAGGATTTATAGTAAGCCTTACAGGAGTCAGGATACCTTTTTATAACAGTATGTTTTCGAACTAACCCATGCTCCAGTTAGGACTTTGAAGGGTTATAATGTGGCATGGTTCACGGTTTAAGAAATAAAGGATAAAGGCTCAAAGTTTATTTGTACCCAACCCGTTCTCCATGATGTTCTTCAATCCTATACTCAGTTAATTATGCATTTAGGTTCCAGTTGAGTTTGGAATTATAGCACTGATACTTGGTGATGGTTCAGAAACCGAAAGTTTATTTGAGAAGGCAGTCACTTTTTCTTGCAACATCTTTCTTTTATTGAGGATTTGTAGCAAACTTTTTTTGACTTTATTATCCCTAACTTTTGCCTGAACTGTTTTGTTTGAGATTACAGTCAGCGGGATGCCCTAGTTTTTTTCCCTAAGTCTCCTTCAAAGGGTTCAACTTAGCGGGATTTTCTTTTGAAAGATAATGACTGCCCGACTTAATGATTACAGAGAACCATCACCGACTTTTGATTTGGAAGGATGTCTTCGATACTACCTGTTGTGTATGAAGGAAAAGCTTATGATTGAATGCGCAATTGAATTAACTAAGAAACTATCCGGCCCCAGGTTATTATTAAGGGTTTCAATTTGCATGGAAAAGAAAAATCCTACTTCTTAGGCTCAAAAGTTTGACTAGGGATTAACTTCCTTATATCTCCATTGTTTAGGAATTGAAGCGCTTGTACATCACCAGCAAGGTCTGTTCAAAAGCATACTGTATGAGATTATGGTATCGTTTTCGTCATCCTCCCTCTAAAGGCTTGTAGCTTTTAACGAGAGTCAAATATCACAAAAAAGGAAGTAAAAAACACAGTTTAAATATAGTGAAAACGAATGGATTATTTCAAGACAAATATATGCAATGCATTAAAAAACAAAGTTTGATAAAGATAAGTGTTCGAACAAACAAAAGAAATTACAACTGAAAATTCAAATGAACTGGACTCTCTCAATCTTAGTCATGATTTGGCATGGGAGTAGTGATCACATTAGGAGTCTCATAAGGGTCAAATTCAATCTCCTTAGAGTCAATCATATTTTGGATCTTATTCTTCAGAGCCCAATAGTTGTTAGTGTCATGTCCGAGACTGTTGGAGTGATATACACATCTTACATTAGGTTTGTACTTGAGGGAGGAAGTGTTGGGATTTTGAGCCGGATCTCTTAATGTTATCAACTCACCCTTCAATAAAAGTTGTAATGCCTGAGACAATGGAATGTTGATCTTAGTAAATTATCTCTTGGGTGTGTCTGTCCTATGCTGATTACCTTGTTGATGTTATTGTACTGGTCCCAGATTATAAACAGCACAGCTCCCACAGGCTGGTTGCGGTCATTTCTAGCATGACCCTTATGGCCATACACAACATTAGTTTCCTTCTTTCCATTGAACGCCTTCTTCATAGTAATTTAAGATGCAGCTACTTGAATTTTTCCACTTCTAATACCACCTTCAACATGTTCCCCAATTAGTATCAGCTCGGTAAAACCAGATGAAGAGCTTCCGATCAGATGATTAAAGAAAGGCCATGTCAAAGTGCCCATGAACATATTAACCATCTCCCTATCATACATAGGAGGTTGAACTCTTCCAGCCAGATCCCTCCATTTCTGGGAATATTCTTTAAACCCTTCATTCGAGCCTATAGTCATACTTTATAATTGCACACGGGTTGGTGCAAGGTCAACATTATATTGATACTACTTGTAAAAAGCAGAAGCCGGCTCTTCCCAAGTGCGTATGTTGGTTCCTTCTAGCTGATAGAACCATTCGAATTATGTCCCAGATAAGCTCTCTTGAAAGAAGTGAACCCATAACTTTCTGTCAGCAGTATGGGGTTGGATCTTCCAGACGTAAGACCTTAATGTAGCTTAGGACAAGAAACACCACCATATTTTGCAAAAATAGGGACCTTGAATTTGTGGGGGATAATAACCCCTGAGATAAGACCCAGCACTTCAAAATCCAGCCCAGGCACTTTCTAGATTTCCATGCATTCAAGCGATCTTCCAGTTATTTGTACCTTTCATCAGCGGTAGGATACTGCTCATCAGAATAGTCTTTTTCATCAGGAACTTTACCAGAACCAAGGTTGCTTCCCCCTCAGTTTTGATACTTCTACCGTCTTCTTCTTGATTTTCATCTTCATCTGGTGGAAAATCAGTAGCTTGAACCTGTTTGGCGGGACCTTTGAATCTTCTTACCATGTTAAAGATACCAATCAGTTTCCTAGTTTTTTCTTCTTGGCGATGAGCGCCATCAGTTCTTGCTGCCCCTTGGCTAAGTTCAGAAGCATCTCTTGGAATTGGGCATTTTGAGCTTGAAGGTCTTTCACGGTTTGTTTGAGGGCCATATTTTACTGAAACAAACATCAAGAAGATGAGAAAACTTGTCTTGGGAAATACCTGCTATGTAATGACATGTGTGATACGGTGGCAGAACCGACTATTTAATACTGGTTTTTACGTTTGTGTTTGCAAATGTTGTGGTAAGCAAGAGTCGCCACCGAATTTTCTTTTATCCAAATTAAGGAAAGGGTGAAAAGAACAGAAAAAGACCTTTTCGAGATTTTCTGAGTAAGGGGGTAGATTATGGAAAGGGAAGGTGTTAGCACCCTTTCCATCTGTAGTTTTCTATGGGCTCTTAGATGCTAGCTCATTTTGAAAATTGCTTGTGCTTTGTGTATTTTGAAAATTGTTTTAAAAATGCCTTAGTGCGGCTATTCACTTTATGATAACTCTTGTATCAGTCCTCAAGAGTGTTGACAAAACAAATGTTTTTGAAAGTTATTTTAAAATGTTTTTGTGTAAGTGTGAAAGTTTGTTTTGAGCAAGCATCTAACAACTATCTACTTGTACTCGAAAAGGTATTTCTCTTCCTCCTATCCTTTAGACGGTGATATCCTACTATTAGTGAGTAGGTAGCCCTAGTCGTTGGATTTAAGAGGGACATCGAAGGGACGATACAGTCACGAAGGCAACTTGGTGAGAAATTTTAGTAACTGTCCTAAAGTTCTAAGATCACTTTTAACCGAGGCAACGTCAAGAGGGTCATCGAGAAACTTGTGATCTTTCAAACTAGAGGACAATCACTAAACTCTTCACGTTTCGAGAATTGTGACCGTTTTCCAAAGGTAACCAAAGTGGGCGTATCTTAGAGGTGCATATGTGCATGTGTGTTATGTTTCAGTTATTTTTTTTGTCTTTTTTATTAGGTTTGCTAGCGTTTGATTTTAGTCTTTGCCATACAAGCCTAATTACTAACAGTCAATATATATTGCAGAAATTTAAAGTGCGGAAAGTTAAATCTACGCTATTATAGGGCTTTGGGGATTAATTACATGTCCAATAATGAGGGGGATAAAGCAGTAAATATCCTAGTTTTAATCTATTACATTCAGTAGACAGATACAATAATATGAAAAATGCGAAAATAAATAAATGCGCGCGAAGTAGAAAAGACGTATGTAAATCCTAAGGTATAAAAATATTTTTGTTTGTTTTTAATTATAAAAGAAAATAAAACTTAAGTCTATTTAATTTTAATTTAAAGAAAAGGTTAAAATAATTAATTTATTTATTTACAAAATTAACTTAATTAAAAAAGAAAACTAACCTAATGTTTTTGTGATTTCTTTTTTTTATTATTTAAAGTTAATTTAAATAGTAAAGGGAAACTAAAAAAGAAATGAGTAGTAGAAATAAAAATACAAGAAGCGAAAGCCTTTCGATCCAAAGAAAAAAATGGCTTTCGATCCAAATGAAGGGTGACCTTCGATCCAGGGAAAGGGTGTGGCCTTCGATCCAGCAGAGAATATTATTGGAGGTGTATGTTGTACTCCTGCAGGAAATTTATTAGAGAAAACAAGATAAAATCCAGACTTAGTCGAATCCAGTCTTAGATTCGACAGTCTGTGGATGCACAATCTTAAATCTGATCCTTTGGGTCTGAATCAAAAACTACTTCATCTTACAACCTCATGAACCATATGGATCGTGCTCAAGCCATGGCACAATCTCAACCTATGCGCTTAATCTTGCATGTAGCACATGAAAGCAATAACAAACATTAGCAATAACGTGAATGTATGATTAACATGAATTTAAAAATTGCACATTTAGCTAGATTGAGATCGAAATAAAATTACCAACGGGAAGATTATGTGAGTGATGCTCCAGTATATGTTGGTCTTGCCTAGTACTTTGGCACGCTTCCTGCAAACATCAGGGAGTGAATAGAGCATTATTGAAGATTTGCTTCGATTTGGATCACTTATGAGATTTTTGATAACTTTGGTGTGGCTTCTGAGGTAGTGTATGCGTGTAGTCTCTGTGCGTATGTATATGGTCTCCTTATATAGAGGGGATGGAGGGGACAAGAAGGCAAAGGAGTAAACAACCATTAAGTTGGTGTTTTAAGGCCATGAATACCATTTTGAAATGTTGCAAAAGACATGGTTTCTTGTCCCTTTTTAAATTTGAATGAACCTGGACATTTGACTTTCGAATTCCCTCCTTCAAATGAATCTAATTGCCTCCTTCGAATGGCTCTGATTCAGCTCCTTCAAATGGCTCTGATGGACTCCTTCGAATGTCTCTGATTGCCTCCTTTGAATGGCTCTGATTTCCTCCTTCGAATGGCTCTGATTTAGCTCTTTCGAATGGCTCTGATTGCCTCCTTCGATGGAGTCCATCCCCATCAATTCGAATTGCTCAAATCTCTTCGTCATATTATTTGTCTTTTTTTATGACTCTGGATTCAAATCTGTTTAGAGTTTTCTTCATCAGGTCCTCTTCGATTGAGTTTACTTTTCCTTGCTACTTGATTCAAACAAACTCAAACGAAAACTTTCAATATGGCCAATCGAAAACCTCTTTTGTTACTAATTTCGAATGCTAATGCACAAGAGGCATGGGCCTGGCCACATGTAGGACCAAGACCCATCATAAGACAAACTTGCGTTCAATGATTGTGTGTCTCTTTCGAATGGCCAGCAATGTATGTCCTTCGAATGGGATTTTGGAGTGCTCTTTCAAAGGGGTCATATTTGTGTGTCATAGTGCACAAATTGTGTCGAGGGGTCTTGGCCTTGTGCATTGAAAGCAAACACAAAAGATGTTTTTTCCTTGTGCATTGAAGGCAATTATAGGAGAAGCCTTTGCCCTTGTGAACCCAACACAAGCATGGAGGGGCTTTTGGCCTAGTGAATCGAAGGGAACTTGTAGAGGCCGTTAGCCTTGTGAATCGAAGGAACTTGTAGAGGCCGTTAGCTTTGTGAATCAAAGGCAAGCCTGATGTAGCTAATGTGCAGTCGAAGCCTTGTGATTTGAACTTGATCGAAGGGGGCCCAACACCCAATCAAATCTTATGAATCAGGCTTGCGTCGAAGGAGGTTCACCGTCCAATCGAAGCTTGCTCAGATCCCAATCGAAGTACCCTGTTCAGATGCCAATCGAAGGACATTGTTGAATTGCCAATCGAGAGACACTTTGCTAACATTTAAAATTTTCATTTTCTTTTAGGCAAGTGTTTGTAACCACCCATATAAGAGAAAAAACCTTGGGAAACATGAGAGGGAAAATTTTGGGGTACAACAACTGCCCTTGTTCAATCTTCTTAAACCTGAGGATTTAGATTGGCTTGTCTGCCTTTCGTAATCTGAAGTTGGAAGAGGATTGAAGACTAGAGTGCCCAGAAATTTGCACTCGCATGAAGTAAGACTGATTGTTGATAATGATGGGAATGGGCTTATAGATTCCATTTGGATAAGATGACAGAGAGTTGTCGGAGATGGGCTTAAATATGCCATCCAAAGTAGATGCTAACTTCATAAGAAGTCTCTTTCTAGGGATCTTGTTTCTACTGTCTGAGGAGGAGTTCGCTGGGGAATATGGATTGTTGTTGTTCTACTGCTTGAGGAAAACACTATGGGGAATAGAGTCCAGGAACTTCAGTTGTCCATTACTCTATTGGGGAAGCTACCTCTTGACTGGAGAAATGAAAGTTTGTTGCTTTCTGGTTAAAATCTAGGCTTCATAGTAACTTTGCTGAGGATAACAAAATTTGACTGTTATCCGGTCGTATTCAAGGCTTCACAGCAATGTACTGGGAAATATGAAATTAAAATGTTATCTAGTCGTACCCCAGGCTTCACGGTAACTTAAATTGTTATCTGGTCGAAATCCAGGCTTCAGTGACTCGAACTGTTATCTGGTCGTGTCCAGGCTTCAGTGACTTGAAGAGACTAAGCTGTTATCTGGTCGGATCCAGGTTTCAACTTGAATTTGAGGTATACTATTATCCGGTCGAGTCCAGGCTTCATAGTAATTGACAGAGTAAACTGCTATCTGGCCGGACTCCAGGCTTTGCAGTAAAATGAAATTGAACTGTTATCTGGTCGTACTCCAGGCTTCACAGTAATTAAAGAAGTGAACTACTATCTAGTCGGATTCTAGGCTTCATAGTAAATTAAACTGTTATATGGTCGAAATCCAGGATTCACAGTAACTTTTTGGGGATAATGGAATTAACCGTTACCTGGAGATACATTATAAAGAGCCTGCGTAGGGCTGTTCCAGGATGAGTCCGTGTTAGTATGCATCTGGAGATATGTGAGAAGGAACCCGTGTAAGATTGCTCTGTCGGGTCGTGTAGATAGTTTTCCTGTCTGGTTTTAGGTATTAATCTGGAACTTTAAAATTATCGGTGGCTGAGATAGTTGTCCTGGCTTGTTACAGGTATTAACCTATGACCTGAGAAAGAAAGACAGTTTTCCTGGCTTGTTACAGGTATTGATCTTTAATCTCTTTATGTGGATAGTTCTCCTGGCCTGTTACAGGTGTTAATCCACAACTGGTCTTCCATAGATAGTTCTCCTGGCTGGTTAAATGTATTAACCTGGGACTTGTTTTATTTATTGGTAAACACGTCTTGCTTCGGGAGTTCATACCAGTTGGTCGTATAGATAGTTTCCCCGTCTAGCTTCGGGTATTAATCTTTGACCTACTGTATAAGTTGATGGTGTTTGTCTTTCTGCGAACTCAACCCGGAAAGGTAAAGTCAGTTTCATGCAATGTCATGATGTATGATTTGCATGATGATCTAAAAATAAATGAGATTGTGATATATGCATTTATGGTGCATATGCTATGATGTTTGTAAAATAATGTGTGAATGCAATGTATGAACATGTCAGTTGTTCCATTGTTGTGTTGTTGAATTAAGGAAAATAAATCACTGACTGTTGTTGGGGGTGAAGAATGTAGATCTTCAGATTTTGTTTGAAGTTAAATGTTGGGAGATGAACTTCCTTTGTTAGAGAAATAAACTATGTTGGGGAAGGAAAACTCCGTGCACTGTCCGGAGATTTTGTTGGAATCCCATTGGGGAATCCTGAGAAGCTTGGCGACTTCACTGGGCAATCTTTTAGAGTAGTAATTAGAGATTTTGTTATGTCGGGGATGTGAGAACAACTGACACCATTAGGCTGCATACAGAGAATATGGTAGAGACCTTGCAGTAGGATGTCCCTGCCTCTGTACCTGCTGGAAAAGATATTTGTCGGGGAAAATATCTGCAGGGATTTTGTGGATGGCCCTTAGATATTTTTCTGTTTCTTAAAGTCATTAGCAACTGTCTTTTTGTTTTTATGCGTGTATTTGTAAGCAGTAATCACATTCAAATGCATATGTTTAAAAATAATCACTGGACGTTTTCGCACACAAAAATAGAAAAAATAAAAACAGAAGTTTTACACTTTCAAAGGAATAGTTTTGTATTAACTTGAAATAAGTGTTTTTGTACAAGGAGACAGACATCCTAGTAAGAGAATGTTGCCGTAAGAATGGAAATTATACAAAGATAGTATACAAAGAAAGACAACTATGTGAAATAATCCCATTGGGTTCCCATTCTACTATTTCCTTTACGTCTTTGAGCGTCTCATCCCTTTCACTGCTTGTCTGAAGTTGATTGGATTGATTAGTACCGCTTGAGCTTGATAGTTGATACTGAAGATTTGCTGTAAGGTGATCCAACCGGACATAGTTACGCGCTTTAAATCCCTAACTTTTTCCTGGACCTTCCTTTCGGATTTTCAGTCCACCGGGATACCCCTTTTTGCCCAAGCCGCCTTTTCAGGTTTTCGACTTGCCGGGTGTATATATATATTTTTTTATATCCCTAATTTTTGCCCGAACCCTTTTGGTTCACCGGGATGCCCTAATTTTTTCCTAGGCCAGTCGACCTAGCGGGTCTTTGTTAATGCATAGTATCTTTTAACTATGTCCGCGTTTACAGGATGCAGAAGGTCGTCACCGTCCATCGTGGTTAAGATCATGGCTCCACCTGAAAATAAATTCTTGATCATAAATGGCCCTTCGTATGTGGGAGTCCATTTTCCCATGGGATCACCTTGTGGTAGTATGATGTGCTTGATTACCAGGTCACCAATCTGATATGCCTGACATCTGACTTTCTTTTTAAAAGCTTTGATCATACGTTTTTGGTACATCTGACCATGGCAGACAGGCGCGAGCCTTTTTTTGTCAATTAGGTTTAACTGGTCAAGTCAAGTATGAACCCATTCATCTTCATTCAGCCCTGTATCTTTCATGATCCTTAAGGAAGGGATCTGGACCTCAATGGACAGGACAGCTTCCATACCGTATACCAAAGAGAAAGAAGTTGCCCCTGTTGATATGCGCATTATGGTGCGGTAACCATGAAGAGAAAATTGTAACATCTCATGCCAATCTTTATATGTCACTGTCATCTTCTGTATGACTCTCTTGATATTTTTGTTAGCAGTTTCAACAGCGCCATTCATCTTCGGTCGGTAGGGAGAAGAGTTATGATGCTGGATTTTGAATTGCGTACAGAGCTCGGTGATCATATTATTATTGAGATTGGTACCATTATCTGTAATGATTCTTTCTGGGATACCGTACCGATAAATAATGTTATGTCTGATAAATCAAGCCACAACGTTCTTGGTAATATAAGCGAATGAAGATGCCTCCACCCACTTCATGAAGTAATCAATGGCAACCAGGATAAAGTGGTGTCTATTAGAAGTTATTGGTCTAATCTCTCTGATCATGTCTATGCCCCATATTGCAAATGGCCAAGGAGCAGTCAAGACATTTAGAGGAACCGGAGGCACATGCACCTTGTCAGCATAGATTTGGCATTTGTGACAAGTCCGCGAATGCTGGTAACATTCTGCTTCCATAGTGGACTAATAGTATCCTGCCTGCAGGATATTTTTAGCCATCGTATGTCCACTGGAACGAGTGCCAAAGGTACCTTCGTGCAATTCATCCATAATCCTTTCTGCCTCAACCTTGTCTACACACCGAAGTAAAGTAGAGTGATGGTTGCGCTTGTAGAGGATCCCGTTACTGAGGAAGAACTTAGAAGAGAACCTTCTTAGGAACTTCTTATCATTGATTGAAGCTCCCTCAGGATATTCTTGGGCTTTGAGATATCTTTTGACTTCACGGAACCAAGGCTTGTCCAATACTTCTTCAGTACAAATCTCGTGACAGTACGCTGGCTCGTCCATCCTCTCAATGGTGATCTAAGGAGCCTCATTATCCCATCTAACCTTGAACATGGATGACATCGTAGGTAGCATGTCCACTAGTTAATTTTCCTTTCGTGGAAAATGCTCAAAGGTGATTTCTTCAAAATGCGGAATCAATGTCAACACATGCTCTTTGTAAGGGATGAGGTTAGGATGCTTCGTGTCCTATTCTCCTTTGATCTGACTGATTACCAAAGCCGAGTCTCCAAACACACTTAAGAACTTGATCCTTAAATTGATTGAAGCTTTGAGACCCATGATACATGCTTCATACTCATCCATATTATTGGTGCAGTTGAAACATAGCCTGGCAGTGAAAGGAGTATGACAGACTTTAGGAGATATGATCACAATGTCGATACCATTGCCAAGAGCGTTGGAAGCTCCGTCAAAAACCAAAGTCCATCGGGATCCTTTTTCTGGTCCTTCATTCGGTCCAGGTTCTTCACAATCAGTTACTAACATGATGTTCTCATCTGGGAACTCAAAATTCATGGATTGGTAGTTATCCACAGCTTGATGAGCCAAATGATCAGTTAATACACTTACCGTAATTGCTTTTTGGGTTGTATATTGAATGTCGTATTCAGTCAAGATCATTTATTATCTTGCTATTCTTCAGGAGAGAGCGGGCTTCTCAAAGATGTACTTGATAGGGTCCATTTTAGATATCAATAAGGTAGTGTGAGTCAACATATATTGTCTTAGTTGGTGAGCAGCCCATGCCAAAGCACATCAAGTTTTCTTGAGTAGTGAGTATCTTATTTCACAGTCGGTACTTTTTTCTAAGGTAGTATATTGCATGCTCTTTTCAACCAGACTCATCATGTTGCCCCAGCACATACCCCATTGAGTTCTCTAATAATGTTAAGTACATGGTCAAAAGTATTCCTTCGACTGGAGGCATTAGAATTGGAGGCTCTTGAAGATATTCCTTGATTTTGTCAAAGGCGTTCTAGTAGTCTTCATTCCGCTTCACGGCTTGATCTTTCTTCATTAACTTGAAGATTGGCTCACAAGCAGCGGTTAGATGGGAAATGAACCTGGCAATGTAGTTTAGGCGTCCCAAGAATCCCCTAACCTCCTTCTCAGTGCAAGGAGTTGGCATTTCTTGTATAGCTTTAACCTTTGCAGGGTCTACTTCAATGCCTTCGCTGCTGACAACGAAACCTAAGAGCTTACTGGATCTTACTCCGAAAGTGCACTTATTCGGGTTTATCCTTAGTTTGTATTTCAGCCTGTCAAATAGCTTCTATAGGTGATCAAGGTGCTCCTATTTAGTCTGAGACTTGGCTATCATATCATCAACGTAGACCTCTATCTCGTGATGGATCATATCACGAAACAAAGCTACCATGGCACGTTGTGATACGGTGGGAGAACTGACTTGAGGTTTTGCGTTTGTATTCGCACTTGTTCGGTTTAGCAAGAGTCGCCACCGACTTTTTATTTTATCCTAAAGGAAAGGTTAAAAAGCACTGGAAAAACCTTTGAGATGTTTTCGTGGGTTCGAGGGGTAGATTATGAAAAGGGAAGGTGCTAGCACCCTTTTCATCCATGGTTATCCATGGGCTCTTAGTTACTTGTTTTAGATCACTTGCCTTGATTTTCAATTGCTTGAAATGGTGGTGTGTGTGTGTGTTTGAAAATGTTTTGAAAAAGATGCCTTGTCTAGGCAACCATTGTAACAATTCTTTACTCGAATGTTTTACAAAGGTGTTTGTCTTTTTGAAAAGATGTTTCAATGTTTTTGAAAGTTGTTTTGGAAGTTGTGTTGTGGAGTGTGTTTTGAAAATAGGCAAGTGTTTTTTGCAAGTTTGATCAAGTAACTAAGAGTTGTCTACCCTATTGTACTCAAAGATCTTTCTTATGCTTTTTAACCCTTTTAACAGTGTTGTTTCACCATTGTATTTGGTGAACAACCTTGTATTAGGATGTTAACGGGACGGACACGGGTCATCGTTTAGACCATGAATGCAATATTGTCAAGTGTCTTTGGCAATTTTTCTTGAGGGACTATGATCATTTGGTTTAGGCAACTTCGAAAGCGTCATCGAGGGACTATGATCATTTGATTTGTTTTGTTTTGCCAAAGAAACTCAACATGCAAACATGGCCCATTCTTGAAGGCAACAAGCGGGATTACCCTAGGGGTGCAAGTTTGAATTGTGTATTGATTGTCATGCATTTATCTTGTGTTAGGTTATCTAGCGGTTGATTTTGAATCTTAGCATACAAACCCTAATTACTATACAATATATGAAAAGCGATAAATTGCGGGAATTTAAAGTCTAAGCTATTACAAATAAGTATCCAGGGATGGGGGTACAAATGTTTACAAATGGGGATGAGACTTATCAGGATAGTAGTGTCCAAATGTTATTTACAACCAAATCGAATCAATCGCATTCTCAATGTAAAATATATCAATGTATAAGAATAAAAGAGAATCAAAAGTATTGTAAAATGCATGTGATTATTTACAAATGATGCGAATATTAACCTAATGTATTTACTAAGTATTTATTATTTTTGTGTTTTTTTGTTAATTATATAAACAAAAGGTTTAATAAAAAAGGAAATATTTAACCTTAAAAATTCTATTTTTTTTATATACATTTGTTAATGTTTTTTAGGAAATTTTATAAAAGTGATTTAAACAAAGAAAAGTTCTAAAGGGATAATTGTTTAAACTTAATAAAAATCTATTATTTATGTATTTTTAAATGTAATAAAAGAAGCAATTAAGAAAATTTTGTATAAAAAAGTTAATGTATTATTTTTATTTACAAAATAAGTTATGTTATATAAAAAGAAAATAAATAAAAGTATTATTTTGAATAAATAGAAAATAAAAAAAAAGAAAGGAGTTAAATAGGCTTTATGAGGAAATGTATGGCCCAAACAACAAATAGAAACTGATTCAAAAAAAAGGGAAAGGGGGGTGCGCCAGATTCAGTTGGGCTTGGGAATTAATGGGGCAGAGGACCACAACGCGTTTGGGAAATGTTTTTGTTAGGGTTGGATCGTGTTTGTATCAGAGTTAGGTTTACAGTCCTTTGCTTAGAATGGCGCCGCTCCCATCTTCTTCTTCGTCTTTCTCGCTCAAACCATGGCTTCTGATTTCCTCTGTTCGTCTTAGCCGCCGGACGCCACCTCCCTCTTCCTTTTCTCATGGTTTGCTCAAGGAGATGATTCGAACAAAAGGTAACGATTTCTTCTTCATGTGCGTTTTAGGTTTTTGTTCTTATCTTGCATGTCTCACCTCTTTCATATTCTAATCTTTATGCGTTTCATGTTTATGTGAGATTTTAAAGAAAAGGGAGGAGTTACTACCTTTAGGGTTCGTTGTTGGAGAGGAGGAGAGATGGGCAGGAGGCGTCCTAGGCGGCTGGGCGAGGGACTGGTGATGCTAGCTTTGCTCTGGTCTTCTTGGTACTCGTATCTTCCTTTCGGTTTTATGATGAACACTTCTCTGAAAACCCTAGATTGTCCATTTCTGAGACTTCTTTTCCTCTTCTGCTTGCTTGCCCGTTGAATATTTGTTCTTTTATTCTGAGATGCTTTCTGGCTTTGATTTGTTTGATCCTGTGATGAGCTTGGCTCTGAGGATGCTTTTGCTTCAGTTGTTGTTGATATGTTCTTCCTCTCTTTTGCTTCAGTTGGTATTGTTTGGATATTTTATTTCAATGATGATTATTTCTGAGAATGACTTTGATGTTGTTGCTTCATGATGTTTGATGCTGAGTTTTGGATGGGTTGGAATCTAGCTTGCTTTGAACACAGGTTTGTTAGGTTGTAACAGGTTTCAAGCTTATTGTTTAGGCTTTTCTGTTTGTGGATTACAGGCTTATTGGCTTGGTTACAGGCTTGAAGTCTAGAATTTTGTTTGAGATTTATGCAGGTTAAGGCTTGAGGTATTATGTTTGACAGGTTTGGTTTAAAGGAAGCTTTGAGGCTTATTGTGGTTACAGGTAGGAGGCAAGCTTTGGTTGCAGTTTGTAACTTATGCAGGTTTGAGAACTTGTGTTTAGCTTGCGGGATTGCTTCCTTGAAAAACAGTTTTGAGGTTACAAGTTGTGTTCTTTTTTTTCTATGTGGTTCTGCCTCCCCTTTTTTTTGTTCTGATACTTCTTTGTTATATCCTTTTTCTAAGCCTGCCCACTGTAAGCCTCTCCACTTCTCTCTCTCTTTTCTCTCTATTAAAGCATATTATATTGCTTTAGAATAGCTTTTCTGAAAAGGTGTTTGGTTGGGAAATGATGAGATTGGCTTTACAAGTTGCTTGCACTTTGTCTTTCCTTTGCATATCTCTTGTCTTCCAGATTTTCTGCCTTTTGTGTACTTGTTGACAGCTTTATTGGCTTCTTTGGACAGTTTTGACAGCTTCTTGTACTTTCTTTGGAAAATTTCTTTGGGATTTAGTTTGCTTAGTTTGAAACTTGTGACTTGGTTTGGCATGTTTTGAAGTTACAGCTTTGTTGACATTTTGAATTTGTGCGATTTGTTTTTGGCATTATGCAGCCTTGTACGTTTCTTTAATGATTTGTATGCTTGCAATATAATTTTTCTTTACTCTTTGTGAACCAAGGAGAGAGTCTTCTTGTGATTTGCAAAGAGGGTGAGAAAAATATGATGAAAATCAGAACAATCTGATTCCGGCCAACCACCTTTAATGATGAATTTTTTTTATTAACTGTCTGAAAATGCTCTTTTTTAATTCATCTGTGTTTGACTTCTTTCTTTTTCTTTTTGCAGGTAAATACCAGTTGAGCAAAGGATGCAATAGTAGAATATGAAGACTTCAAGAAAATTAGAATATAGCTTTATTTTATTTTAATCATTTGTAATAAATATTATTATAAATACTTGTAAATAAAATTACTGTATTTAAATAACACTTGTACCAATGATTAAAAATAAATAAAAGTCCTTTTGTCATATAATTCTTTAATTCACTGTTTATTTATTTATTTAAGTCTTCTTGAATTAAAATAAATGAAAGTAAATCCTAATTATTCTAACTTAGATAAAATAAATAATTAATAAACACCGTAGCCTTGCAACTTCGCATTAATCAATAATAAACCCGGCGTTCCAATTAAACTTAAGCATTGCACAGTTAATCAAACAAACGTCCATATGCCTTTCCTTTTACTGATTAAACCAAACACTGCAAATTTTCAACCAGAAGCCTCAGCTTCTAACCCAAAGGTTCAGGTTTTTGAGAAACAAACTGAAATCTTGAGCAGGCGTCAAAGCAGTGTAACAGCCAATTAAGACACTGGATTCAAATTCTTCTGAGAATGCGCGTGCAAACCCTAATTCTTGATTTATTGTCAAAGAAACGTCCGCCTGATCAAACCCCGAGCCAAACTCAACCAAATTAATAAAAACCCTGATAATCTGCTTGACTTGATTCAAAAGTCAATGCAAACCCTAATTTTGTCTGACTGATGAGAAAAGTCTGTTTGACTGATTCTTAAGCCAAACTGAAAAATCAGGAAAAGCCCGAAGCTGTGATTTCTTGTGGAAAAGAGAGGGCAAATTTTGGGGTAAAACACACGTTGATAGGTCTCCCTGACGTTCTTTAGTCCAAATGGCATAACTTTGTAGTAGAAAGTGCCCCACTGTGTGACAAAGGTCGTCTTCTCCATATCCTCAGGTGCCACTTTGATCTGATTATACCCGGAGAAACCATCCATGAAGGAGAATACTTTATGTTGTGCGGTGTTGTCAACTAGAACATCGATATGGGGAAGCGAAAAGTCATCCTTGGGGCTTGACCTGTTCAAGTCTCTGTAATCCATACACATACGTACCTTACTGTCCTTCTTAGGCACTGGAACAACATTAGCGACCCATTATGGATAAGACGTGACAGCTAAGAAACCGGCTTTGAACTGTTTCATGACTTCATACTTGATCTTTTCTGACATATCTGGCCGCATACGAAAAACCTTTTGTTTCAATGGAGGGCAGTCCTCTTTCGTAGGTAGGAGATGAACCATAATATCGGTGTCAAGTCCCGGTATGTCTTCATATGACCAGCAAATATCTCAATATAATCATGCAACATTTGGACTAGTCGATATTTGACAGTGGACTCCAAGTTAGCACCTACCTTGACTTCTTTTTTGTCCTCTTCAGTACCCAAGTTCATTGTTTCAACTGGCTCTTCATGAGGCTGTATTACCCTCTCTTCCTGTTGTAACAGTCTGGCAAGCTCTCCTGGTACCTCACAATCTTCCTCACCTTCGTCCTCGGCTTTTTAGATAGGATTTTCAAAGTCATAATGAGCAATAGTAGAACTGTTATCAATGGGATCCAGAGTTGATGTGGATCTGCAGTTTGATATGTCGGTGTGTGTAAGAGCATAGTTGTATATTTTTGATAAGGTAAAGAAGCAGAAAAGAAAAAATAAAGAGCGTAAAATTTGCATGCGAAACATCTAATGTTTTATTAATGACATATGACAATGAATTAATGACCCTCATAAATAGACCATTATGCCTCGGGTAAGACACAAGGTTTTAATGTTTCATTTGTTTGAATATTACATTTCCTTAAAACAAAAAGACAAATTACTCTTGAATAAAAGTAATGGGCACAAATTCTTTAGCCTCCCAATTGTTGAGTCCACCGTTGATGGTTGGGAAGATCCACTTGTCCAAGTCACAATCACTATCACTCTCTTAAAAGGCATTGACTCCATGGTTACTGATCCATAAAGGTGGTTCCCCGGCGCGAGCACGACAAACAACTCTCTGGGCTCTTGAAGTAAAACCCAAATTAAATTTGTCATATTTGTAGGGAATATCCGGAAGTTGGCCCCAATTGTACACCCACCTTCTTCGATTACTGCCTTGGCATCTTTGAGAGAAGCCATTTTCAGTAGAGACCTAGTAGTCTTAGGAACACTGGTAGTGGTCTTGGTTGCAGCAACGGTCTGTGGAAACTCTTCAAAGTTCTGACAGGGAGTCTTAATGAACTCGCCGTCCATTTTGACATACCTGAAAGAATTCAGGTGGCTCACCATGTACTCTTCCTCCCCATGTACTGTGATAATTTTCCCATTGACTGGGTACTTCAGCATCTGATGTAGGGTGGAAGTCACAGCACCAGCCCCATGGATCCAAGGTCGATCCAATAAACAGGAGTAGGACGGACGAATGTCTATCACATAGAAAGTGGAATTAAAAGTCTGAGTACCCACTTTGATAGGGATGTCCACCTCTCCATGAACCATTATTTTAGAACGGTTGAAGGCTCTCACTACAATGTTACTGGGCTTCAGAGTCAATCCTTCGTAACCCAATCTATCAAGGGCCTTCTTGGGAAGAACATTCAGCGATGAACCTGTATCCACTAGAACATGGGCCAAAGTGATACCCCTGCACTCGATAGAGACATGGAGAGCATCATTATGTTTCCTTCCTGTGTGTGTTAAATCAACATAAAAAAAACCTAGCCCATTATCGGTAGTCAAACTGGCAACACAGTCTTTGAATTGATTAGCGGAGGTTTCTTGTGGCACGTGAGCAGTCTTGATGAATTTCACCAAAGCCTTAGCATGGGCTTCAAAGCATAATAATAGGGCCATCATTGAGATCTTGGAAGGGGTCTGCCCTAATTGTTCAACCACATTGTAGTCACTCTTCTTGATTATTTTCAATATCTCTTCCATCTCCTTTTTAGAATCCCTCGGAATGGCTTTTGGATGTGCCTTCATCCGGACAGGCTCAACCAATACCTCTTTGCCCCGAGTCTCGGTAGACTTGATAACAGGGATAACAACAGGACTAACAGTAGGAGTAGTCATGGGAATATTGACAGGAGTAGCAGCAGGAACAATCACAGGAGTAGTAATGGGAGTATTAACAAGAGCAGCAACAAGGATGATCTTAGGAGTAGCAACAGTTTTAGGAGGAGAGATCTCGGGAGAGAAAACTCTTTCGCTTCTTGTTATCTTACTGGTCCCGGCGATATTACTAATTCCAGGATCAGAGTCTTCGGCATCTTTATCTTTAACAACCAGCAAATCTTGCTTGACGCCATGGTAATAGACGTCAGCCCCATAATTCTAGGGAACAAATTTGTCTGAGGAATATGGTATAGGTCCAGGGAAAGTAATTATCAATGGAGTAACTTTTGGCACAAATGTAATCCTAACAGGTCTTTTGGAGGAGACCTTAGGAGGATTGGTGGAAATGGTAATGATAGAAACATCTTCACACGGAGCACTCGTAACTGGAGTCTTCTCAAATAAAATTTCTTTATCATCCATCAGGGGTTGAACACCTTTCTTCAACAAATGGCAACCATTAGGTAGATCCAAATACAAATGGCAATCTTCACCATAACCCGAAAATAAACTGGCTTTCAAGATATTCTTTTTAACAGTCAGGAGTGGAGTAGCTAGTTCATCAACAGAAGCAACAAACATGTCATTATCAATAGCATTAACACCATGGTCGTGCTTGGGCATAAGGGCAATTATAACATTAGGGGTTTCAGGAGCGTCAAATTCAATATCCTTTGCTTCAATCAAATCCTGCACCTTGTTCTTCAAAGCCCAATAATCGTTTGTATCATGGCCTGGAATTTCAGAATGGTAAGCACACCGAGCATTTGAATTGTAGTGAGGAGATGTAGTATTGGGATTTTTGGGAGCCTCTCTCAGGGTAACCAGATTGGATTTCAGCAAATGTGGCAAAACTTGAGACAAGGTCATATTAATCCGGGTAAACTGTCTCCTTGGCTTATCTGTTCTGGACTGATTGTTCTGTTGTTAAGTAGCTGCAGGGTTGGAAATGATAACAGCCCCTACCGTTGATGACGTTCAGTTTTGTTATGATTTATTTGGTTGTAAGCAGCACTGACCTACTTCTTTCCCATGAATGGTTTCTTTGTTGTACTGGAGGATGCTTCTCTCTGGATTTTACCACTTTTAATGTCAGCCTCTACTCATTCACCCGTCAAGATCAATTCAGTAAACCCAACAGAAGAACTTCCAATCAGGTGGTTAAAGAATGGCCCGGATAATGTGCCCAAGAGCATGTCCACCAGCTCCCTATCCGACAACGGAGGCTGGACTCTTCCCGCAAGGTCTCTCCATTTTTGGGCATAGTCCTTAAAACCCTCACCAGAACCCATAGACATACTTTGCAACTGTGTACAAGTTGGGGCGAGGTCAACATTATATTGGTACTGCTTGTAGAAAGAAGTAGCCAGATCTTCCCAATTACGCACATTGGTTCTTTCTACTTGATAGAACCATTCCAACTGAGTCCCTTCCAAATTTTCCTGGAAGAAGTGTACCCACAGATCCCTATCAGTAGTGTGGGGTTGAATTTTCCTGACATACGACCTTAAATTCAGCTTAGGACAGGAGACACCGTCGTACTTAGAAAATGTAGGGACCTTGAACTTCTGCGGGATGACCACCCCTGAGACCAGTCCCAACTCTTAAAAATCAAACCCGGGTACCCTTTGGATCTCCATGGCATTGAGCCGATCCTCCAGTTGTTTGTATTTATCATCAGCAGGAGGATACTGCTCCTCAGAATAGTCAGGTTCATCTTCTTCAAACTCCCTTCTACTGTGGTCTTCTTCTCTTGGCTCTCCTTCCTGATTGTCTCTCTCTCTTGACAGAGTTACGAGCTCTGAAACTTGCTTCACTGGTCCTTTGAACCTTCTTCCCATATTCAGAACACCCACTGGCCTCTTTTTCTTCTTCTTTTCCTTGAGAATCGGAGCTTTCAAATCTTCTTGTCCCTTAGCCAGATTCAGGAACATTTCTTGGAATTGGGCGTTCTGTGCCTGAAGCTCCCTAACTATTTGTTCAAGAGCCATTGCTGAAATAAATAACGAAGAAGATAAGAAACCTATCTTGAGAACCTTTTTATGCAATGGTATGTATGATATATGTATGCAATGTTTTCAAGGGCCTTATAGGATTTAAACTCTTTAAACCAAAACAGAAACAAAGGCTTTTTATTAGTAATATCAAATGAAATCAAAGTTTACAAAGGAATAACAAATAAGAAACTTCTAAAACTTCTAAGTCTCCCAAGGATGCTTCCTTTTTGTGCTAATGTAGGCATTGAGATTCTGCTCTTCGTGAAGCCGCTTTGTTAGTTCCAACACCTTTTTCTCACTGGCAAAGAATTGGGACTCAAAGGTATCTCGTTCTTCTTTGAGTTTTATCCAAGATTTTTGCAATTCTTCGAAGTTTGTTGACATATCAGGATGAAGAATGATGCGAGACTCTACCCCTTGAACAATAGGCTCTAAAATTACTGGTAGGATAGCAGCATACGACATCATAAGATTTTTAGCACGAGCTCGCACCCATTTGAGGTATGGCTCCAAAGGGATGGAGTTATTGTGTCCTAGAGTCCTGCTATCAGTCTTCTTAACCATTCCCCAAGTGCGGATGAACCTTTGATGATAGCCTCATAGGTCATTTGAATAGTCGAACACAATACCTTGAATGAGCATATCATGAGGACCATCCCTCCGGGTGTAGCCGAACTGACGTAAAGCTAAAGAGGGGTTGTAGGTGATGCCTACTTTAATGCCAAGGAGTGGCACATTGGGAAATTCTCCACAACTATCAATAAAAGAGATGTCTTCTTGGGAGTGAGGGCACCAATAGATGTTAGAGTTAGAAAGAGACATTAATCTTTGGTTCCATCTTAAACCTAATTCATTCTTCATTACTGACCAAGAAAGGTGTGAAATAAACTACCTATAGAGTAGAGGTATACAACACATAAGAGTCCCTCGCTTCTTCATGGTACGTGTATGGAGTAAGTGAAGAATATCCCCAAGCAATGTAGGTACTGGATTGTGAGCAAGGAAAATGTTGATGGCACTGACATCTATGAACTGGTCTGAATTGGGGAACAGAACCAACCCGTAGATCAAAAGATCTAAAACATATTCAAAGGCACGGTAACTCATAGCGTCTAAGAACACCTGGGCTTTCTTCATCAGGAAACTTTTGAGGAGGCCCTTAACTCTACTCTTTCTTTCCCAATTGGACTTAATGTCAGATGGCTTCAAATGCAAAGCTATGGCAACATCTTCAGCAATTGGATCTTGTTCTAAACCGGTAAAGGGTATCTGCTCCAATATAGCAAACCGAGTATTTTGGAGAATTCTTCCAACGTAGGCACCAACTGATAGTCTGGAAATGTGAAGAAGTGGTGCTTAGGGTCGAAGAATTGGAATAAGACACTCATCAAACCTTTTCAAAACTAGTAGAAACCAAACTGAGCAAGTAGCCATATCTCTTGTTGAATGAGGAACTCTCAGGAACCTTTGAAACCAATTCTTTGAGTTTGGGAGGGATCTCTACAAAATTGATTCAGATGGTTTTTCTACGAGTTGAAGCCATGACCTACAAAACAGATAAGAGATAAATCCACATGCCCTTGAAATGGTTAGTGTACATGACATGTTATGATGTTTATGATGTTATGATTATGCTTTGAAATCACAAGTATATCAAACACCAACAAGTCACACAGAGACCTTAGGTTTAAAGGCTTGCATGAGTTTTAAAGGTAAGTACCCTCTTGAAGTTTCAGTTGGCTCAACCTATCCTATTAATAGTAATCGGGTTCTAAGGAGTCTCATATCACTGACCTTTCTTTTAGGCATTGTTCTAGCTCAAACACAAAAGTATTGCAATCAGAATATCCCAAAAGTCTAGTCTCAATGAGTGTAGTATCGAGTATCAACCAATCTTCGGTCGGAACCAAAGTCGGCCATATCACTACTTTCAAATGGCTTAGGATGAGTCAATTAAAGGTTCTAAAGGTTAGTTAGCGCTTAATGACACTAAGGAAGCCTAATCTTATCCTTGAATGACTCCAGGAACATTAGTACAAACCAAAGTATCACACTAACATAGCTATCACTTTGTCCATATCAATCTACGTCGTACAACTTCCATGATTTATTTCTACTTACCTAATAAGGTGCCCCAGATCCGGGTGTAGGATCTATAGTAACAACTCAAACAAGCCCTCAAAAGTAAAGCATAAAAACACACAATGAAAGAAATTTTAAAATGAACTAAGCTCTAAGGTAACCCCACTTTTTATTTATCCCCAGCAAAGTCGACAGTTTTGTGATACGGTGGCAGAACAGACTATTTAATACTGGTTTTTGCATTTATATTTGCAAATGTTGCAGTAAGCAAGAGTCACCGCCGAATTTTCTTTTATCCAAATTAAGGAAAGGGTGAAAAGAACAGAAAAAGACCTTTTCGAGATTTTCTGAGTAAGGGGGTAGATTATGGAAAGGGAAGGTGTTAGCACCCTTTCCATCCATAGTTTTCTACGGGCTCTTAGATGCTAGCTCATTTTGAAAATTGCTTGTGCTTTGTGTATTTTGAAAATTGTTTTGAAAATTCCATAGTGCAGCTATTCGCTTTATGATAACTCTTGTATCAGTCCTTAAGAGTGTTGACAAAGCAAATGTTTTTGAAAGTTATTTCGAAATGTTTTTGTGTAAGTGTGAAAGTTTGTTTTGAGCAAGAATCTAACAGCTATCTACTTGTACTCGAAAAGGTATTTATTTTCCTCATATCCTTTAGATAGTACTATCATACTATTAGTGAATAGGTAGCCCTAGTCGTTGGATGTAAGAGGGACATCGAAGGGACGATACGGTCACGAAGGCAACTTGGCGAGAAATTTTAGTAACTGTCCTAAAGTTCTAAGATCACTTTTAACCGAGGCAACATCGAGAGGGTCATTGAGGGACTTGTGATCTTTTAAACTAAAGGAAAGTCACTAAACTCTTGACGTTTCAAGAATTGCGACTGTTTTCCGAAGGCAACCAAAGTGGGCGTGTCTTAGAGGAGCATATGTGCATGTGTGTTATGTTTCAGTTATTTTTTTTTGTCTTTTTTATTAGGTTTGCTAGCGTTTGATTTTAGTCTTTGCCATACAAGCCTAATTACTAACAGTCAATATATATTGCAGAAATTTAAAGTGCGGAAAGTTAAATCTATGCTATTACAGGGCTTTGGAGATTAATTACATGTCCAAGAATGAGGGGGATAAAGCATTAAATATCCTAGTTTTAATCTATTACATCCAGCGGACCGATACAATAATATGAAAAATGCGAAAATAAATAAATGCGCGCGAAGTAGAAAAGACGTCTGTAAATCCTAAGGTATAAAAATCTTTTTGTTTGTTTTTAATTATAAAAGAAAATAAAACTTAAGTCTATTTAATTTTAATTTAAAGAAAATTTTAAAATAATTAATTTATTTATTTACCAAATTAACTTAATTAAAAAAGAAAACTAACCTAATGTTTTTGTGATTTCTTTTTTTTTTATTTAAAGTTAATTTAAATAATAAAGGGAAACTAAAAAAGAAATGAGTAGTAGAAATAAAAATACAAGAAGCAAAAGCCTTTCGATCCAAAGAAAAAAAATGGCTTTCGATCCAAATGAAGAGTGGCCTTCGATCCAGGGAAAGGGTGTGGGCTTCGATCCAGCAGAGAATATTGTTTGAGGTGTATGTTGTACTCCTGCGGGAAATTTATTAGAGAAAACAAGATAAAATCCAAACTTAGTCGAATCTAGTCTTAGATTCAAAAGCCTGTGGATGCACAATCCTAAATCGGATCCTCTGGGTCTGAATCGAAAACTACTTCATCTTACAACCTCATGAACCCTGAGATTCGAAAGAAAATGTTGATCGTGCCCAAGATATGGCACAATCTCAACCCCTGTGCTTAATCTTGCATGTAGCACATGAAAGAAATAACAAACATTAGCAATAACGTGAATGTATGATTAACATGAATTTAAAAATTGCACATTTAGCTAGATTGAGATCGAAAGCAAATTACCAACGGGCAGATTATGTGAGTGTTGCTCCAGTATATGTTGGACCTAACAAGTACTTGGGCACGCTTCCTGCAAACTTCAGGGAGTGAATGGAGCGTTGTTGAAGATTTCCTTCGATTTAGATCACTTATGTTATTTTTGATAACTTTGGTGTGGCTTCTGAGGCAGCGTATGCGTGTAGTCTCTGTGCGTATGTATATTGTCTCCTTATATAAAGGGGATGGAGGGGTGTTGGCTCCTAAATTCGACACCTTTGTTTTGATTGATATCAGCCATTAAAGCTGAAAGATGCTTTCGACTGGCTAAGCCTGTCGAAGTGCCTGTCGAAAGATGGCAAAATACTTAGAAGATTTCTTCCAAGGAAGAAGGCTGGTTGCCTTCGACGTCGAAGGAGTTTTCGTCGAAGATGTCTCTTGATGAAAGTGTTCGATGGTCCAGAGTGGAAGCAGTTTGAAATTCAAAGCTTTGGAGGGAAAACGGTTTCCAGCAGTTACTACGTGCAAACGTGCAAGGATCTGGAGTGTCGAGCATGGAGAACGTGCCAAGTGGCTTGATCTCGAAGCAGTGTAACTGCCCGACGGTTACTTGGAATGTTTTAGTATAAATAGGAGTAGACGTGTAGTTTCTCGCGTGTGTTCACTATTCCATACAAAGTCACTCATTTAGATTCGAGTACCCAGCGTGTGAGAAAGAATTGTTGAGAAATGTATGTGTGAAACACCAATTTTATCAATTAAAGTCATTTATTTTCCCAGAATTTTACTTGCTTTCTCTTTACATTTCCTGTCGAACCTTTACTTTAAAGCCTTGTTTATTTTACCAAGCCTTTCCTTTATGCAATTTACTTGAAACATTTTATTTAAAGCCTTATCCAACTTAATCAAACTTCAAAATCAACCTATGTCCATAGGATCAATCTGATCGATCCTGCGAGTAACCAAATAAGTAACCATTTGGAAGATCAGCGGTTGTTTACCTTGGGTTTTGGTAAACAATCGCTGATCTTCCAAATGGTTACTTATTTGGTTACTCGCAGGATCGATCAGATTGATCCTATGGACATAGGTTGATTTTGAAGTTTGATTAAGTTGGATAAGGCTTTAAATAAAATGTTTCAAGTAAATTGCATAAAGGAAAGACTTGGTAAAATAAACAAGGCTTTAAGGTAAAGGTTCGACAGGAAATGTAAAGAGAAAAGCAAGTAAAATTCTGGGAAAATAAATGACTTTAATTGATAAAATTGGTGTTTCACACATACATTTCTCAACAATTCTTTCTCACACGCTGGGTACTCGAATCTAAATGAGTGACTTTGTATGGAATAGTGAACACACGCGAGAAACTACACGTCTACTCCTATTTATACTAAAACATTCCAAGTAACCGTCGGGCAGTTACACTGCTTCGAGATCAAGCCACTTGGCACGTTCTCCATGCTCGACACTCCAGATCCTTGCACGTTTGCACGTAGTAACTGCTGGAAACCGTTTTCCCTCCAAAGCTTTGAATTTCAAACTGCTTCCACTCTGGACCATCGAACACTTTCATCAAGAGACATCTTCGACGAAAACTCCTTCGACGTCGAAGGCAACCAGCCTTCTTCCTTGGAAGAAATCTTCTAAGTATTTTGCCATCTTTCGACAGGCACTTCGACAGGCTTAGCCAGTCGAAAGCATCTTTCAGCTTTAATGGCTGATATCAATCAAAACAAAGGTGTCGAATTTAGGAGCCAATAGAAATAGGACCCAACTCTTAGGAGGAACGTCCCAAGTAGCCCATGGCCTTACAAATGCCTCGACAGCAGTCTTGAGGCAACAAATGGACGAAAGCAACCATGATATGGTGCAAATGTTGGCACAAACTTTGAGTACAGTGCTAAACCCTCTAATACAAAACACTACTCAATCGAATCAGCAAGTTACAGCGCAAATGACGCATTTGGCTGACTTCTTTGGAGTACCCCCACCTATTCGACAGCCCCAAAGGGCGCAAATAAGGGGAAATCAGGGGATATTTGTAGAGGAAGAAACCACCATTAACCAGGCTCAACAGCCTGTCGAACAACCTGTTGAAGAACCTAGGGTAATAGCCCCAGAGGTAAGGTTAGTTAACAGAAACCAAAATGCTGACGAAGTGGTTCAGCATATCCAATACCAAAACATGGGTTTGGAAAACAATCTGGCAACCATGATCGAAAGGATCATGACTCAGAATGGGATGAACATGGGCTTTCGAAGGCCCAATTTTACATCTCCATTGTCAGAATACGTGTTAAAAACGGATTTACCTCCTAGATGCAAAGTCCCCAAATTTACTAAGTTCTCATGGGACACGACAGAATCTACTGTCGAGCATGTGGCGAGATACTTGATCGAAGCAGGAGACATTTCGAATAACGAAAACCTAAGGATCAAGTACTTCCCAAGTTCTTTAACCAAGAACGCTTTTACTTGGTTTACAACTTTCCCCCCCAATTCGATCCATCATTGGACCCAGTTGGAAAGATTGTTCCATGAACAATTCTACATGGGGCAAACCAAGATAAGCCTGAAAGAACTGGCCAGTGTGAAGAGACGTTTCACTGAACCTATAGACGAATATCTGAATAGGTTTAGGTTGCTCAAGGCGAGATGTTTTACACAAGTGCCAGAACATGAGTTGGTCGAAATAGCCGCAGGCGGTTTAGATTATTCCATTAGGAAGAAGCTAGACACCCAGTACCTAAGAGACATGGCCCAACTGGCCGATAGAGTTCGACAGGTCGAACGCCTCAAAGCTGAAAAAGCTAAGGCAACGAAAACTCACAAGAGAGAGAGAATAGCGTACGTTGAGATGGATGACGAAGATCTAGAATCCTTCGACGATACCTTAACTGTCGAAGAAGGAGAAATCGATTTAGCAGAACTAAAACAAGGGCCACCATACTCTTGTAAACAGTTAGTCCCCTCAAATGGGAAAAACCCCATTGGTCCAGACAGGACCAACGATAGGTTCCCAAAAAAGACTTATAGTTTTGACATCACAAAATGTGATGAAATATTCGACTTGCTAGTCAAAGATGGCCAAATGATAGTACCCCCTGGGGTAAAAGTGCCTCCTCTTGATCAAAGAAAGAAGAGAAGTTTTTGCAAATATCATAATTTTTTGGGCCATAAAACTTCTCAATGTTTTCTTTTCAGGAATCTTGTGCAAGACGCTATTGAGGAAGGGAGATTGAAGTTTGCTGACAAATCCCCCATGACTGTTGACTCCAATCCACTGAAGGCTGAAGCCCACTATGCAGAACCCTCTGAGGTGAACGTGATAGAGGCAACCAGGATTCAGTCGAAGAAGCCAGGCATTACCATGGTCGAAGTCTCAAAAGACCACATCAACATGCCAATCTTTGGCAGTTTTTCTGGAAATTTATCCAGGAAGACAATTGAAGCTGTCCAGGAAGCGGTCGAGAACCCAAATTCGAAGACTGCTGAAGCACAAAAAACTGGACCAAAGCCCAGTTCCCACTTGGCCACTGTTCAAGGCCAGACGGAGAATCTGGAAACACAAATGAAGCAGTTAACTCTTGCTACTAAAGATACAATGAATATCAACATGGTCGAGCTTTCTGACCCTAAAGCATCAGAAGAGGCCATAAGGCAAGAGCAGGCTAACAAGACGGCTTTCCCACGGGAAAACGAAAACTTGGCAGATTTTTTACAAAGATGCCAGAAGAAGAAATCAGAGGTGATGCTGTGTCCAAGATGCAGTTCGATCTTTGATAAAAAAGCTGCTGAGCACATTCAAGGTGTGAGAGCAGCGAACAAGAGAAGGGAGAATCTTGACCTTCGACATGATCCCAGAAGGGGTTCTCACCAAGACAAGAGGCCATTGACTTTTAGGCCTCCAACAAATGTACCAGTAGACACTTGGTACAAAACTTCTGGCCGAAAAAGGCCAAATGAAGAGAAATGGCATTCTTTCGATGTGCCAAGAGGTTCCTCTTTGACTCAAAAGAAAGAGCCTCAAGCTGCTGCACCTAAGGTTGCTCAAGTGTCCAGCAACTACAAGGGTAAAAATCCTATGTCTCGATCCCAATGGAGGAGATATCAAAGGAGGCGAAAAGCTGAAAGGGAGGCTGCCAACGAACCTAAGGCAGAAACTAGTTCGAATGTTCCTCAAAGGAAACAAAGGAAGCCTCTAGAGAGAGAACCAGTTACCAACAGGCTAGTTTGGCCTAACCAGAGTGAAGTCGAAGACGAAGACGATGCTGAGTCCGACGATACTTTGGATATAATGGTGAATATTGTTTCAGTGCTGCCCCGGGAATTCAATCGACAGGTAGAAGTCGAAGCAAGTGACTGGGAGGTGGAATAAGAAATGGCCAAACATAGGCCAGTGTGCTATTTTGTCATGGACAATGGCACTACAGAGGAACAAAATGGCTTCTTCGAGCCACCTACAGAGGCGATGAAGAATCACCTCAAGCCTTTGTTCATAAGGGCTAAACTCGAAGAGACTACTGTGAACAAAATATTGGTCGACTGTGGGGCAACTATCAATATTATCCCTCACTCCATGCTAAGGAAGATTGGCAAAAGAGATGAGGAAATCAAACCTCACAATATGGTCCTGTCGAACTATGAGGGCGGCATTGGGACCACCATGGGAGTGATCCAGCTAGATATCAAAGTTGGGTCCATCCTTCGACCAACGATGTTCATGGTCATATCGGCCAAACCCAACTACAACCTTTTGTTAGGCCGTGAGTGGATTCATGGTGTAGGCGCTGTGCCTTCATCGATGCACCAAAGACTGCTGCTATGGCGTCCAGATGGGATGGTCGAAAACATAGAGGCAGATCAAAGCTACTACCTTGGCAAAGTGAATCACTTGGGTGTGGCAGATTTCGACAAAAATTTGGCTCACATAGGGCCATGTCCAACACCTGACTTCGACATGGCGCCAGCGCCAAACACCTTTTGTTCCCTATACCTGCATCCTGAGCATGGTTTCCAATGGGACAGAGAAGACTTGTCCCACATAGACTTCAGTGGGCTAACTGATATCCAACCAACTGGTTGGGGAAGTGAATTCAGTGATAATGACTGAGTCACAATCTCTGAAGCGAATTTCGGCTTATGTAGCCGAAACCAAGATGATAACGGCTCTCGAAGCCGAAGTAAAGTACATGGCCACACAGGCCAATGATCAACAATTATCTGCTGTTGGCCCAGGAAAGGATTTCGATCCAAAACCTCCTGATATCATGCCAGAAGAATTGCAGGAACAGAGGCTCGACGCTATCTATGACGATGAGCCTTTGGGCTTCGAAAAGGATCCCTTGGCGAACAACATTAAGATGTTAGCACAAGACCCTTTAGAAGAAATCAACTTAGGCGAAGGATCAGAGAAGAGGCCAACTTACATCAGCGCCAAAATTGATCCAGAACTTAGGTTGGAAGTAATCCAATTGCTGAAAGAGTTTAAAGACTGTTTTGCATGGGATTATGACGAAATGCCTGGTCTCGACAGAGGATTGTAGAACTTCAGTTGCCAATCAAACCTGGAAAGAAGCCAATCAAACAAAATCCAAGGCGCTTCGCTCCAGAAATATTGTCGAAGATCAAAACGGAGGTCGAAAGACTTCTGAAATGCAAATTCATCCGTGTTACAAGGTATGTCGAATGGATTGCAAATATTGTGCCAGTAATTAAGAAAAATGGCACATTAAGGGTGTGCATAGATTTCAGAGATTTGAATGCTGCCACCCCCAAAGATGAATATCCTATGCCTGTGGCGGAAATGCTAGTCGATTCTGCCGCTGGCTATGAATACCTGAGTATGCTCGATGGTTATTCAGGATATAATCAAATATTCATTGCTGAAGAGGACGTGTCGAAAACAGCTTTTCGATGCCCTGGGGACTTAGGCACTTACGAGTGGGTAGTGATGCCTTTTGGCCTAAAGAATGCTGGGGCAACGTACCAGCGAGCAATGAATACTATCTTCCATGATTTTATTAACACGTTTATGCAAGTTTATATTGATGATATTGTTATAAAATCTGTTTCCAGGAAGAATCACATTGACCACCTTCGACAATCATTCGAAAGAATGAGAGAACATGGTCTGAAGATGAATCCTTTGAAGTGTGCGTTCTGTGTGAAAGCTGGAGATTTCTTGGGCTTCGTTGTCCACAAGAAAGGAATCGAAATCAACCAGAACAAGACGAAGGCAATTCTGGAAGCGAAAGCGCCATCGAATAAGAAGGAATTGCAATCTCTCTTAGGCAAGATAAATTTCTTAAGGAGGTTTATATCTAATCTAAGTGGGAAAGCTCAGGCCTTTTCACCCTTACTTCGACTGAATAAAGAGGGGTTCGAATGGGGGCAGGAGCAACAAGAAGCCTTCGATAAAATCAAAGGGTACCTTACTAAGCCACCTATTTTGGTGCCTCCTTGTAGCAATAGGAGTATGAGATTGTACATAGCTGCATCTGACAAAACTCTGGGAAGTATGTTAGCCCAAGAGGATGAGAATGGAGTCGAAAGACCCATTTACTATCTCAGTCGAGTTTTGAATGATGCAGAAACTAGATATAGCGAAGTTGAAAAATTGTGTCTATGTCTGTATTTTTCTTGTACAAAACTCAAGCAATATATAAAACCAGTTGATGTTTATGTTTCGTCTCATTTTGATGTTTTCAAATATATGTTGTCGAAACCTATCTTGCATAGTCGAATTGGCAAGTGGGCATTAGCATTAACTGAATACTCCTTGACCTTTATGCCTCTTAAGGCAGTAAAAGGACAAGTGGTTGCAGATTTCATAGTCGACCACTCAATTCAAGTCGAGGATGTTAATTATGTGGAGATAGAACCTTGGAAATTCTACTTCGATGGTTCCAGCCATAAAGATGGAACAGGGGTAGGAGTCTTGATTATTTCTCCAGATAAAATTCCAACAACATTCAAGTACAAAATAGCAGGTTCTTGTTCGAACAATGAGGCTGAGTATGAAGCTCTAATTACTGGCCTTGAGATATTGTTGGAATTGGGGGCAACTCGAGTCGAAATAATGGGAGACTCAGAGTTAGTCATCAAGCAAGTCACAAAGGAATATAAATGCATAAGGGAGAATCTCATTATGTACTTTGTGATAGCAAATCGTTTATTGAAACAATTTGAAACGATCAATATTCGACACATACCCAGAGTCGAAAATCAAATAGCCAATGACTTGGCACAAATTGCATCTGGGTATAAGATTTCAAAAACGAAACTACAAAGAGCAATCGAAGTTCGAGAAAAGATAAAAGCAACTTGTCTATCACCATCAGACTTGGAATCGACGAGGCTAGGATATGCTGATCACTCAAACTTCGAGATTTCGTTCATTGATAATTTGTCAGAGCAAGATTGGAGGAAACCCATTGTGGACTATCTTCAAAATCCAGGAGCTTCGACAGAACGAAAAACAAAATACAGGGCGTTGAGTTTTGTACTCATGGGTAATGAGTTATTCAAGAAGACGCCTGAAGGGGTGTTGCTGAAATGTTTAAGTGAGACTGAAGCATACATAGCCCTTTCGACTACGCATGCTGGGGCATGTGGGGCTCACCAAGCAGGCCATAAGATGAAATGGTTGTTGTTTCGACAAGGACTATATTGGCCCACTATGCTGAAAGATTGTGTTGAGTTCGCCAAGGGTTGCCAAGAGTGTCAAGTTCATACAGGCATCCAACATGTACCAGCAAGCGAACTTCACTCGATAGTGAAGCCTTGGCCCTTTAGAGGATGGGCGTTGGATCTCATTGGAGAGATTCGACCAGCATCATCAAAGAGTCAGAAATACATATTGGTAGGCATTGATTATTTTACTAAGTGGATCGAGGTTATCCCTTTAGTCAATGTGGACCAAGAAAATGTCATTGAATTTATTCAAAAGAACATTATCTTTAGATATGGAATTCCTGAGACAATAACAACTGATCAAGGGTCAGTTTTCACTGGTCGAAAGATGCAGGAATTTGCTCAGGAAACAGGTTTCAAACTCCTAACATCCACGCCTTATTATGCCCAGGCGAACAGTCAGGTCGAAGCAGCTAACAAAGTGGTAATTGGCTTGATAAAGAAACATGTTGGGAAGAAGCCAAAGAATTGGCATAAGACGTTAGACCAGATTTTATGGGCTTGTCGAACGTCCCCAAAAGAAGCCACTGGGACAACACCATATAGGCTAACTTTTGGCCATGATGCGGTGTTGCCAGCAGAAATTTGTCTTCAATCGGCAAGGGTTCAGAGGCATTATGATATTCCTTCTGAGGTTTATTGGAACATGATGTTAGATGAACTGGTGGATTTAGACGAAGAGAGATTACACGCTCTCGACCTACTCAAGCTTCAGAAGAAAAGAGTAGAAGACTCTTATAATAGAAAGGTAAAACCTAAGGTATTTTTGCCTGAAGATTTAGTTTGGAAGGTAATTCTTCCCATGGATCGAAGGGATCGAAGCATGGGGAAATGGTCACCCAAGTGGGAAGGACCCTTCAGAGTTATCCAAACTTTTTCTGGTGGAGCCTATGAAGTCGAAGAGTTAGGTGGAGATAAAAGGCTCTTGAGAGTAAATGGTAAATATTTGAAAAAATACAAACCTATACTTCAAGAGATAAAAATAAAATAATAAAATAATAAAAGAACAAGTCTAAATTAACCATAAAAATGCCAAAATGGAAATTTTATTAATTTCAGCCAAAATGGCAATTGTTGTCGAGTAACGATTACAGAAGATGGTTACAAAAGAGAATCAATCAAAAGGTAAGAGAATTCTTGAGTCGAAGATACTTGGCGTACTGCAGCTCCAACCTCTTCTTGCACCAGGAGTTTTCTTGCACTAGTTTGGCAATTTGAGCGTCGAGGCTTTGGGCCCTCTCAGCTAATTCCAGGCCTTGTTTGATCTCAGTCTGGCTCTCAGTGTCTGAGATGGTCGAAAGAATTTCCTCCTTGAGTACAGTGTTGGCGTTTATTTTCGCTTCTATCTCTGGGATTTGTGCCCGGAAGGAGACATTCTCTCGATCAATGGCATCAACTCTTTCCTGTGCAGACGCTTTCTGTTTCGACAACTCAGCAATTCGAGAAGTCGACTCTAAGACAGCAGTCCACGCAGATGAGCTTTTGCCATGCAGCACTTCAAGCTGACTGTTAAACCCTCTTTGGCGCCTGTAATCCGCTGAAACTTGATCAATCATAGAGTGTAACTCCATGATCAAGTCTGAGATTTCTGGGGCTACAGCGTCGAAGTCGACAGCATTCAAGACCTCTTTTAAGCATGATGGAGCAGTGGGGTCCCCCTCTAAAGCCTTCATCAAGTCCCTCTTGAAGAACTGGGCCTTAACCTTCGCCAATGCATCATCAAGAGGAGAAGTTTCAGTAGACTTCCCCGACAGGGTAGGAATTTCCTGACTAGTGTCAGACGAACTCTTACTCTCGACGATTGCATTGAGGTAGCTAACAGGGTCAGCTTGTTTCAAGCGTTCCAAGTCCTCTTTGGACCTGTGCTTCGAGGAGGTAACCCTTGCAATAGTATTATCTTGGGTGTGAGGTTCTTGAGTGCTAAATGCCTCGACTGGCTGCTCTTCGACTCTGACCGAGGCAGTACCAGCATCGACTTGTGGTTCTTCGTTAGCATCACCCTGGGGTCCTTCGCCAGCGTCATTTTGTGGTTCTTCGCTAGCGTCACCCTGGTGTCCTTCGCTAGTACCACCTTGGTTCTCTTCGTTGGCAATGTTTTGATTTTCTTCGACATCATTGCCTTGGTCCCTTTCTTCTTCATGATCCTCTTCTGACAAATCCACAACCTGAACCGTTACTGGCTGTTGTTCCTCCACCATAGGTTCCTCTGTTGTTTTCTCCACTGTTTCAGCATTGGCCTCATTCTCAGTATGGGCTTCGTCATTGCCCAAGTCTTTTTCCTGAGGCCTGCTAAGATCAGCAGATTCCAGCGTTTCTGAGGTCCTTGGCGGAGAACTCTCAGTGGTGTCCTGAAAAAGGAAAGAAGGCAAACTTTCAGATGTCGAAAGAGACACAATCGAATATGGGTATCTATGCCTAAGTTATAAAAAATGTCTAAGGGATTACCTGTGGATTAGCCCCAGCCCCAGGGCTGGAATTGTCACTTTCGACAGGCTTGGTAAGGAGAGCGTTCAGTTCCTCCTCAGTGGGCTCCTCGATGATCACTGCAGGTGGCCTAGGCTTTCTCACAGCAACCTTTATTCTGACGGTTCGACCTTCAGGAGCAGGAGCAGGAACAGAAGCATCCTTCGTCAACTTTCGCCTTTTTAAGGGGGCAGGAGGGGAATCACTTTCCTCATCACTCCCAGATTCGACCACCAGAGTTGATCGTTTCTTGGGCGAAGGTGCCTAGAAAACCAATAGGAATTCGATTGAATAATTGCATCGAAAATAAAAAATCGAAAACCAGAAGAAATTTGAAGAAAGTCTGGTTACCGATATAGGAGGCCTCTTCGAAGAGCCTTCCCCCTGTTGGTTGCCTGTGGTCTTCGCCGGCGCTACAGTCTTCGCCGGCGGTGGAGGTTTTGTTGAAGGGACTCCTCCCTGTTGACCTTCTGTAGCCTTCTTGGCTACAGGCTTTCGAACAACTGAAAGCAAGTGAAAAAGTTAACAGGCTAGCAGTCGAAGAGAAAGACAAAAAGTAATGTGAGAGAATAAACTTACATTTCTTGACTTTGTCCAACACAAGGACAAAAGACTTCTGCAACTCTGCCATAAAGTCCTTCTCGTCGAAGAAGTACTCAGCATAATAGCTTCTCCACCACTCCTCGAAGGATGGTGAGCAAAGGAAATTAAGCTGGTAGTTAAACAGCGAGAGGATTGTTCGACCAGCATATCTTCCAATATGCTTGATGGCAGCTTCTTCTGTATAATCGTTGCAGAAGTACAACATTGACTTCTCCCTTTGGAAAATCGGAGAAGGCAGGGTTTGGATAATACCAAACTGGCGAGATACCAGATTTGGTTGGTAGGCAAGCAGACTCAAATGAGTCTTGGAACTCTTAAATCGAAGAGGCATGATCCTGGGTGTAAGGAACGCCTCCCAAAGTACTGTATGCTCATCGACATTGGGACCACTCGACTCCTTTGGATGTGGCCTTGTGAACCATGCTGGCCCCACCTTCCGTTGAGCAAATGGAGCCATAGTTGAAACAAATTCCTTCCTTCGAGCGAACATTAGAACGAAGTTAGTGAAGGTTTGTTGAAACTCCAAGCCATCTTCCACAGGTGTCAGCAGAGCCAGCCTGATTCCTTCGATGCGTCTATTCGCTATCGCTGGAGCTTGTTCATTTATCTGAATCCTCTTGGGTAAGAAAGATTCGAAAGTGGCATTGAGCCACAGTTGAAGTAGCCAGAAAGGCCCAGCGAGTAGCAAACTGGCCCTGTCCTCGATATGTTTCAGAAGAGTGGCCCCATTGCTGATCGAGTCATAAAGACTAGCCAGGATCAGTTCTGCCAAACAGATGTTTTGGCGGTGATGCAGTTGGGTAGCAAGAGTGACCATCTTTTTGGTCACCTGCAGAGACTTCGAGCAAAACACGAAGCGAGTTAGCCATAAGGCTAGAAACGCTATGTGTTCGACATCCGACACTGTATCCGTCGACCTGTCATGAAAATGGTTGATGAAAGTGGTGTATGTGGGCTTGGTCTCAGAGAAGCCAATTTGGTCCTCCGACATCTCCTCCGGGTCGAAGTAATCTCCGGTTGGTCGAAGGCCAGTAATAGCTGCTACATCGAAGAGTGTGGGGGTTAGCATCCCACATGGAAGATGAAAAGTAAAATGGGAGTAGTCCCAGAACAACAGCGAAGCTATAAGCATCTCTGGGGAGTAGTTTAAGCCTGTCTTCGACAGCATCACCAAGTCGAAGATTCCCATTTCCTTCCAGATTGGAGTTTGATGCTTCTCCAACTTGGTTAGCCAAGCAACATAATCGGAGGTCAGATTAGGGCAAGACCTGAAGACTCTAACCCCTCTGTTGAAGAAGCGGAGGTCGATTTTTTCACGAGTAGGGTCTTCGTTGTCTTCTGCGTCTTTCTTGGCGCAGGCTACTGGCTTGAGTGTCTCGACGATTGGGAAATAGCTCTTGATCTTCAGAGCTTCAGAGATGCTTGGATTCATGGGGCCAGACATTGCGAAGATCTGGTTGGAGTATCCAACCGGGATCATCAAGTGGCGCGAGTAAGCATCGCGAACGGAGATGTCAGAAGGTTCAGGAACCCTTCGTTTTCCTGTAGAGTTTACTACCGGGGCAGTGACGAAAACTTTGGGTTTAACATGTTCAGTTGGTGCGTTAGCACTGGGAGCAGTAGAAGCAGAGGCCATTGTTGAGGTTGAAGATGAAGTGAAAAAGGAAGATTTTTCTGCAAAGAGAGCAAGCTTGTACGAAAACAAGGAAGTTTGAAGGCTAGTTGGCGTAAAAAGTCCTACAATGGGATATTCACTGCTATTTATAGTAGTGGGAAAAATTCCCAATAACGAGGACATTAAATGCCATTTAATGCTGCAGGAGTTAGTGGGACGCGTGGCAGCCCCCTGTTGTTTTGGCCGTTTCTGCAGAGACAGAGGGACGCAGCGTGCGTCCTCGTTTTTGGGATTTGTCATAATGACAAATTCTGAAGTGACGTTTGGTACTGCACGCCGTACTGAAAGTGACGTCCTAGGATCAAATCAATGATGGTTTCTTGGGATTGCCAATAGTTGGTAAAAAGCAACAAAAAGTGCACAAGTTAACTTGTGACTGAGCGTGGAAAGACAGGTGTCGAATGGCGTTTCAAAGAATGCCTTTTTCTTTCAGAGTCGAAATAAGGCATTCTTGGGGGGCAATTTGTTGGATCCTAAATTCGACACCTTTGTTTTGATTGATATCAGCCATTAAAGCTGAAAGATGCTTTCGACTGGCTAAGCCTGTCGAAGTGCCTGTCGAAAGATGGAAAAATACTTAGAAGATTTCTTCCAAGGAAGAAGGCTGGTTGCCTTCGACGTCGAAGGAGTTTTCGTCGAAGATGTCTCTTGATGAAAGTGTTCGATGGTCCAGAGTGGAAGCAGTTTGAAATTCAAAGCTTTGGAGGGAAAACGGTTTCCAGCAGTTACTACGTGCAAACGTGCAAGGATCTGGAGTGTCGAGCATGGAGAACGTGCCAAGTGGCTTGATCTCGAAGCAGTGTAACTGCCCGACGGTTACTTGGAATGTTTTAGTATAAATAGGAGTAGACGTGTAGTTTCTCGCGTGTGTTCACTATTCCATACAAAGTCACTCATTTAGATTCGAGTACCCAGCGTGTGAGAAAGAATTGTTGAGAAATGTATGTGTGAAACACCAATTTTATCAATTAAAGTCATTTATTTTCCCAGAATTTTACTTGCTTTCTCTTTACATTTCCTGTCGAACCTTTACTTTAAAGCCTTGTTTATTTTACCAAGCCTTTCCTTTATGCAATTTACTTGAAACATTTTATTTAAAGCCTTATCCAACTTAATCAAACTTCAAAATCAACCTATGTCCATAGGATCAATCTGATCGATCCTGCGAGTAACCAAATAAGTAACCATTTGGAAGATCAGCGGTTGTTTACCAAAACCCAAGGTAAACAAGGGGACAAGAAGGAAAAGGAGTAAACAACCATTAAGTTGGTGTTTTAAGGCCATGAATACCATTTTTGAAATGTTTCAAAAGACATGGTTTCTTGTCCCTTTTTGAATTTGAATGAACCTGGACATTTGACTTTTGAATGCCCTCCTTCGAATGACTCTAATTGCCTCCTTCAAATGGCTCTGATTCAGCTCCTTCGAATGGCTATGATGGCCTCCTTCGATTGGCTTTGATTGCCTCCTTTGAATGGCTCGGATTTCCTCCTTCAAATGGCTCTGATTCTGCTCCTTCGAATAGGTCTGATTGCCTCCTTCGATGGAGTGCATCCCCATCAATTTAAATTGCTCAGATCTCTTCGTCAGAGTATTTGTCTTTTTTTTATGACTCTGGATTCCAATGCTAATGCACAAGAGGCCTGGGCCTGGCCACATGTAGGACCAAGACCCATCATAAGACAAACTTGCGTTCAATGATAGTGTGTCTCTTTCAAATGGCCAACAATGTATGTCCTTCGAATGGGCTGTTGGAGTGCTCTTTCAAAGGGGTCATATTTGTGTGTCACAGTGCAGAAATTGTGTTGAGGGGTCTTGGTCCTGTCCATTGAAAGAAAACACAGAAGAAGTCTTTTCCTTGTGCATTGGAGGCAATTATAGGAGAAGCCTTTTCCCTTGTGAACCCAACGTAAGCATGGAGGGGATTTTGGCCTAGTGAATTGAAGGGAACTTGTAGAGGCCCTTAGCCTTGTGAATCGAAGGCACTTGTAGAGGCCGTTAGCTTTATGTATCGAAGGCGAGCCTGAAGTAGCTAATATGCAGTCAAAGCCTTGTGATTTGAAATTGATCGAAGGGGGCCTAACTCCCAATCGAAGCTTGTGAATCAGGCTTGCGTCGAATGAGTTTCAGTGCCCAATCGAGGCTTGCTCAGATCCTAATAGAAGTACCCTGTTCAAATGCCAATCGAAGGACATTGCTGAATTGCCAATCGAGAGATACTTTGCTAACATTCAAAAAATTATTTTCTTTTAGGCAAGTATTTTTAACCACCCATATAAGAGAAAAAAACCTTGGGAAACATGAGAGGCTAACTTTAAGGGTACACCAACATGAATGATATGTGGATGCAATGTTTTCAAGGATCTCACAGGGTAAACAAAAGGAAATGTTAGAAGTTGAGTCTGGCTGCAGCTTTGACTGGAGAAATTTGTGTCTTTGGACGTCCTTCTATGAGAATTAAGCTCACCATGTCGTGTGGGTTCTAGCCTTTGACTCAAAAGAAAGTACTTTGATCTTTGACGACACTAGAGGAAAATAAATCCCCTTGGCCCTTGTTAGCAGTCTGGTTCATGATAAACCTGCATCACATGCCCTTGAGATCCTTGAAATGATCAGTGAAAATGATATGGTATGATGTCATGATGTTATGATGTCATGTTTGAATAGATAACAAACACAAACAAAGCACACAAGAGCCTTAGGTTTAAGGCATGCATAGGATTCGTAGGTAAGTACCCTTTTGAAGTAAATTTGGCTTAACTTGTCCTAAGAATAGTAATTGGGTTCTAGGAATCTCATATCACTGATCTTTCTCACAGGCTTTGTTTCAGTAGAGCAACTAACTTGCCACCGAAATATCCCGAGAGTTGAATCTCAATGAGTGTAGCATCGAGTATCAACCAACTTTGGACTACACCAAAGTCAGCCATCTCACTACCTTCTAATGGCTAAGTTTGGTCAATTAAGGTTCTAAAAGTAGGTTAGTGCTTATGACACCATGCGACAACCTAGTGTTCTCCTCGACTGACTCAAGGGACACCAGCACAAACCAAAGTGTCGCACTAATATAGCCATCACTTCAACCATATCAGTCTACCCTGTATAATTTCCATGATCTATAGCTACTTACCTAAGATCCCCAGATCCGGGAATAGGATCTTTGCAAGAAAGTAAACCCAAGCAACCCAATTAAAGATAAATCAGACAAAGCATACAATTTAAATAAATTTAAAGGTGATCTAAACTCTAAGGTAACCCCTCTTTTTAGTAGTTCCCCAGCAGAGTCTCCAGTTCTGTAATACGGTGGGAAAACTGACTTATTTTATGTTTTATCACAAATGTTGAGGATAGCTAGAGTCGCCATCGATTTTTTTATCCAATAAGGAAAGGGTGAAAATAACAAGAAAGACCTTGAAGATTGAGTTTGGGGGGTAGGTTATGAAAAGGGAAGGTGTTAGCATCCTTTTCATCCGTAGTTATCTATGGGCTCTTAATCGCTTAGCTCACTTTTTTAAAAATTGCTTTGTTTGAAAATATTTTGAAAAAAAATCTTGCCAATGTAAGGCAAAACTTTGTAATGATTCTCGTATCTGTCCTCGAGAATACGTACAAGGTGTTTTGAAAATATTTCAAAAGTGTCTGTGTGAAATGTTTTTCTTTTGAATAGATTTGTGAACAAGCGATTAAAAACGGTCTACCTACTCAAGGTCTTTATTGTACTTTTCTTCCTCCTTTAGATAATGTTGCCCTACCATTAGTTAATAGGAAGCCCCGTCGTTGGATGTGAAGGGACAAGCGAGGGTCATCATACAGTCATCGAAGGCAACTAGTAAGGACGCTTTAGCAATTTTCCTAAGGGACTAGATCATTTATCGAAAGGCAACGGCGAAGGGTTATCGAGGGACTATGATATTTTCTTTCGAGGGACTTTGCCAAAGCGTCCCCACGTTCGAGGGACATGACTATTTAATCGAAAGGCAACAAGAGAGGCTACCCTAGAGGTGCGCATGTGCAAGTATTTTGTATTCAATTATTTCGTCTTGAAGTTAGATTATCTATCAATTGGTTTTTATCTTTCCATACAACCCTAATTACTAAGAGGTAATATAGCAAGTATAAAAAATACAGTAAAGGTGCGAAAAGTAAAAACAGAAAAGATAAACCTAAACCTATTACACGACTTTGGTGAAGTTACATAATAGAAAGCAGAAAGTAAAAACCCTAAGCTATTACAAACCGGAAAACAGTTACATAATAATGAAAAAGGAAAGCGAGAAATCTAAGCTATTACAAATTGCGAACCCCATACACTTTATCTATGACATTAAAATACAATTAAAATAGAAAAGAAAAAAAAAGAAATGTTTTTGATGATTTTTTATGGAAAAGGTTTTTTTAATGATGATTAAAATAAACCTAAAAACTAATTAATTTCAATAAAAAAAAATATTTGATTAATTTAAAAAAGGTTAATGATGAAAAACCTAAAAACTAATTAATTTTAATTAACGAAATAATTGATTAATTAAATTAATAAAAAAGGTTAACGATAAAAAACCTAAAAATAATTAATTTTAATTAACAAAATAATTGATTAATTAAATTAATAAAAAAAAAAAGTTTAATGATGAAAAACCTAAAAACTAATTAACTTTAATTAATAAAATAATTGATTAATTAAATTAAAAAAGGTTAATGATAAAAAACCTAAAAATTAATTAATTTTAGGATTTACAAAAAAACAATTATTTTAGGTTTTTAAAAAAAGGTTTGTGGTTTCATGCTTATGTGAATTTAGGGTTTTAGGGGAAAAAAATAGGAAAAAAGAACAAGTTAGAAGCAAAATCACACAAAATGTCAGGGGTTGGTGTTGAACCCAAGCCCTTAGCCTTCCACACTATATTAAGGGGGAAAAAAGGGAAAAAGAACGAGTTAGAAGCAAAATCATACAAAATGTCAGGGGTGGGTGTTGAACCCACACCCTTAGCCTTCCACGCTGTATGGTTTACCACTGCGCCAGAGCTCACATATTATGCATCAAACCTGCTCTAATGATGTATATGAACACATGGAAACATATCAAATTAGTTAACAATGCATAAATCAAAGGTTTGAATTTAAAAAAAAAACTACCAAAATCGGTGAGGATGAACGTGATGTTCTGGGCACGATCTTGACTGCTTGAGGATTTGGATGGATTCTTGGGCACTTCAAGATGATAATGCAGTGATTGGTTTCAATTGAGAAGAACTGGAAACAAGGGTTTTGTGTTTCCCTTGTTTCTTGAATTTTTGGAAGTTTTGGAATAGTTTTCTCTGCAAGGGTTTTCGTGTGATGTTATGTCTGAATGAAGAGCAATATAAATAGAACAATTAGGTTTGACCATTGTGGGCTTGGACCTTGTAAGAAATGCATTGACTTTATCTTATTTAATTTTGAATTTAAATAAATAAAATCAAAAGTAAATGGAATAAAAATCAAAGGGGTGTATGAATAGGTTCATAGGTTCATTATGAGGCCTAATACACATTTGGACCTTGAAACACAAGCCCATTAGCCCAAAAATTTGTGTTTGATCAATTTGGGTTTCATGCATTTTCTCGAAATTTACCAACTTACACTGATCCTAACTCTTTCAATTTTCATCATTTGAACGTTATCTTAGACTTTTTGGAAAACTCAAGATGTCCTCTACAATCTCTATGTTGATCATTTTTTCATTTGAAGACTTTATATTGATGTAAGTTGCCTTGACAAAAAGTGTCTTTTTGTTAACTTTTGGAATGACCTATAATGTTTTTGCCCATATCTCTCAAATGAAGCATTTTTGGATTTGAGCTTAGAGAGACAAAGATGTAGGAAATTGAATTTCCTTCAAAACAAGCTTTGCTTAAGAAAAATCTGATGAAGCATTGGTCAAAGTTCAGTTGACTTCTCCTTAAGAAAACCCTAGTTTTGCAAATTTTGACTTTTGATGATTTGTGAGTTTTCTTGATGAATCACGATCAACCCTTGATCAAATGATGAATATGACTTCAAAATCTTGATGTTAACTAAAAATCTTGAATTTTGACTGTATGTTGACCACAGTTGACTTTTTATCCAATACAGTTGATTTTCAGTCATCTGAGTCATTGACTGAGCAAACTTGTGATGCAAGGCATGAGACATAGTATGAGCATTCTTAAAGACATACATGGAACCATGGAAACCACTTGAGGCCTTAGAAACCCAAAATTCCTTGAGAAAAATGAAACCCTAGTTGTAAGTCCATTGCTTAGGAGGAGAATTTGTCTGATCAATTCTTGAGCAACCTTGAGCATTTGAGAACCCTAGGAGAATGTCTTGAAGAAAACGGGAGGGAAAATTTTGGGGTATAACAACTCACATTTGAGGTTGGCAGAGAAAAAGTCGAATTCATCTGCTCACAATTCTTCAAAGCACCCGTTATAGATGATTCGTGTTATTTCTTGGACGTTATTAATGAATGCGTTAAAGAAATAGAGGAACAACAGACCAAATATTAAAAGCTATAAAAATTCCAATACCTACAATCCTTAAAGATGATAATTGGTCCGATGAATACAAGGATGACAATCTAAGTGAATGTCTCGCGCTAACTCCTGACCCTGTGCCTTGCTTAAGGAAACCAGTTGTCAAACTTAAAACATTACCAAAAGATCTAAGATATGAATTCCTAGACACAAAACTCGGACAACCCATCATAGTCAACACAGATTTAGGACATATAGAAACAGAAAAATTACTACATGTCCTAAGGAAATGTCTGGATGCTTTAGGCTATAACATCTCTGATATATAAGGAATAAGCCCCTTAATATGCATGCATCACATTATGCTTGAGGAAAACTGCAAGACCTCAAGAGAACATCAGAGAAGAATAAACCCAGTTCTGAGTGATGTAGTTAAGAAAGAATTATAAAAGTTATTAGAAGAAGGAATCATATATCTGATATCCGACAGTAAATGGGTTAGCCCAGTACATGTTGTACAAAAGAAAGGAGGTGTTATAGTTGTCAGCAACGCAAAAGGTGAATTTGTAGCACAACATACTTAAACCAGATGGATAATATGCATTGACTATAGGAAGTTAAACCAAGCCACTCGAAAAAGATCATTTTCCTTTATCTTTCATTGACCAAATGCCCGAACGACTAGCTAAACATTCCCATTTTTTCTATCTAGATGGTTATTCTGGATTTCTCCAAATCCCTATACACTCCGAAGATCAAGAAAAGACAACATTCACTTGTCCTTACAGTACATTTGCATATAGACGAATGTCGTTTTGACTATACAATGCTGCCGCAACATTTCAAAGGTGCATGATGTTAATTTTCGCTGATTTTATAGATGACATCGTGGAAGTATTTATGGATGATTTCTATGTCTGTGGGAAAAGTTTTGAAGGATACTTATCGAACTTAGAAATGGTACTTGAATGATGCGTAAAAGTTAATCTCGTATTAAATTGGGAGAAATGCCATTTCATGGTTCGAAGAGGAATCGTACTTGGACACATAGTATCCGACAAGGGGATTGAGGTTGACAAAGCAAAAATAGAAGTTATAGAAAACCTTCAACCTCTAAAAACCGTAAGAGAAATACGAAGTTTCTTAGGGCACGCCGATTTCTATCGACGATTCATTAAAGATTTATCTAAAATTACCAAACCGCTAACTAGACTGCTAATGAAAGACGCTGAATTCAATTTCGACGACAAATGCTTAAAAGCATTCGAACAATTAAAAACATCACTTATTACCGCACCTATTATGCAACCACCTGATTGGAGATTACCGTTCGAAATCATTTATGATGCTAGTGACTATGTTGTAGGCGCAGTTTTAGGACAACGAAAAGATAAAAATCTTCATGCGATATATTACGCCAGTAGAACCCTAAATCCTGCACAGATGAACTATGCCACAATCGAAAAAGAACTTTTAGCTTTTGTCTTTGCTCTAGATAAATTTAGTTCTTACCTAGTAGGAGCAAAGATAATTAGCTATGCTGATCATGCTGAAATTAGATACCTATTAAGCAAAAAGGACGCCAAACCGAGATTACTCAGATGGATCTTACTCCTACAAGAGTTTGATTTAGAAATTAAAGACAAAAAAGGCACTGAAAACGTAGTAGCTGATCACTTATCTAAAATTGAAGGCATCTGTCGTACCCCAAATTTTCCCTACCTCGATTATTTTATATTTCGAGATTAAAATTGAAGAAATATTCAACTAAAGACGGTACAGTAGTATCTGATGGTCCGTATTTATCCGACTAGGGGGTGTACCTTAAATTCAAGAGAATGGGGCTATCTAAATAAAAAATACCCATATACCCATAGGCCCATTCACGAAGCATGTTGGTCAATGGCCCATGAGAATTGAATATTAGAACTATTTCAAAAGGGAAATCAAAATTTTAATTATATAGGGCCCATTAAGGTTTTTAGATAGCCCATTGGTCATTTTTAGGAATTATTTTGTTATTGGTTTATTTTAAGGGAAACATTATTATTAAACAATTTTTTACTGATTTTTTTTTATTATACAAACTATTTATTAATATTGGGTCCAGTCTGTTACAAAGTGCCCCGATTAGGAGTATTACGGTAAACAAAATAGAAATTTGGACCCATTTAGAAATCATTTCTGTTGTGTTATTATTATTAAACTTTTTAGTAAGAGATTTATTATAATTATTTTATTAAAAAGATTTTACAAAAATATTTTATTGGACATTTTGTTACAATTCTTTTATATCTGTTGTTGTACCCCAAAATTTTCCCTCTTATTTTATCAATATTTTCCTCACAAGACTCTTTGGACTCAAGACCAGATTAGGGTTTGCTCTGCTCAAGACATCTCCTTGCACTGATGACCTGAAATTAGGGTTTGAGTTTGCACAAGGAATTTTGGACTTCCAATGCCCCATGTGACTTTCATACTTCATTTTGGACTCCTAAGATTGCTCATACCAAGTTTCAAGCCTTGGATCAAATTTCTGCCCAATCAATTGGAAAGTTGACCTAAAAATCAGCTGTATTGGGGAAAAAGTCAACCATGGCCAATATACAGTCAAACCTTATAATTTTTTATCCACATCAACATTATATACTCATATGAACCATTTGATCAAGTTTGGACTACAACTCCTCGAGAAATTTGATCAGATCATCAAAAGGGCAAAATGGTCAAAATTAGGGTTTTAACTGTAGAAGGGCAATTTCTGATTTTTCACCTAGCCAATGGAAAATTGGGTTCAAGCATGGTTTCAAGGACTCAATGGAATCATATTGACCTAATCACAAGGTTCAAAAGATCTCAAATACATTGGATTGACAAATGAATTTTCCAGTCAACTGATCAAAAATCAACTGTACACTAAAAAGTAAAACTTTGACTTTTTGGTCAAAACTAAGTGCCAAGGGTCATTTTTCATCAAGATGTGTCAAAACATGAAACTTGTCCACCAATAAACCTAATTTTGAAAATTAGGGTTTAAAATGGAAAATTTTCATAACTTAGAAATTTTCTAAGTTATGAAAATTTCTTATTTTTTCCCAACTTTGCCCAACTTTTTCACCATGATGCAATTGGATTAAAACAAAACTTCCAACATGAAAGTTGTAGTCCTCCACAAAATCTAAAACTTTTATTCACAAAGTTTTCCCAAAATATGCTTGGGTCTCAAGTTATGATTTTGTGAATAAGGGTCCATGAAACTTTTAACTTAGTGAAATTTTGCCCTAGTTTAGGCAGGATTTTGACCTATCTTCATGGAAACTTTTCACATAGTTCCAAGTGGAATCTCAAAATGAATTTCAAATATGGATTGTAGAGCATGTTACAAGCTTTCCAAAATGTCCAAGAACTCTCCAAGATCATTTATGGTTAGGGAGAATCGAAGGAAAGAAAATGGCCATTTCTCACTTTTGTCCATGGCATTTTGCACATTGCTACAAGTTGCAAAATCTGTCCTAAGCATGCTTGTACTTATTTTACAGGTTCTAATCTCTTCTACACTCAAAAATTAAATGCAAACACAATGGATAATGGTCTTATTCTGATCTTTGAAGCTTGACACAATGAATTAATCCATTTATGGCATAAAGTTCATAATACCATTTTCATAAAGCATGCTTTTTGCAATTTTGTATTTCTTGAGCATTGGACCCAATCTCTTGATACAAACAACATCCACAAATTTCAGGAAAAGCTCACTAACCCTATGCATACCTTGAGCTAGCTTGTACAACCTTGGCCTTTGTCATTTCAACTTTTACATCAAAAACAAGTCAACTTGCAAAAGTGAACACAACTTGAAAATCTGATAAAACCAAGTATTGTAACATTTTCAAACCATCTCAGCACATTATACCAAGCCTAAACCACAAGCTCATAGAATCTCAAACACCCTTAAGCATAGAAAACCCCATTTTCTGCCCAAACAGGGCAACCACTGCAGAACCTTGGCCAAATCCATATTCCCTCGTGCATTTTGCTTGGAATCATTTCAAACACATTCTAAACATCACACCTAAATTATCCAAGTCCCTGTCCAGCAACTGTAACTTCATTTTCACACTTCACCATTTTCATTTTGAAGCTTTGCAGGTTGAGTTCTACAAGGAGATTCAGGCAAGTTCAAAGCAAGCTGGGCATTGGGAAAGGTTGAGGGGACTTCAAGCAAGCTCAAAAGACCTTCAGGCCTCACTCACAACTCCTACATTGCCATATTCGAACTTGACTAAACAAGGTAATTTCCAACTTGCTACCTTCTTATTTAGACATCATTATGCTTAGGTTTGTGAAGCAAAAATGTAGTCCTTAATGTCCTTGAACTGTACATATGCATAGTTCTTATTTATATTAACTGAGCTAGGAGAATTTGGATGTTGAAGTTGCTCAAAAAACTAGGTCATAAATTAGGGGCAATGAAATTCTCTCTGGTCTTTGAGAGTTAGATCAAGTTTTTTATATCATTAGAATCGTGTGATGATGAGCTATAACTTTCATGTTGCAAGATTTCGTTTTTAAGCACGTATGCAGGAGATACATTTTGAAGTACAGGGCGCGCGCATTTTTGTTCAGAGGTTAGGGACGAAGTGGAACTTGGGCTGGGCCTGGCTTGTTTGACTTTTGACACCCCCCTTTCTGTTATTTGCACCCCCTTGGCCCATTTCTTTTATTTTTCATATTTTTTTGCATATTTCATATTTTCTGACTTTATTTATTTTTTCTAAATTTTAAAAATCACAAAAAATATTCTTTTAATTTTTCACATTTTATTTTATTATTTTTTGGACATAAAAATAGTTTATTAATAATAATATAACTTATTTTTCTAAATAAACTTGTAAATAATACAAAAAAATATTATCTATTTTTATTTTGATTAGTTATACACTTAAAATATCATTTTCTCACATATTTTATTTTTTAACATTTTTTTTGTATATTATTATTATTTTTCTTGGACATAAAAATGAAATAAATAATAATATAATATATTTTTTTTAAAACCAAAAATTAGGGTTTTCACCCTTTCAAAAAACAATCACTTTATTTCCTTATTTTTAGGATATGATTAAATTTATTTTTACATACAAAAACATTTTTTTGCATATTTACATTTATTTGCATGTTCAATATTTGCTTACTTATTTATTTGTACAAATAAATTCAATATGGTTGTAATAGTTTTAGGGTTTTATTTTGAGCAATATCCCACTATTCAAAACTTGTACCCCCATCCCCCATAATATTGTTGTAATAGTCTTAGATTTACTTTTACGCAATTTATCGTATTATATGCATGATAGTAAGATTAGGGTTTTGTATGCAAAAGACCAAAAAAATCAAAACAAATAGCATGACTAAACACAAGACAAAAATGCATGAAAATGACAACACAATGCACACAAGCACCCCTAGGGTTTCATCCTCTTTGTTTCCTTAAAATGGACATGATATGCATGCTAGGTATCTTGGCAAAATCAATCAAAAAAACAAAAAGATCATAGTCCCTCGATGACGCTATCTTGGTTGCCTAAAAAAATGATCTAGTCCCTCAAAAACTTGCTAAGATACTTGGCAATATTGTTATCATGGTTATACGATGACCCACGCTCGTCCCGTTTAACATCCAAAGATAGGGTTGTTTACCAAATACAATGGTAAAACAACAATGTCAAAGGGTTAAAAATGTGTAGGAAAGACTTTTGAGTAAGGGTAGACAACTCCTAGTTACTTGATCTCTGGCAAACATCCTTGCTAATTTCAAAACACACACACAATTTCAAAACATTTCCCAACAAACTTTCAAGACATTGAAACATTTTTCAAAAGACAAACATCTTTGTATACATTCTTCAAACAAGAATCATTACAAAGATTTCCAAAACGATGGCCTCTTTTCAAAATACTTTCAAAACCACACAAAGCACCATTTCAAACAATTGGAAAAGCAAAGCAAGTGATCTAAACAAGTAACTAAGAGCCCATGGAAAACCATGGATGAAAAGGGTGCTAGCACCTTCCCTTTTCATAATCTACCCCCCGAACCCAAGAAAACATCTCAAAGGTCTTTCCTGTGCTTTTTGACCTTTCCTTTGGATAAAATAAAAATTCGGCGGCGACTCTTGCTAAACCGAAACATTTGCGAACATAAACGCAAAACCTCAAGTCAGTTCTCCCACCATATCACATCTGTTAAAGTTTGAAAATGTATTGTAAAGAAGTCCAAAAGATTGGGCCCAGTACCATATCAAAATTATAATATTGTTTACAATGTAAGAGAAACAGTAACGCGCTGGGCTGAATCTTGATAGGCCCAAGATCCATTTATTCAACAAGCTGGAAAAAATAAAGAATAGCGCAGGGCCCATGTTTGATAAAACAGATACTGTGTAAATCATAGCCAGAATTGCACATGTTTCTATCAAACTAGAAAGTACTGTACAGATTGCAACTCAATCAAATCTTTTTTTTACAGTTCAAATCAAAAATAATATTAAATCAAATCTCAATTATGGTTAAAAACAAAATTGTACACAATCAAATACACAGAATCAGTGCTCATTACATTCAATCAACGAAATCAAATATGAACTGAGTCCCAATTACATCTCAAAATAAAATATACATAATCAATTACAATGAATTTCGAATCCCTAAATCTCTAATAATGCTAAATATAAGCTCTAAAATTGTAATAGCAAAATCATAACCCTATAAATACGAGGACATAAAATTCAGAAAGGAGGATTATTGAGAATTGGGAGACGAAAAGGAAGAAGAACGAAGAACAAATACCGAGCGGATTTATTGAAGACAGAGAAGGAGAGAGATTAGAGTTTCAGCATCTAAAACCCTAATCACGTTTTTGTCACGCCGTCAGCCACCACCTTCGAGCTTCACCGAGACATGCAAAAGGGAAGACGATCAAAACCTAATCGATTGGAAGCAAAAGTCAGGATACGGAAACACGAAAGGGGTAAGATAACATAGCTTCCTACTTGTTCTATTATTGATTAGGGTTTTGTTGGGTCGATTGGGTGGTTTATAGAGGGAAATGGGTTCGATTTAGGGAATGCCGCCGCGATGTTGTTTTGGGGCTAGGGTTTGTAAAGAAGAAGGAAAGGGTAAGAGAGGGAGAACAAGGATGACCGGAAATGAAAACAAAAATGTATCAAAATAAAACTTATATTCTGTAATGATTCTGTACATACGCGATCACAGTAATAACATGTTCCCTTCTATTCTGCCCATTTGATCATCATTGGACGGCTGTAAGGCCAAGTCCACCATGCCTCCCATGCATCCTAAACCATCCGATTAGCTAGACTCTAAAAAAAACGTGTTTGGGCCTAGCCCAATTCCTTTTCACACACCCCCTTTTGCCTAATTACTAAACCACAAAACAACATACACCCCCCCTGATCTGAGTTGTCAATGGGCCTAGCCCGGATCTCCTTTTAACACCCCATGTTTTACTTGTTAAATAGAATTTACACCCCCCCTAAATTTTATTTATTTATTTTCTTTTATAATTCAATTATAATTTCTAATTTTTATAAATATACATATATATTATTTATTTACAATAATTATTATTATTATCAAATACTGATTTTTTATTAGTATTATTATTATATTTTGATATTATTATTATATATTGTTATAATTACTTAATTTTTTATCATTATTTATAATTATCATTTATTATTTATAATCCCTTTTATGTAAATATTATTATTAATATATTTTATTTACTATTTAAATATTATTATATTATCAAATAAACTTATTTTATATCAAAATTGCATATGTTATTTTATATATTATTTGCATTAAAATGTTTCCTAATCATGCATTAATCAAGATCTTTGCAATTAATATGATTAAAAAACAAAAACAAATCATCAAACTATTTTTTGCAATAAACTAAGCTAATCAACTATTTTTGCAAAAGGGTTTCAAATTGGTTTTGACTTACTGTGTATTTAGTCAAAATCTCCACAATCATTACTCCTGACCAAAATGCGAGGTGATTCAAAGTACGTTTGCGACCCCTAAAAATACCAACCCATACGAACTACGAATTGGGACTCTGATTCCTCATAAGAGGATACGTAGGCATACGATCGAAAATTGTGGCGAGTCTTTCTAATTAAAACTTGAAATCCTGTTTACCCCAAACCTAAACCTAGAGCCTAGTATCCTTCTGAACAAGGTAGATGAAAGGTGCCTGACACCTTCCTTTCGTCTAATTGAGTCTGAAACCTAGAATCTCTGCGAATTAGGGTGTTCTGTTATATTCCCTTCCTTTAGGATAAAAAACTAATAGTGGTGACTCTGATTTAAAAACTAGTCGCAATAGCTTGTGACTCTGCTGGGGACTCTCCTTAACCATAGGTTTAGGTATTTTTGGGTTTTTATTTTTATTTGCATTGTTTATTTATTGCATTTATCTACTTTATCGCATTTATTTATTTACTGTCAATTTCTCTTATAATCATATATTTACTGCGTGGTGGGATTTTTCTATCTCAAAAAATATTTCCAATATAACCCTTAGAAAGAAGGTTCATCTATTAGCTTAGGGGGTACATCATCCCTGCAAGTTTATGTGGTGACTTTGCCTAGAGTCGGTGAACTTCTGAAAAAGGAATACTTATCGAGAGAAATCCTCTTGACGAGTAGGACTTTGGAAAGTCACCCATGACTCTTTGTAACGACCTTAACCTAAAATCTCACGACGAGACCTTTCACGACTTTGAGACGAAAGTTTCAGTCCGTAAAGAGGCTCCACCTAAGGGAGGCCCTTGTGCCTTTTCCCTATGGTGTTATTCATGATACCCTTAAGGAAACCACCTCCTGTGAGGGTAGATTTACTGTAAGTCAGAATTAAGGAGCCTACCTTATAGGGGTATTCATCACAAAAACCTGTCACAAAATCATGTTACTCAACCCAACACCTATGCATTCATGCATTCATATATATCTCATATTCATCATTTGCTTCTTTTATCTGTCTTATTCACATGGTAAAAAATATTAAAAAAAATAACAAAAATCAAGATTTTTGGTGACTGTCTTAAAAATGGATACCAGAGGGAAACAACTTGTCTGCGTCAATGCCTACAAGCCTGGCCTTTCTGAAATCAAAACTATAAAGGAGAAATCATCTGAGAGAGCTCTGAAGATGTACGCTCGCTGCTATGGGGACACCTTTGACTTGACTAAATTAGAGGTTCAAATGGATGCAGTCTCTGCCCTAATTCCATTTTGTGACCCTCCATTGAGATGTTTCACCTTCCAAGACTTCCAGCTAGCACCAGCTCTGGAAGAATTCGACAGAATTCTGAATTTTTCCAAAGAAAAGGCCTATGTAGGTATTGGACAAACTATTGAAGTCAATGTTTTGGCAAAAGGCTTAGGGATCCCCTACCCCGAGTTAATGCAAAATTACCAAAGAGAAGGTATGATACAAGGAATCAAAAGGATATACTTGGAAGTTAAGGCAATAGAATTTGCTAATTATAAAGAGTGGGAATTTTATGTTGATTGTTTAGGGCTGTTGGTATTTGGTGTAATTTTATTTCCTCGGACTGTGGACTATATTGACCCCGCGACCATTAGCATATTTTGGGGAGCGGAAGTATTTAATACGGATCCTACTCCCGCTTTGCTTGCTGACATTTATTACACTTTGCATATGATGTATGAAAGAAGAAAAGGAACGCTAAATTATTGAATCCCGCTTCTATATACTTGGTTTATGACTCATCTTTACAAAGAAGACTATATGATCCCAGACTTGTCCAGACATGAGTGACCACAGAAATTAAGGTCTCTCACTGCAAACTATCTATTATGGTATGCAAGGAAGCTGGATATTGGTGATATCACTATGAGCTGTGGGGACTTTCCTAATGTCCCTTTGATTAGATCGCGAGGCTGTAGTAATTACAACCCTACTTTAGCCCTACGACAGTTAAGGTATCCTTTGGAAGACAAACCTACGGACGAACAACTCCTACCATTTATCATCCACAACATGGGTATAGAAGACCAAGGGTTGCTCAACAAGGTTATTCGGGCTTGGAACAAGGTTAGCAAGAGGAAAGCCAAAAGAAAGAATGCCATAGCAAGATAACCCTATACCAAATGGGTCCGAGATAGGGTGCGAATCATCAAGCTGCCATTTGAAAAAGATCTAGAGTATAAATCAGAGGTCCCAGAGATAACACCCATATCTTTGGAAGAAGTCAGCAATCTGAAAAGCACCTTAAAGCAAGCTCAAAAAGAAAAAGAAGCATTGGAACTCAATCTCCTCAATCTGACCAAAGAAAAGAAACAGATGCAACTCATACTTGATTCAAAGGACGAACAAATTGAGAGAATTAAAAAGGAATTGGAGAAAGAAAGTCTCAAACGAAAGTGTACAACTGAAGGGTTGTTGAGTGCAACATTCAACCTAGATTCCCACAACCAAAGGTTAGAAGAGGCTGTCGCTGAAATCGGAAGGTTAACTAGATGGTATGAAAAGGCAACACATGATAAGAAGGTGCTAGAGGAAAATCTAAGAGCCCAAATCCAAAGTTTGGCACATGCTTCCTTAGATCAAGAAGATCAAGTAAAATACCTCACCACTGAACTTCAAGACAACCAGGAATCAGAGGTAAAATCACGCCTTGAAAGGATAGAGGTAGAGAAACTCCTAACTCAGAGAACTCGAGAATATGAGCATGTGTGCTTAGAGCTGTAGGGTCTTCAAAAAGATTTCCTCATCCAATGAAGGCTTTATACATAAATGAGGGGTGAAAAGATGTATTGGGAAGAGAAGTATACCAAGATCGCCTAAGCTGGGAGAGATAACCATGAAATAATCCCACATCTTTATCGGGAATACAGGTACTACAAAGACAAACATGAAAAGCTCGTCTTCCTAGCCAACAATCTCATCGAATACATCCCTAGAAGTTTAAAAGATGCAGAGAGTGTAATGGTTCCTCTTCCAAAGGAAGTTGAATACTTTCTCCAGCTTTTCCAAGCAATGGTTGATGGCTTCAGAGCACACATCCTCAGGCGCACCTAGAAGATTTAGTTCCTTTTATTTTTGTTTATGCAAACAAGTTTTGATTTCAAGTTGTAATATTTTTCAATATCTGGATTATGTTACTTTCAATAAAGGCATTTTGTTTCCCTATCTGGACGACGTGTCTATTTTAAAGCTAGTCACCAAGTAAAATAATAAGCAAAATACAAGCATGTACCCAAGTGAATAAGACATTTAAAACAAGAAATCATTTCATGTTCATGCACATCCGTTCGCACGCATGCACCTGCATGTCACATCAAAACTCATTTTTTTTATTAAAATATCTCCAGTTAAGCCATTGGTAGAAGAATACCACCACCTCCTTGGCCTCCATATCAAACAAGGACCCATCAACAAAAAGCAATCGAACAAATTGAGGAGACTCAAGATGTCTTCAAAGAGGATCTTGACCAAGTAAAAGGCGACGTAAGTTCAATGAAAGGAGATTTGAGTCAAGTTCTTCTGGCTTTTAAGAACATTATCGACAGGCAGGACCAAATTCTCAGTGTAGCTTTTGGAGAGGTAGCCCAAACCCTTGGTGCATCGAGCGGTCACCAACCAAGGAAAGAGCCGGAAGCAGGACCCTAAAAGTCAGCCATGGACCAACAAGAGGTTGAAATTGAAGGGTTCGTTCCACCAACATCAAAAGCAGGGACATCACATACCCTACAAATTCCAACCAATAATGCAGATAACTACCTAGACTTGCAATACGGAGACCATGACCCAGAGGATGCTCACTAGGCACCCTTAAAAACAATTGGTACTCATGTTACAGATAATCCACTGGTAATGAATCAATATAAAGCCCTGGAGAAAAGGTTAAACGTTGTGGAGGGTTTTGATGCTTTCGAAGTAGACGCTCTCGAAATGGGTCTAGTTCCTAATGTAGTGATTCCGCCAAAATTCAAAGTACCCGACTTTGGAAAATACAAAGGGCTCACTTGTCCAAGGAATCATCTTCGTATGTATTGTAGAAAGATGCATGCCCATGCCCATGATCAGAAGCTAATGATCCACTATTTCCAAGACAGCCTGAGTGGGGCATCTTTAGACTGGTACATGCAATTGAAACGAACACATATCTGAACCTGGGCAGATCTTGCTAATGCTTTCTTGAAGCATTACAAATATAACTTGGACATGGCACCTACCCGCATGTAACTCCAAAATCTGTCCCAAAAGAAGGAGGAATCCTTCGAAGAATATGCTCAAAGATGGAGGGAGATGGAATCCCATGTACAACCACCACTGCTGGAAAAAGAACTAGTAGACATGTTCATGGGAACCCTGCAAGGGCTTTATTATGAGAAAATGGTTGGAAGTGTCTCGTCGGGATTCTCATACCTAGTGACTATTAGAGAAAGAATCGAGACTGGGTTAAAGAGTGGGAAGATGTCAGGGGGATCATCAAATGCTTCCTACAATTCAAAAAGACCTACTTCAAACATCCCAAGGAGAAATGAGGGAGAAGTCAATACCGTAGCCTCACAACCAAGGGCACCACAACCATTGGTGATCCCACAAGGACAAAGGCAAGATAGATTTAAAAGGCCACCCAGAAATTTTGATCCACTCCCCATGCCACCAAGCTAGTTATTACAACACTTGGTTAAGGCATCCTTGGTGGAAATCAAGCCTTTAGCTCCTCTAGTAAGGCCACTCCCACAGAGATACAATGCTGACGTCAGGTGTGAGTACCATGCTAACTCTCCGGGGCACACCATAGAACAATGTTGGGAATTCAATCATAAGGTTCAGGATTTGTTAGAATCTCAAGACATCACCTTTTAGAAGCCTAACATCAAATCAAACCATATGCCTCCGCATGATGAGCCAGCAATAAATGCAATTGAGGTGGTCATTGACTTTGGGGAAACCATAAAGGAAAAACCCCTATTAACCTGTTGAAAGAATATTTGTTCGAATGTGGATTCTTGTTAGAGCATAATGAAGCTTTTGAAACAACTTTGCAAAAGCTAGTGGATTAGGGGATAGTCCAATTCGGACTGTACCCTGAGGAAAAATATGTAGCCACGATTGGAGGAAAAAAGCCACCGGTGATCCCTTGCAAGGGCCCAAGTCTTACCAAGAAAACTCTAGTCATCTCGTGGAGAGAATCAACAGAGATTATAGGAAGAGCACCTAAGGCTCTCTTAATACCCGCCACTCCAAAAGCAACGATGGTAATTAAGGGACCGTCACCTATCTCTTATGAAAATAACAAGGCAGTACCATGGAGTTATGACTCAGTCGTGTACATCAACAGAGTGAAGCAAGAAAGCGGGCCATCACTTAGTCAGGGACCTGCAATTTCAAACATAGCAGGGACAAGAGGTATGACCCGAAGTGGTCAAATTTTTGGAGCCGAACTATCGAAAAAGACGGATGTGATTCCAACGAAGGACAAGGGAACAACAGTGGTTGATACAAATCAAGAAACAGAATCTCCGAGCAAAGACTTTACCGATCAAGAGGCAGAAGAGTTTCTGAAGAAAAAAAAAGTGACTACAGAGTGGTGGATCAGCTTCACCAAACTCCAGTAAAAATCTCCATACTCTCACTACTCATCAACTCTGAAGCACACCAGGATTATTAGATGAAGGTGTTAAGTTCAGCTCATGTCGCAAAAGAAATTTCAGTAAATCAATTTGACAATGTCGTAGCAAATCTAACATTCGGATCCTACCTGGGTTTCAGCAACAGTGAATTACCGCCACAAGGCCGAGCTCATAATAAGGCACTCCATAATACCATGCAAATAGGTACTACTCATTTGTCCAGGTTTCTTACTGACACCAGTTCCGCTCTTAATGTGTTGCCAAAGTCAAGTCTCATAAAGTTAACAATAGACGACGTGGTAATGAGACCAAGTTCTACGATAGTAATGGCATTTGACTGTTCTCGAAGCTCGGTGTTAGGAGAGATGGACCTTCCAGTTAAGATTGGGCCGCATATCTTCAATATCACTTTCCAGGTCATTGATATCGAACCAGCATACACTTGCTTACTGGGGAGACCTTGGATCCATGTTGCAGGGGCAGTAACCTCGACCATGTATCAAAAATGTTCCTAGTGGAAGGGAAGTTAATCATAATTGACAGCGAGGAAGACATCTTCATAAGCCACATTGAATTGTACAGATATATCAGTGCAGGCGAAGACTGTATAACTACCCTATTCCAAGCCTTGGAAATTTCTTCAATGGTGACATTACCAGTTGAGAAGGGTAACAAGACTAAAGTGACATCATGGAGAGATCTGCAAACGACTATGGGATGTGATGCCTCGAAACACTGGGGAAAGCTCCCAGAAATTCATGAGAAGAAGAATCGCTTTGGTTTGGGCTATGAATTGTCGAAAGCTACTCTAAAAGGCAAAGCATGTTTCCCTCTAATCCAAGAGACTTTTTTCAGCAAAGGAACAGAGCATGGCGGACATGTGGCGATGATATCAAGCAAAATCAATACCAAAAGGGCAACTGACTTCATCAGAGAGGGCGCCCCAGGAGAAGAACTCAAAGGATAGACTGCTGTGGAGATTCCTGAGATATTTTTCTTTCCTAAGTAATGTTTCTTGTTTTGAAAGAACCTATGTCAAACTCGAGGCATAGGGGTTGCTTGTAAGGGTTTTCCATGTTCTTGTTTCAGACAATAGTTATAATTAATAAAAGTTATATTCTGTTTTCAATTAAGATCCTTGTCTTTCATTTGCATTTATCTATTAAATTTAAAAATGGCAATACCTTCTCTGCATACGCATTTTCAAATTCCAGGCACTAAAATATGCACCTGTTGTACCCCAAAATTTGCCCTCTCTTTTCCACAAGAAATCACAGCTTCGGGCTTTTCCTGATTTTTCAGATTGGCTTAAGAATCGGTCAAACAGACTTTTCTCATCAGTCAGACAAAATTAGGGTTTCTTTTGATTTGTTTGAGTTTGGCTCAGGGTTTGACCAGGTGGACGTTTCTTTGACAATAAATCAAGAATTAGGGTTTGCACGCGCATTCTTAGAAGAATTTGAATCCACAGTGTCTAAATTGACTGTCACACTACTTTGATGCTTGTTTAAGATTCCTGTTTGTTTCTCAAAGTCTAAACATCTGGGATGGAAGCTGAGGCTTCTGATTGAGAGTTTGAAGTGTTGGTTTAATCAGTGAAGTGAAAAGCGTATGGATGTTTGCTTGTTTATCTGTGCAATGCTTTTGGTTATTTGGAACGCCGGACGTTTATTGATTATTTATAATTTCTAAGTTAGAATAATTGGGATATACTTCCAGTCACTTTAATTCAAGAAACTTAAATAATTAAATAGACAGTGAAACTGAGAATTATCTGACAAAAAGACTTTTATTTATTTTTAATTATTGGTACAAGTGTTATTTAAATACAATAATTTTATTTACGGTATTTATAATAATGTTTATTACAAATGATTAAAATAAAATAAAACTATATCCTAATTTTCTTGAAGTCTTCATCTTCTACCGTTGCATCCTTTACTCAACTGATAGTTACCTGCAAAAAGAGAAGAAAGAAGTCAGTACAGATGAATTAAAGGCATTTTCGGACAGTTTATCAAAAAATTCATCATTAAAGGTGGTTGGCCGGAATCAGATTGTTTTGATTTTCATCATATTTTTCTCACTCTCTTTGCAAATCACAAGAAGACTCTCTCCTTGGTTCACAAAGAGTAAAGAAAAATTATTTTACAAGCATATGAATTATTTTGCAAAATGCACAAAGTTGCATAAATTCAAAATTGCAAAGTGCAAACTGAAATGCCAAACAAGTTGCATAAATCCAAACTGAATTGAACTATCAAACAAATCAAACCAAATTGTCAAAGAGACAAACTAAGTCACAAATTCAAAACTGTCCAACCAAGCTGTCAAAAACTGTCAAGAAAGATATCAAAGCTATCAAAACTGTCAACAAGTACACAAAAAGCAAATGCAGGAAATCTGGAAAGATGCAGAGGAAAGACAAAATGCAAGCAAGCTTGTAAGGGTACTTTTTCATCATTTTCCCTAGGCCAACAAACCTTTTCAGAAAAAGAAAGATATTTTTAAGCAAAGATATGCTTTTTGGAGAGAGAGAAAAAAGAGAGAGAAGTAGAGGCTTACAGTTTGCAGGCTTAGAAGATAGAGATATAAAACAAAGAGTATCAGAACAGTTCAAATGGGGCAGAACAACACATAGAAAAACATATCACAAAAACAAGATATACCACAAAACTGTAAAGAGATAAAAAAAGCCCTCAAGCCTAAGGAAGCAAGCTTTTCAAAGCCTGTAACCCAAAGCTACCTCAAGCAAACAAACCACCAAGCTTACAAACTGCCTTCAAACAAACTCAGTATCAAAACCTGCATATCAACCTGCTTACCTCAAGCCTGCTTCAAACTGTCTTGAGCCTGCTTCAAGCTAAAACACGAACCTTGCAAGCCTGTCAAAAACATAACAGAAGCAAGCCTAAAAGCTTGTTCATCCAAAAGCCTGCTTCAAGCTAAAACACAAGCCTTTCAAAGCCTAAACTCCAACAAGCCTGTCAAAGTCTAAACCCCAACAAACTGTACAACAAGCAAGCATTCAAGCCAAAAAGCCCTCAGAACAACTTCATCATAGGGCCAACATCAACATATCAGTAGCAACAGTAGCAAAACACCAACTCATAATCAAAGCCAAAAGAGAGAGGAAAAGCAATCTCAGAATAATCATCATTGAAAAAAGCCATAAGTAAAAACAACAACAAGGCAAGCAAGCAGAAGAGGAACAAGCAAGCATCTTCATCAAAAAATAAGCAAGATACAAAGTACCAGGGAGACCAGCAAGCACATTACCGCGTCTCTCCGCCTATTGGCCACCTGAGAAGCGCCGCCATCCTCCTCCGTCTCCTCTCTAAAGGTAGTAATTCCTTCTCCCTTTTTACACACCTCACATAAACATGTAACACATAAAGATCAGAACATACAAAAATAAAGCATACAAGACTAAAATCCAAAACCCTAAAACATAAATTGTTACCTTTTCTCATCACTGCCTTGCACGACCTTGGAGATAGGGAGATGGACGGTGGCGCTCTGGCAGCTGAGGTGTAGAGGGAGCATCAATGGCCTTCGTTTGAGAACGAGAAAGACAAAGAAGGAGATGAGAAGAGGCGTTGTTCATTCAAGCACAAACCCAGTTTTGAAACAAAACAAAACCAACCCTAAACAAAAAAAGTGTCAAACGCGTTCTGGGCCTGCCCCTTTGACAAATCCCTAAAGCCCAAACATTTTGGCGCCTTACCCCCCCCTGTTTTTCTTCTTATCTTATATTTTTTTGTTTTTATTTTGTTTTCTTGGGCCAAACACACCCTTTTAGACCCATTTAATTTTCTTTCTATTTTTCTCATGTCTACTAATTAATGCTAACATTTTCATTACTTTGTTTTTTTATAACTTAACTCCTATTTCTTTCTTGTTAAATAAAAATAGTGTATTAATTTTTCATATTAAGATTTTTTAACAATACTTTTTTATTACACTTAAAATACATAAAAATATAGAGTTTTTTAAGTTAAATACTTTTCTTTTTTTAAAACCTTTTTTCTTTATATGACATTAACAAAAAAACACAAAAATAATAAAATACTTACTTAATACATTAGATTAACCCTTTTATCACTTGTAAATAATCACGTGCATCATACTTTACTTTGGATTCTCTTTACTCTTATACCTTGCTATATTTTTACATTGAGAATGCGATTCGATTTGGTTGTAAATATTATTTGGACACTACTATCCTGATAAGACTCATCCCCATTTGTAAATATTTGTACCCCCATCCCCGGATACTTATTTGTAATAGCTTAGACTTTAAATTCCCGCAATTTATCGCTTTCTATATACTGTATAGTAATTAGGGTTTGTATGCGAAGATTCAAAATCAACCGCTAGATAACCTAATACAAGACAAATGCATGAAAATCAATACATCAATCACACTTGCACCCCTAGGGTTCCTCCACTTGTTGCCTTCCAAAATGGGCCATGGTTGCATGTTAAGTGTCTTTGGAAAAACAAAAACAAATCAAATGATCATAGTCCCTCGATGACGCTATCAAGTTGCCTAAAATGATCAAGTCCCTTGAGAAAAATTGCCAAAGATACTTGGCACTATTGCCTCTATGGTCTAAACGATGACCCGCGCCCGTCCCGTTAACATCCTAACACAAGGTTGTTCACCAAATACAATGGTGAAACAACACTGTTAAAAGGGTTAAAACATGAGAAAGATCTTTGAGTAAATTTAGGGGTAGACAACTCTTAGTTACTTGATCAAACTTGCAAAACACACTTGCCTACTTTCAAACACACTTCACAAACACAACTTCTAAAACAACTTTCAAAAACCTTGAAACATCTTTTCAAAAAGACAAACACCTTTGTAAAACATTCAAGTAAAGAATTGTTACAACGGTTGCCTAGACAAGGCATCTTTTTCAAAACATTTTTAAAAACACACACACAAAGCACCATTTCACACAATTGAAAATCAAGGCAAGTGATCTAAAACAAGTAACTAAGAGCCCATGGATAACCATGGATGAAAAGGGTGCTAGCACCTTCCCTTTTCATAATCTACCCCCCGAACCCACGAAAACATCTCAAAGGTTTTTCCTGTGCTTTTTAACCTTTCCTTAGGATAAATAAAAAGTAGGTGGCGACTCTTGCTAAACCGAACAAGTGCGAATACAAACGCAAAACCTCAAGTCAGTTCTCCCACTGTATCACAGAACTGGCGACTCTGCTGGGGATAAAATTAAAAGTGGGGTTACCTTAGGGTTTAGATCACCTTTACATACTTGCTTTGATTGCTTTGATTGCTTTACTTTTTGGGTCTTTGTTTGGGTTTGTTGTAAATCCTACACCCGGATTTGGGGGCACCTTTTTAGGTAAATAGCAATAAAACTGTGAGGGAACTGTGCGGGGTATACCGACATGGTTGAAGCAGTAAGCTATGTTAGTGTGACATATTTGTGAGTACCGGTAGCCCTTGAGTAGTCAAGGAGAATACGGGGCCGCTGAGTGATGTCATGAAGCACTAACGAACTCTTAAAACCTTAATTGACCATCTTGGCCTTTTTAGTGGTAGTGAGATGACCGACTTTGGTGCAGTCCGAAGTTGGTAGATACTCGATACTACACTCATTGAGGGTTGTTTTCTTGGAATATTTTGGTCGCAGTTAAGTGGCTAAACCAAAACAATGAACACAGAAAATAATCCAGTGATATTGAACTCCTTAGAACCCGGTTTCTATTTTAGGACATGATGAGCCAACTAACTTTAAGATGGTACTTACCTACAAACCCCATGCAAGCCTAAACCTAAGGACTTGTTTGCTTTGTGTGAATATGATTACCTGTATATACACTTACTTGCTTTTGCATACATGTACATAACATCATAACATCATACCATGGCATTTACAATAACCATTTCAAGGATCTCGAGGGTCTTTTGATGCAGGGTCACGTTGAACCAGACGTCTACCAAAGGGAAAGAGGGTTCTCCTCTAAACAAACGCCGTCAAAGATCAAGTGCAACAACTTGAATCAGGGGCTATGACCCACTTGACATGGTGAGCTTGATTCTCGTGGGAAGACATCCATCGGTGCAAAGTTCTCCAATCAAAGATCGAAGTTCAACCTCTAACATATTTCTTGTGTTTACCCCAAGAGATCCTTGAAAACATGCATTCACATATCATGCATTGCATCATAACAAGTTTTCCTTTTCAGGTTTCCTCATTCTCCTACTGTTTATTTCAGTAGAGATGGCTCTAGAGCAGACTCTCAAGGACATCCAGGCTCAAAACGCTCAACTTCAAGAGATGTTCTTGAACCTATCCAAGGGACAAGAAGAGGTCAAGACGCTCCTCACCAGGGGCATGATCGTGGGAAATCCTGGGGACGATAGAGATAACCAGTTGGAGCTACAAATTGACATAGCCATATTGAAGGGGGAACTGGTGATTCAGATGGAACTCATCCAAGACTTGGCTCAAAGACAAGAAGAGCTCGGGGTTCTCGTCAACAAACTGCTTCGGGACAACCAAGTGGGGCAAACAACTGGGGCTGAAGATCAAATCATCATTCAACCTTTTCTGAGACAAGAAGACAAGGGAAAAGCTCCTCAACTTGCTTCAGGGTCACAAGCCCATCAACAACCTCGTCAGCGTCAACGGGGTAATCAGCGTAAGCAAAATACGTCGGGAAGACAGTTCACTGAGACTGACATACCGTCATCTCTAATACTGGAACGCTTGTTGGAGGTCAATCTCACTGCTTTAAGGGATCCTATTCGGAAGCCCAATACCTCTGCTCCTAGCTATCATCCTGACGCATTTTGTGTATACCACTCCTATAGTCCGGGACATGACACTGACGACTGTTGGGCCTTGAAGAACAAGATTCAAGATCTGATTGACATTGGAGTGCTGAGATTCATGCCCGATGGCGAGATGAAAATCTTCCCTTAAGGGTTTCTCCACCTGAAATGACAAAGCTCGAAGTGAGAGAATTTTGTTCCATTTGAATTTTCAAGTTGTAATCTCTTTGTTATTCAAACAATTATCTGTTGATGTCAAACTCTGTTTCATTAATGCATTGCATATGTTTGTCTTGAATTCATCCATTCGTTTTCACTACTCTTATGCTTTCTTTATGATATTTAACTCTTGATAAAAAGCTGCAAGCCTTTAGAGGGAGGATGACGAAACAATACCATAATCTCATACAGTATGCTTTTGAACAGACCTCGCTGATGATGTACAGACATTTCTTTCAAATCCTAAACACTGGAGTTATAAGGAAGATAATCCCTAGTCAACCCCTTAGAGCCAAAGAAGTAGGAGTTTTCTATTCTAAACAAATTGAAACCTTTGATTTAAACCTGGGGCAGGGTAGTCTCTCAGTTAATTCAAAAAGATGCGCATTGAAGTCGCAAACTCTAAGTTCGTAATACAACGAACGACATAAAAAAAAGCATTCCTCTGGAATCAAAAGACAATGATGGTTCCTTATCTCATAGGCAGTCAATCTCTCAAAAGAGAAAAGCCCACTAAGCCAAAACCTACAAAGGAGGCTTAAGAAAGCTGCGGCATCCCGCTGACTGTAATCTCGAAAACAGGAACAGTCAGGCAAAAGTTAGGGATAACGAATCAAAAGAAAGAGGGCATTACAAATCCTCAACAACATGAAAAATGTTGCAAAAATGACTGTCTTCCAACAAATTCAAATTGTGTGAACCATCACTAAAAGATTCGTTCCAAACTCGAATGGAGTTCGACGCACAATTAACTGGGTTTAGGATTGAAGAACATCACGAAGAGCGGGTGGGTACAAATATACTTTGAGCCTTTATCCTTTGTTTCTTAAACCGTGAACCAAGCCACGTTACAACCCTTTAAAAGTCCTAATTGAAGCATGCGTTAGTTCGAAAGCATACTGTTCAAAAGGTATCCTGACTCCTGTAAGGCCTTGCCCTAAATCTTGTGTTGAATTTGTCTTATAAAAAGTTTTCTGCTAAAAAATGCATTTTTCAAAACTTCAAGACAAGCATAAACTTTGCATTATTTGAATATCGTTGTTTGCACATGGTTATTTGTTTGACAGCGAAGAAATTCATACAGCGAATGTTCGGAGGAACGAAAACTCTCTCAGTGAGTAAAATCACTTCAAAAAGGATGACGCTTCCATTGACAAATCTCCTATCAACAAGGGGGTATGACATGTCACTATCCAGTTAACCTGGGGCAGTCCAGTCAAGATTTCAATAGATCTTTCAAAGTCCATTTAACCTGGGGCAGTCCAGTCAAGGTTTCAAGAAATCTCTCAATTGCAGAGTGAACCTGGGGCAAGTCTCCTTCATCATCACTTGGGGCATTTGAATGTCAATCTCAAGGTCGTTCAAAATTTCCTTCATCACCTGCTGGAAGTTACGATCATCGTCAAAAATTCCTTCATCACCTGTTTGAATTCAAGGTCGTTCAAAATTTCCTTCATCACTTGCTGGAAGTCACGATCAACATCAAAAATTCCTTCATCACCTGTTGGAATTCAAGGTCGTTCAAAATCTCCTTCATCACCTGCTGGAAGTTACGATCATCATCAAAAATTCCTTCATCACCTGCTGGAAATTACAACCACCAACAGAATAATGGACAACTGAAGCTCCTAAAAATCTGTTTCTCTCAAGAATGAAGACTCTCATCCTTCAAAACCTCAGAAGATTGGTATACTCCCAATTTCTAACAGTTAACAGAATGAAGACTCTCATCCTTAAAACCTTAGAAGATTGGTATACTCCCAATTTCTAACCGTTAACAGAATGAAGACTCTCATCCTTAAAACCTCAGAAGATTGGTATACTCCCAATTTCTAACCGTTAACAGAATGAAGACTCTCATCCTTAAAACTTCAGAAGATTGGTATACTCCCAATTTCTAACCGTTAACAGAATAAAGACTCTCATCCTTAAAACCTCAGAAGATTGGTATACTCCTAATTTCTAATCGTTAACAGAATGAATACTCTCATCCTTAAAACCTCAGAAGATTGGTATACTCCCAATTTCTAACCGTTAACAGAATGAAGACTCTCATCCTTAAAACCTCAGAAGATTGGTATACTCCCAATTTCTAACCGTTAACAGAATGAAGAATCTCATCCTTAAAACCTCATAAGATTGGTATACTCCCAATTTCTAACCGTTAACAGAATGAAGACTCTCATCCTTAAAACCTCAGAAGATTGATATACTCCCAATTTCTAACCGTTAACAGAATGAAGACTCTCATCCTTAAAACCTCATAAGATTGGTATACTCCCAATTTCTAACCGTTAACGGAATGAAGACTCTCATCCTTGAAACCTCAGAAGATTGGTATACTCCCAACCTCCTGACCTTTAACAGAATGAAGATTCTCATCCTTAAAACCCCAGTAGATTGGCATACAACCTGAATTCTTGATATCCCCAACAGAATGAAGATTCTCGTTCTCAAAGTGGCATATAACCCGAATTCCTGATATCCCCAACAGAATGAAGATCCTCATTCTCAAAGTGGCATATAACCTGAATTCCTGATATCCCCAACGGAATGAAGATTCTCATTCTCAAAGTGGCATACAACCTAAACCTGAACTCCTTCCAGACAGGAATAAGCTTTTTCCAGAATCCTGAGTTTTACTCTTCAACAAGATAGCTACTTTTCAACAGTATGGCTATTCCCCACAGAATTCTTATTCCCCAAGCAGAATGAAGACTCTCATTCTCAATTCCTCATAGAGTATTCAGATATTCTCCAGTGAAGATCCCCTCAAGGCAGGAATCCCCAGTAGATTGGCATACAGCCCAAGCTCCTGATTCCCCAACAGTGGTCCCAGGACTTCTCATTTTCAATGATCAAAAGATTCTTGCAGTCCCCTACAGCAGTCAAGGATTCACTTTCCTCGGCAGTAGTCAAGATTCTATTATCTTCGGCTATCCAGGATTCATCTATCTTCAGCAAGACAGCTCATCAGCTTACATGCGCATTCATTACATTCATATATTGCATTATGCATTTCATACATCATGACATTGCATACAACTAACATTTTACCTTTTCCAGAAAAAGGTCAATCAACAGATGGCTACCATCAACCTTTTCAAGTTCTAGATCAATACCTGTAGCAAGCCAGGAAAACCATCTGTGGACGAGGGATTGAAGATCAATACCTGTAACGAGCCAGGAAAACTATCTTTCTTTCTCAGGTTGGAGATTAATACCTGAAACCAGACAGGACAAATATCTACTCGACCAACTCATGTTTATTCAACTTCAAGACTTCTGAAAACAGTTTACGGGTTCTCCAGATACGGATGTTAACCTATCGCTTGTTTAGATCCAAGACTTCTGAAAACAATTTACGGATTCTCCAAACATGGATGTCAATCTATTGCTTATTCAGACCCCCAGTTCAGAGATGTTCCAAACATGGATACCTTTCTGATACTCACCCACTCACCAACGACATACAGTTCAACAAACATTCTTGGATGGCATCTACAAGCCCATCTCCAACAAGATACAATCACCTTCCGATGGCATCTATAAGCCCATCCTCCTACCAACAATTTCCAGATAGCATCTCTAAGCCCATCCCCCGACAAGATTCTGTCACATCCCCATATGGCATCTTTAAGCCCGTCTCCAAATGGCATCTTTAAGCCCGTTCCCTCAAACTACGCTTTGACGAGTGCAAATTTTTTGGGCACTCTAGTGTCCAATCTCCTTTTACCTTCGAGTCGCAAACGGCAAACTTGTCAATCTAACTCTTCAGGTTCAAGAAGATTGAACAGGGGCAACTGTTGTACCCCAAAATTTGCCCTCTCTTTTCCACAAGAAATCACAGCTTCGGGCTTTTCCTGATTTTTTAGATTGGAGTAAGAATCGGTCAAACATACTTTTCTCATCACCGCGTCTCTCCGCCTCTTGGCCACCTGAGAAGCGCCGCCGTCCTCCTCCGTCTCCTCTCCAAAGGTAGTAATTCCTTCTCCCTTTTTACACACCTCACATAAACATGTAACACATAAAGATCAGAACATACAAAAATAAAGCATAAAAGACTAAAATCCAAAACCCTAAAACAGAAATCGTTACCTTTTCTCATCACTGCCTTGCACGACCATGGAGAGAGGGAGATGGACGGTGGCGCTCTGGCAGCTGAGGTGTAGAGGGAGCATCAATGGCCTTCGTTTGAGAATGAGAAAGACAAAGAAGGAGATGAGAAGAGGCGCTGTTCGTTCAAGCACAAACCCAGTTCTGAAACAAAACAAAACCAACCCTAAACAAAAAAAGTGTCAAACGTGTTCTGGGCCTGCCCCTTTGACAAATCCCTAAAGCCCAAACATTTTGGCGCCTTACCCCCCCCCCCCCCCCCCTGTTTTTCTTCTTATCTTATATTTTTTGTTTTTATTTTGTTTTCTTGGGCCAAACACACCCTTTTAGACCCATTTAATTTTCTTTCTATTTTTCTCATGTCTACTAATTAATGCTAACATTTTCATTACTTTGTTTTTTTTTATAACTTAACTCATATTTCTTTCTTGTTAAATAAAAATAGTGTATTAATTTTTCATATTAAGATTTTTTAACAATACTTTTTTATTACACTTAAAATACATAAAAATATAGAGTTTTTTAAGTTAAATACTTTTCTTTTTTTAAAACCTTTTTTCTTTATATGACATTAACAAAAAAACACAAAAATAATAAAATACTTACTTAATACATTAGATTAACCCTTTTATCACTTGTAAATAATCACGTGCATCATACTTTGCTTTGGATTCTCTTTACTCTTATACCTTGCTATATTTTTACATTGAGAATGCGATTCGATTTGGTTGTAAATATTATTTGGACACTACTATCCTGATAAGACTCATCCCCATTTGTAAATATTTGTACCCCCATCCCCGGATACTTATTTGTAATAGCTTAGACTTTAAATTCCCGCAATTTATCGCTTTCTATATACTGTATAGTAATTAGGGTTTGTATGCGAAGATTCAAAATCAACCACTAGATAACCTAATACAAGACAAATGCATGAAAATCAATACACCAATCACACTTGCACCCCTAGGGTTCCTCCACTTGTTGCCTTCCAAAATGGGCCATGGTTGCATGTTAAGTGTCTTTGGAAAAACAAAAACAAATCAAATGATCATAGTCCCTCGATGACGCTATCAAGTTGCCTAAAATGATCAAGTCCCTTGAGAAAAATTGCCAAAGATACTTGGCACTATTGCCTCTATGGTCTAAACGATGACCCGCGCCCGTCCCGTTAACATCGTAACACAAGGTTGTTCACCAAATACAATGGTGAAACAACACTGTTAAAAGGGTTAAAACATGAGAAAGATCTTTGAGTAAATTTAGGGGTAGACAACTCTTAGTTACTTGATCAAACTTGCAAAACACACTTGCCTACTTTCAAACACACTTCACAAACACAACTTCCAAAACAACTTTCAAAAACATTGAAACATCTTTTCAAAAAGACAAACACCTTTGTAAAACATTCGAGTAAAGAATTGTTACAACGGTTGCCTAGACAAGGCATCTTTTTCAAAACATTTTCAAAAACACACACACAAAGTACCATTTCACACAATTGAAAATCAAGGCAAGTGATCTAAAACAAGTAACTAAGAGCCCATGGATAACCATGGATGAAAAGGGTGCTAGCACCTTCCCTTTTCATAATCTACCCCCCGAACCCACGAAAACATCTCAAAGGTTTTTCCTGTGCTTTTTAACCTTTCCTTAGGATAAATAAAAAGTCGATGGCAACTCTTGCTAAACCGAACAAGTGCGAATACAAACGCAAAACCTCAAGTCAGTTCTCCCACCGAATCACAACACCAAAATATGATAAATGTGTAGATCCATGCCCAAAATTGTCGATAACGTTACTGCTACGACCCGATACAATTTTGATGCTCCTATCAACCAAGCCGAAAAGGAAGATGACGAAGATCTTGAACTCTCCGAGGAAATGGCAAGAGAAAAAGAGCGAAAGGATGAAAACATACAACCATATCAATATGCTATTGATACCATTAACCTGGGCACAGAGAAAGATCCGAAAGAAATCAAGCTAGGGACAATGTTAGAGCAGAACGTCAAAGACATGCTGATCAAGTTATTACATGAGTATGTGGATATATTCGCTTGGTCCTACAGGGACATGCCAGGGTTGGATACAGACATCGTGGTGCATAGACTACCTCTCAAAGAAAGGTGTTCTCCATTCAGACAAAAACTAAGAAGAACTCGTCCAGATATGTCCAGCAAAATCAGAGAAGAGGTTCTCAAACAGTTTGGCGCAGGGTTCCTAGCAGTGGTAGATTATCCACCCTGGATAGATAACATTGTACCAGTACCCAAGAAGGATGGCAAAGTACACGTGTGTGTGGATTATCGAGACCTAAATGGAGAAATCCCTAAGGATTATTTCCCGTTACCCCACATAGATGTCCTAGTGGATAACACAGCTCAAGCCTCAGTATTCTCATTCATGGACGGTTTCTCGGGCTATAATCAAATCAAAATGGCGCCCGAAGACATGGAAAAGACTACCTTCATGACACCTTGGGGAACTTTCTGCTACAAAGTGATGCCATTCGGTCTCAAGAATGCGGGGACAACCTATCAGAGGGTAATGGTCACGTTATTCCATGATATGATCCACAAAGAGGTTGAAGTATACGTAGATGATATGATTGCCAAATCCCATACGGAGGAGGAACGCATCATACATCTGAAAAAGTTATTCGAGCGGTTGCGTAAGTTCAGACTGAGGTTAAATCCGAATAAATGCACATTTGGCGTCAAATCAGGCAAATTTTTGGGTTTCATTGTAAGCCAGCCGGATATCGAGGTAGACCTCGACAAAGTAAAAGCTATACAAGAGATGCCCACACCAAGGATAAAAAAAGAAGTATGTGGTTTCTTAGGATGGTTGAATTACATCTCAAGGTTCATATCACACCTAACAGCTACATGTGATCCAATATTCAAGTTATTACGAAAAGATCAAACGATAGTATGGAATGCTGATTGTCAAACGGCCTTCGAGACAATAAAACAGTATCTGCAAGAGCCACCAGTCTTAATTCTGCTAGTCCCTGGAAGACCACTCATCATGTATTTGACAGTGCTCGAAGAATCAATGGGTTGTGTTTTGGGACAACATGATGAAACAGGTAGAAAGGAGCATGCAATTTATTACTTCAGCAAGAAATTCACTGACTGCGAAACCATCTACTCACTCCTCGAGAAAACTTGTTGTGCATTGGCTTGGGCTACCAAGAGGTTGAGGCAATATATGTTAACCCACACAACATGGTTAATAGCAAGAATGGATCCTCTAAAGTACGTGTTTGAAAAGCCAGCTCTTACCGGAAGAATCGCACTATGGCAGATGCTACTATCAGAATACGACATCCAATATGTCACACAGAAGGTCATCAAAGGTAGTATACTAACTGATCATCTGGCTCACCAACCACTATTAGAATATCAGCCCATGAAGTTTGACTTTCCCAATGAGGATGTCATATTCATAGCTGACTATGAAATACCAGGACCTGAGAAGGACCCAAGCTAGGGTCATGTTGGAAACTCATGTTCGACGGGGCTTCAAATGCACTAGGCCACGGTGTAGGGGTAGTATTGACCTCTCAAAATAATTATCACAAACCATATACTACAAGGTTGTGTTTTGACTGCACTAACAACATCGCTGAATACGAAGACTGTTGTAACACAGTGGGAGAACTGACTTGGTTGTTTTGCATTTGATCGCAAATGTTGCGGTTAGCAAGAGTCGCCACCGACTTTTCTTTTATCCAAAAGGAAAGGCTGAAAAGAATAGGAAAGACCTTTGAGAAATTTTCTTGAGTTCGGGGGGTAGATTATGTAAAGGGAAGGTATTAGGACCCTTTTTATACCCCAAAATTTGCCCTCCCATATTTCTCAAAACATTGCAAGAAAGATCCTCAAGTTGCTCAAGGTAGTCCAAGGGTTGGCCAGGCAAGCCCTCTCCTAAGGCAGTCTACCCCAAACTAGGGTTTCATGTTGCATCAAGATACTTGATTCCAAGTGATCCCAAGTGCTAACCAATGTCCTAATATGTTCTCAAGATCATCCATGTCAAGTTTCAAGACTTGCAGAGGAAATTTGCTCAGTCAATTGCTCAAAGGTCCAAAAATCGACTATGCTAGGGCAAAAGTCAACTGTGACCCACATACAGTCAAACTTCAAGATTTTTGGTTAACATCCTCATTTTGAAGTATATTTCATCATTTTATCAAGGTTTGATATTTATTCATCAAGGATTGCTCATAATTCATCAAGACTCTAAAGTTGCTAAATTAGGGTTTTGTAGGAAAGGTCAACTCAACTTTGACCAAGCATAGCTTTCTCATACTTTATGAGAAATGACCCACCCAAATATCATTTTTAAGAGGATGAAATTACCTACAATCCATATTCAGCTCCCAAGTTCAAAATATGCACTCACAAGAAGTTATGAATTTGGACATTATAGGTCATTTTGAAAAGTCAACAAAAACACCTTTTTTGTCAAAGCTTAATACATGAGCATGGAATATCAAATTGAGATGAGACCAAAAGGTTTGCTTATAGGACATCTCAAGCTTTCTAAAAATTCCAACAACACCTCCAAAGAGTCAAAATTGAGGAAGTTATGCATTAGTCAAGTTGACATTTTTTTGTAAAATTGCCAAAAGTCAACTATGCCCAAAACTTCAAATTGTGCCAAATGGGCCCAATCTTTTTCACTTGTTTTGAGTTGAAAACATAGCCCACGTGCTCTAGCCTTTTCCACTTGTCCATATCTTATTTTTATTATTTATTTTGGTTTTTTATTTGAATTAATTCAATTTAAATCAAAATAAATCAAATAAAATCAGAACCATTGATAACAAGAGATTTTATGATTGTTTCAGGTCTTAAATTACAGATACCAATCATTCAAATTCGTGTAAATGCCTAGTGTGAACAAAAAGATTAATTTAGGCCATGTTTGGAAAGGTTTTAAAGAGGAATCAAATCAAATCAAAAAGCATTGAAGGAAGAAGATTTGGATGCAGTTATCAACCCTAATGCATTGCTTGATACATAAGGAGGTGAGGCAAACCTAAAGGGTGGTTAGAAACAGGCGCTAGAGCAAGAACAAAATCTGAAAAAAATCAAGAAAAAGTGTGAGATCGAATTGGCACTTAGAGGCATCCTCAAAGCTCGTTACATATCACAATCGCTTCCTGGGACTCTCTAGAAGCTAAAGCAATCAAGAACAAGCCCATTCCAGTCCCAAAACACACTATTTCAGAGCTTTGTTTTAGGGCTTTTGATTGCATGGACAATTGGCCTTTGTAAGTGGTATGGTTGTGATCAGGAGGACGAAACGAACACAACCATGGCATTGGATGTCATTTATGTTACCCGTAGAAGATTTTGGAATGGACATGGCCTATAGCGACGGGCAAAACGTCTGTAGGTAAAAGTGTTTTACTTTTACCCACAGAGAGAGGAAGGAGACGATTAGCTGTCATCCCTCCATTGGCTTGTTTGGATTTGCGCGCAAAAATCTCATTATTGTACTTGTTTCATATATTATGTTTATTATTTATATTATGTACAATGAAAACGCAATGGCGTAGTGGTGGCCACGTGAGCGCTTAAGGAGTTAGAGGCTGGAGGTCAGGGGTTCGATCCCTGCCTCCAGCATTTGCCATTTTCTTATTTTCTTTCAGAAGATCCAGTGCACGCGCAAGCCATGAGACCACCATAGGTCTTCATCATCAATTATGCCAAGTGGCTGGATGGCCAAATCTGATGGCCATCCAGGGAGGAACACCCTAGGCCAAGTCAAACGTTCCATACAGGATCAAGAAAGTCAGCATGGATCATCACTAATGGACCTAGGAAATTGCTATTGGCACCCCCATTCTCAGGCCCATTTTCTCTCTTCATATCTTTTTATTTATTTTATTTAGATTGTTTATTTATTTACTAACCAATAAATTAATTCTTTTTTTTTATCAAAAATCACCAAAAATATTTTTACGTCCAATTAAAATTAGAATATTATTTTTCATCAATAAATTAATTAATTTAATTAGGTTTGATTAAATTAGGTAACTTTAATTTATTTTGCAAATAATTTAACTTAATTAGAATAACTAGGTTTTATCACTAACTTAATTATTTTATTTCTTTCCTAAAATAACAAAAAACCAAAAATATGTCATTTAATTATTTTCATTAATTAAATTTAATAACCAATTCATTTTGCATTTAACTTTAAAACCTAATCTTTTCTCCTAAAAAATATTTAAAAACAACAAAAACAAGTTTTCTTTTCATTAGGTTAGGAGGGTCAAAACCCTAGTTTCGCATTCGATCTAATTTGTCATCGCGCACTTTATCTTTATTTTTTATCCAATTATTGTATCTGCTCACAGTTTGTAATAGTTTTAATCAGCACTTATACATTTATCGCTTTTACTTTCAAAGGGTTTGTTTTTGGCTATGTAAATACCCGAAGCCTTGTAATAGCTTAGTTTAAATTCCGCAAATATTTAACTGTTAGATATGTGAATAATTAGAGTTGGCATGACAAGAATGTATGACTAATTTTAAAACAGTTAGATCACCCTAAATGTGCAAAGATAAACAAATCTGAAACTGAATCACTCGCACATGCGCACTCCTAGGGTACACTCCCACTTGGTTGCCTTTGTTAAAACGATCATTGAGTATAGGTTGTTTTAGAGGTCGTCCTCTTGTCTAAAAGATCAAAGTTGCCTCCGAAAGGTTGCCTCGGATATTGTTGCCTCGGGTAAATGATCTAAGACATTAGGGTAACCACTAAGACGTCCTAACATTGCTTTAGTGACCGTATGTCCCTTTCGAATTGACCCTCAAACTCCAACGACGGTGCTACCTACTCACTAATAGTGGGATAGCATTTTCTAAAGGAAACAAACATAGAACGGTTCTTTTTTCGAGTAGGTAGATTAGTTCTTAAGTACTGGCTCAATCAAGACAAATTTTTCACACTTACACTCTTTTACAAACAAGTTTTCAAAAAACACTTCATTACACTCTTGAAGACAGAAGCAATAGTTAAATCGAATTCAAAACAAAAACTTTTCAAAACCCACAAACACAAAGAAAACAATTTTGGAAATGATGAGCAAGTACCTAAGAGCCCGTAGATAACTATGGATAGAAAGGGTGCTAATACCTTCCCTTTCTATAATCTATCCCACGTACTCAAAATGTCCAAAAAAAGGAATTTTTCTGTGCTTTTTTCCCATTCCTTGTTGGATAAAATAAAAGTCGGTGGCGACTCTTGTTTACGCGACATTTTGTTAACAAAAAACACAAACAAATATTAACAGTCGGTTCTGGCCACCGTATCACAGAATTGGCGACTCTACTGGGGACTTAATAAGTGTACCTTAGGAATAGTTCATACTGTTTTCAATTGTTTGATCTGTTTGCTTTATCTTTGTGGGTTTGAATCAGAGTTACTATAGATCCTAACCCGGATCTGGGGATACCTTTTAGGTAAAGAGCAATAGATTGTGAGGGAACTGTACGGCGTAGACCGATACAGTTGAAGTAGTAGCTACGTTGGTGTGACACTTTAGTTTGTACCGATATCCCTTGTGGAGGAACAAGGAGAATATGGGGCTGCTAAGGGGTCATTAAGCACCAACTGACCTTAGAACCTATAATTGACCAACTTGGCCATAGAAAAGTAGCAGTATGCTACACTCATTGAGACCATACTCTCGCGATGATTCCGACCGCAAGAAAAGGTTGCTAAACTAGAATTATGACCGATCTAGGATGGTCAGTGATATTGAGATCCTCTAGAACCCGGTTACTATTACTAGGATAGGTTGAACCAACTGAACTTCAAGAGGGTAATACCTAGACCCCATGAAAGCCTAAACCTAAGGCTATTTGTGTGACTTGTGTGCCTTCAACTTGAACTACTTGCACATTCTTGTTATCTGACAACATGAGTTCCTTGCAGGTTTTGTTTACAGTCCTTATCCAATAATTTGGATTTATTGTAGGGTTTACTTACATCACCTCACACTTTTGCTTAAACGCATAGCATACACATCATAACATCATGCCTTAACATTTCCTTAACCATTTCAAGGATCTCAAGGGTTTGTGATGTAGGTTATGGTAAATCAAATGTCTAGCAAGGGGAAAAGGGGATTTATTTTCCTCTAGCCAATGTCGTCTAGAGATCAAAACACGATGACTTGAGTCGGTGGCTATGACCCACTCGATATGGTGAGCTGGACTCTTGAAGGAAGACTCTTGACGACACGAAGTTTCTTCAATCAAAACTGCAAAATTCAAATTCTAACAATTTCTTGTTTACCCCGCGAGATCCTTGAAAATATTGCATACATACATATCATTGCATAACAGGTCTTCCAATACAGGTCTCTCATGTTCTCGTTGTTTATTTTAGTAATGGCTCTCAAACAAGACAACAGAGATCTTCAAGAAACACATTTCAAGGAAATCTTCCTAAACCTATCCAAGGGGGAGGAAGAGTTGAAAACACTCCTCATTGGGAACTTGGTCAAGAAAAGTCCTGAAGACAATAAGGACGAGCGGCTGAAACAACTGCAAGATGAGGTAGATACAATAAGAACCCAGATGCTGGGGTAGATGGCCCTTATCCAAAGCTTAGCCCGAGAAGAAGAAGAGCTAAGAACCATTATCAACCAGCTTCATCGAGACCGACACAACAGTATGAAGCAAACAGTCGAGGTCGGGGATCAAATTGTTAATCAGCCTCCAAGAAGACAAGAGTTTGGTATGGTGGAGAATGGACCTCTCCAAGTTTCAACTACCTCACGGGTCCAACAACAACCTTGCCATAAACAACAGGTTAATCAGAGGCAGTTTACCAAGCTCAACATACCGTTGTCCCAAGCTTAGCAACACCTATTGAGATTGAATTTGGTGACGTTGGTAGGACCTCATCCGAATCCTAAGACTTCTTCACCCAACTACAATCGTGATGCAAGGTGTGCATACCATTCTAACAGCCCGGGGCATGATACTGACGACTGTTGGAAGTTGAAGTACAAAATTCAAAACCTGATTGATGAAGGAGCATTGGAATTCACACAAGATGGTCAGGCTGAGTTCTTCTACCATCCCTCCAAGGCACGCCCTCTGAAGTGACAAGACCAGACGAGAAGACTTTTTGTTCATTAGAATTTTCAATTTGTAATTTTCTTTTGATTGTTCAAACATTTATTCATGTCAAACTTTGTTACTTTATCAATGCATTGTGTGATACGGTGGGAGAACTGACTAGGGTTTTGCGTTTGTTTTCGCAAATGTTTCGGTTGAGCAAGAGTCGCCACCGACTTTTTATTTTATCCTAAGGAAAGGTTTAAAAAGCACAGCAAAAACCTTTGAGATTTTTTTTCTTGGGTTCGGGGAGTAGATTATAGAAGGGGAGGGTATTAGCACCCCTTCTATCCATGGTTATCCATGGGCTCTTAGGTACTTGCTTAGATCAACTTGCCTTTGTTTTTAATTGTTTGAAATGGTGCTTTGTGTGTGGTTTTGAAAAGGTTTTGAAAAAGATGCCTTGCATAGGCTACCCTTGTAACAATTCTTTACTCGAATGTTTTACAAAAGGTGTTTATCTTTTTGAAAAGATGTTTCAAGGTTTTTTTTGAAAGTTTGTTTTGAAAGTGTTTGTGAAGTGGGTTTTGAATTTAGGCAAGTGTTTTCTTGGAAAGTTGACAAGTACTTAAGAGTTCATCTACCCTAAAATTTTCTCAAAGATTTTTGTCATGTTTTAAGCCTTTTGACAATTTTGTTCCACCATTGCATTTGGTGGACAATTTTGTCTTAGGAGATGAAAGGGACGGGCGCGGGTCATCGTTTAGACCATAGTTGCAATAGTGTTAAATGTCTTTGGGCAATTTTCTTTAAAAGGGACTTGATCATTTTATTTAGGCAACATTTTGAGGGACTATGATCATTTGATTGTTTGTTTTACCCAAAGAAATTCAACATGCAATATGGCCCATTTTTGAAAGGCAACAAAGTGGAATACCCTAGGGGGTGCAAGTGTGAGATGTGTTGTTCATTTTCATGCTCATTTGTCTTGTATTAGGTCCAACTATTTTTGTTCATTTTTATTCGCATACAAAACCCTAATTCTAGCATAGTATGTTTAGAAAGCATTAAAAGTGCGAAATTTAAATTCCTACGCTATTACATCACAATAATATGGGGAGGGGGGTACAATGTTTCAAATGGGGTTTATTTGGGCAAGAATTTAAATCTAAGCTATTACATCATTTTTAGGAATATTTACAAGATAAATAATTGCATAATTAAATGGAAATTGACATAAATATGCAAAATATAAAAGGAATTTTTATGTATATGTAAAAAAAAGTATTATTTATGTAAAATAAAATAAAGAAAATAAATGGGTATTATTTTGAGGTATTTTCAAATCTAGGGCAAAAACCCTAATTTTAATCAAAATGTATATTAATTAATTAATTCATATAATATTCATTATTTACATACAAAAATAAAATAAAATATGATATATTTGTAAAAAAGGCATTTTTAGTATTAAATATTAAAAAATAAAATATGTACATTTTTTGGTGTTTTTACTCTAAATGCATTAATATATATATGTATATTTATATTATTTTAGATATGTACTATATATATAAATAATAATAATAATTAATTTTTAGAAAATAGTATTTTTTATATAAAATATTTTCAGAGGGTAATATAAAATAAAAATAAAAAATAGAAGTGTTTTTACATATTTTTCTATTTATCCTAAATAATAATATGCATTTATTTATGTATAAACAAAAGAAAATCAAATAAAAACCAAATAAAATCAAAAAATGATGAGAAAAATATTTTCAAAATTTTAATATGCTGAGAAAAAATAAATGAATCAAATGAGAAAAGAAAAAGTCAAAAATCATGAAAAATGAAGCAAATGGGCTTGGGGGGTAAGAAAATGGAAATAGGGTGTAAAAAGAAGAGACCACACAGGCCCAGCCCATGTGGCTTCATCTTCAACCTTCGTTCAACAACATTCAAAAACGCGCGCCCTGTACTCCAGCTGCTAACTCCTGATTCCTGGCTTTTTAACAAAAACTCATAACATAAAAAATGTTCAGCATGAAGAGACGATTCTAACCATGTATAGAACTTGACCTAACTCTCTAAGATGAAGGAGAATTTCTCCTCCCCTAAATCCTAACCTAATTTTTCTGTCATTTTCAAACTCCAAATTCTCTCTACTCAGGCAAAAGAAATGAAAAGTAAAGACGTGGACATGTTCAGTGGCATGAGTATGACATTATTTCTTCACAAACTTAAGACTAATGATGCATAATAAGAGAGATACGAATTCAAAATTTTACCTATTCAGTTGAACTTCTATCTGGAGATGTAGGAACCTTCAATGCAAGGTGATGATTGGAAAAGCTTCCTTGAGGTCCAGGGATGCTGTTTCAATGCTTACTTTGTCTTGAGAGCTTCTGAATCAAGCTAGAGAACTCCAACTGCAAAACAGAAAAACAAAAATGGTGAAGTGGCTTAGAGGTGTTACAGGTTGTGTCTTAGCTTCTGGATAGTTTGCATAGGTTGTAAGGAAGGTAGAGGAACAAGTTTTGGCAAGAATGCTCGAGAGAAATGGGAGTTGGCACTCAAACTGCAGAGGCAACTCTGTTTTTGCAGTTTGAGGATGATTCTGAGATGGAGGGTGTTTTAGAGGTGCAAGGGTCGTGTATTAGCTTGGTTATGTTGTCTTGAGTGTGTTTGATAAGTTTGTTCTTGTGTTCTAATGCTGAGGTGAGAGTTGTCGTGAGTTATGGAACTTTTCTTCACACTTAAGCAACAAAATGCAACTTGAGTTTCTAGGCATGTAGAGGGCCCCTAATGTGCTGCATAATCCCTCCTTGATCAGTGTGTTATGTTCATAATCTTGTGCCATTCAGATTTGCAATGTACTTGTTGGATTTCAAAATTGACATAAAGCTACCTTTTACCAAAATGGTTAATTTGCTTTATCTAGTTTGGGATTAAACCTTTATACAATGTTCAAACTCATAGAACAACACCTTAACACAATGAATATGCATTAAATTATTGAGTGCAACTTGGTTTAAGGACCTGTAATCTAACCTAAAGCATGCTGAGTTCAAATTGCAAAGTTATGGACATGGAACTTGGTCATGAACAAAGTGGTTTTTTGCTATATTGTGAAATTCGATTCTCTCTAACCATGAGGTTGTTTGAGAAGTTCTTTGACATTTTGGAAAGCTTGGAATGTGTACTACAATCCATCTTTGAAATGCAAATTGAAATTCCAAGTGGAAGTGTATGGAAAATGGCCTTGAAGTGGGGTAGAAAACCTTGTCAAAATAGGTTAAAATTTCACTAAGTTAAAAATGGTTTAGTGCCCTTATTCAAAAAATTGTAACTTGAGATACAAGCTTCAAATTAGAAAACTTTGTGAATCAAAGTTGTAGATTATGCAACAAGCTACAACTTTCATGTTTTGACTTTTGTTTGAATCCAAATGGATCTTGGTGAAAAAGTGGGGCAAAGTTGGGGAAAAATTAGGGTTTTTCATAACTTAGAAAAATTCTAAGTTATGAAAAATTCAAATTTCTAACCCTAATTTGCATTTTGTGATTTCTTGATGAACAAGTTTCATGATTTGGCATGTTTTGATGAAAAATGAATCTTGACTCTTGATTTTGACCAAAAAGTCAAAGTTTGATTTTTCAGTGTACAGTCAAAATTGATCAATTGACTGGGAAATTCAACTGTCAACCTTGTGTACTTGGGATCTTTTGAGCTTGTTGATCATGTCAAGATGATTCCATATGGTCCTTGAGTCCATGTGTGAGCTTGGTTTACCATTGGCTAGGTCAAACAGTCAAAAATTGCCTTTGTACAGTCAAAACCCTAAAAATGACCATTTTGCCCTTTTGGTGATCTGATCAATTTTCTTGTGGAATTGTGATCCAAACTTGATCAAATGGTTCATGTGAGTTCAATATGTTAATGTGGATCAATTTTCATGAGGTTTGACTGTCAATTGGCCACAGTTGACTTTTTCCCCAATACAGTTGATTTTTAGGTCAACTGTCCAATTGATTGGGCAAAACTTGGAGTCAGGACTTGAAACTTGATATGGGTAAACTTGGGAGTCCAATATGAAACATGAAAGTCATCTTAGGCATTTTGGGTCAAAACATCTTTGTGTAAACACAAACCCTAATTTGAGTCAACAGTGCAAGGAGAGGTCTTGAGCAGATGAAACCCTAACTGGATCCTGAGCTTCAAAGGCTTTGTGATGAGAAATCCATGAGGAATGGGAGGGCAAATTTTGGGGTACAACAGTTGCCCCTGTTCAATCTTCTTGAATCCGAAGAGTTAGATTGGCAAGCTTGCCTTTCGTGACTCGAGGGTAAAAGGAGATTGGACACTAGAGTGCCCGGAAATTTGCACTCGTCAAAGCAACGGATACGGGAATGGGCTTAGAGATGCCATTTGGAGATGGGCTTAATGATGCCATCTGGGAGAGTGACATAAATCTTGTCGGGGATGGGCTTAGAGATGCCATCTAGAAGGGAATATCAGGAAGGTGTCCAGGCTTGGGACCATCTCTGAACTGAGGGGTCTGAACAAGCAATAGATTGACATCCGTTGTTGGGAGGAATCTGTAAACTGTTTTCAGTTGTTTGGAGAAGAAACTGAACAAGCGATAGGTTAACATTCGTTTACTTGGAGAACCCGTGAACTGTTTTCAGAAATCTTGAAGTTTGAATAAGCAATAGAGCAACATCCGTTGTTGGGAAGCGTCCGTAAATTGTTTTCAAAAAGTTGTATCTGAGCAAGTTGATAGATTAACATCCGTTGTTGGGAAGAATCCATAAACTGTTTTCAGAAGGTCTTGAAGAAGAATCTGAACAAGTGACAGGTTAACATCTGTTTACTTGGAGAACCCGTGAACTGTTTTCAGAAATCTTGAAGTTTGAATAAGCAATAGAGCAACATTCGTTGTTGGGAAGCGTCCGTAAACTGTTTTCAAAAAGTTGTATCTGAATAAGTTGATAGATTAACATCCGTTGTTGGGAAGAATCCATAAACTGTTTTCAGAAGGTCTTGAAGAAGAATCTGAACAAGTGACAGGTTAACGTCTGTTTACTTGGAGAACCCGTGAACTGTTTTCAGAAATCTTGAAGTTGATTGATTTTTAGTCTGTCGACTGATCTTTCCTGAAAAGGTAAAGAGTTAGTTGCATGCAATGTTATGATGCATGATGCGATATACGCGACATCAATGTTTTATGACATGAATGTGATGAATGCGCATGTAAGCTGACGAGCTAACTTGCTGAGGATAAATGAATTCGAGGTGGCTGAAGATAAAAGCATCTTGACTGTTGCTGGGGAAAATAAATCCTTGGCTACTACTGGGGGAGAAAATTCCTGATGACCTCTACTGGGGAGTATCAATCCGGTAGACTCATGCTTGAGGAGGTAAGACTGAGAACCTTTAACTTGATGGGAAGTAACTCTAGCGATCTCACCGGGGAACCCAAGATTTATCTTTCTAAGACCCTATGGGGATAAGGCTCATTAATCTGGCTCCGCTGGGGGTTGATAATTTGAAATTTTAACTCGGCTGGGGATAACAAAGATAAGCTTCTCCGGGGGTCATATTGATAAGTTAGGCTGGGGAATTTTGATGAATTCCGCCGGGGATAGGAAGAATTCTGGCGAGTGCGATCTTCCGTGGCTCTTAGCTGAGGATAACCCAGTTATAAGCCTTTGTGAGGAATAACTTTGAATAAAAAACGGGGGAGACGTTCGTGCTCTGCGGGGGAGTACCTTCCAGAATCCTACTGGGGATAAGCTTCGAGGGTCTGCTGGAGGTATGCCTCAGGGTTTGCTAGGGATGTGGATTTCAAATCTCTTGGTGGGTTCCTTCGAGAGGGTGCCAAGGTATTCATCTGTACCTTCATCCTATCAGTAATCTTTTTTCTTAGGTTCACTTTAGGAAGTGATTATGTTTCAAATGCATATGCCTATTTAACAAAACATTGGACGTTTCTCAAAATAAAACAAATAGTGCAAAAAAGAAAAAGGGAAATGACACAAATTTTTGGGAAGAGTATTTGTATTGATTTTCTTTGAGTATATTTGTACAAAGGAGACAATCATCCTAGTAAGAGGATTTTGCCGTAAATATTGAAAGATTTTATACAAAATAAAGGATGGCTATGTGAAATAATCCCATGGGATTCCATTCTGCTATAGCTTTCACAACTCTGACTATCTGTCCATTCGATGCTTCGTTTGATGATGGCTGGATTGATCAGAAACCTGGAACCGGTTGATGAAGAGATTGTCTTTGAAGTGATCCGACGAGACATAGTCATACGCTTTAATTCCCTAACTTTTGCCTGAATCGCCCTTTCGGGTTTTCGATCCACCGGGAAACCCCTTTTTTCCCAAGCCGCCCTTTCGGGTTTTCGACTTGTCGGGTTATTTTATGTGTAGTATCTTTTGACTATGTCTGCGTTCGCAGGGTGTGGAAAATCGTCTCCGTCCATGGTGGTCAGAATCATTGCACCACCAGAAAATATGCTCTTGATCACAAATGGTCCTTCATATGTGGGAGTCCATTTGCCCCTGGGATCACTTTGCGGCAAGATAATCCGCTTGATTACGAGATCCCCGACTCGATACACTTGACGTCTGACTTTCTTATTGAAGGCCTTGATCATCCGCTTTTGATACGTCTGACCATGGCATATAGCAGCAAGTCGCTTTTCGTCGATCAGATTGAGTTGATCAAGTCGGGTCTGCATCCAATCATCTTCATTCAAACCTGCATCCTTCATAATCCTTAGAGATGGGATTTGGACTTCCATAGGCAAGACAGCTTCCATGCCATAAACCAAAGAAAATGGGGTTACCCCGGGTTAAGTATGTGTCGTCGTACGGTATCCATGCAGAGCAAACGGTAACATCTCATGCCAGTCTTTGTAAGTGACTGTCATTTTCTGAATGATCTTCTTAATATTTTTGTTCGCAGCTTCAACAGCACCGTTCATCTTCGGCCGATAGGGAGATGAATTGTGATGATAAATCTTGAACTGTTCGCATAATGCAGTGATCATTGTATTATTCAGATTTGTACCGTTGTCCGTGATGATTCTGTCTGGAACACCATACCGACATATGAGATTTTGCTTGATAAAGCGGGCAACCACATTCTTAGTAACAGAGGCGAAGGAAGCTGCTTCGACCCATTTAGTGAAGTAGTCAATGGCAACCAGGATGAAGCGATGTCCGTTGGAAGCCGTGGGCTTGATCTCTCCAATCATATCAATGCCCCACATTGCAAAGGGCCATGGAGCGGTCAGGACGTTGAGAGGAACCGGAGGGATATGAACTTTGTCAGCATAGACTTGACACTTGTGACAAGTACGGGAATGTTGATGGCAGTCAGCCTCCATGGTAGACCAATAATAGCCTGCCCTTAGGATCTTCTTAGCCATTGTATGCCCGCTCAAGTGAGTGCCAAATGTGCCGCTGTGTATATCAGTCATGATCAACTCTGCTTCTACTTTATCCACACATCGGAGTAGTACACAACATGGCTTCGTTTGTAAAGGATGCAGTTGCTCAGGAAGAACTTAGCAGCGAACTTCCTTAAGAACTTCTTGTCATTTACGGAAGCTCCTTCAGGATAATCTCTAGTCTCGAGATACCTTTTGATTTCATGGAACCAAGGTTGTTCCACTACTTCTTCGGTATTAATCTCGTGGCAATGCGCAGGTTCATCCATTCGCTCGATGGTGATTTGGGGAGCCTCGTTATCCCAGTTGAGTTTAAACATGGAGGACATTGTGGCTAGAGCATCCGCTAGCTGATTCTCTTCTCGCGGAAAATGCTCGAAGGTAATTTGCTCGAAATGAGGCAACAATGTCAGGACATGTTCTTTGTATGGGATAAGATTAGGATGCTTGGTATCCCAGTCTCCTTTGATTTGGCTGATGACCAAAGCCGAGTCCCCGAATACGATCAAAGATTTGATCCCCAAGTCTATAGCAGCCTTGAGACCAAAGATGCAAGCTTCATACTCAGCCATGTTGTTCGTGCAGCTGAAACAAAGTCGGGCCGTGAAAGGAGTGTGACAACCTTCCGGAGAAATGAGTACCGCGCCAATACCATTTCCAAGTGCATTTGAAGCACCATCAAAGTACAGGGTCCATCGGGATCCCTTTTCGGGTCCGTCATACGGTCCGTCACTTTCAGCGTTGTTCAAATTCATGATGTCCTCGTCTGGGAAGTCAAACCTCATGGGTTGATAGTCTTCAATAGCCTGATGAGCCAGATGGTCAGCTAGTACACTCCCTTTTATAGCTTTTTGGGTGGTGTACTGGATGTCATACTCGGTCAAGATCATTTGCCATCTAGCTATCCTTCCAGATAAAGCGGGCTTCTCGAAGATATACTTGATAGGGTCCATTTTGGATATCAACAAGGTAGAATGAGTCAGCATATACTGTCTTAGTCGGCGAGCAGCCCATACCAAAGCGCAGCAAGTTTTCTCGAGCAATGAGTAGCGAGTCTCACAGTCGGTAAACTTTTTGCTAAGGTAATAAATAGCATGCTCTTTTCGACCAGACTCGTCATGCTGGCCCAAAACACACCCCATTGAGTTATCCAAGACGGTCAAATACATGATCAATGGTCTTCCTTCGACGGGTGGCATCAGAATAGGAGGTTCTAGCAAATACTCCTTGATTCTATCAAAAGCGGCCTGGCAGTCGTCGTTCCATTCAACTATCTGATCCTTCTTCAGGAGTTTGAAAATTGGCTCACAGGTAGAAGTCAGATGTGAGATGAATCTGGCAATATAGTTTATGCGCCCCAAGAATCCTCTAACCTCCTTTTCAGTGCGGGGAGCAGGCATCTCTTGTATTGCTTTTACTTTTGCCGGATCGACTTCAATGCCTTTGTTGCTTACAATGAATCCCAGGAGTTTACCAGACCTAACTCCAAAAGTGTATTTACTCGGATTCAGCCTGAGCTTGTATTCTTTCAATCTGGCAAACAGCTTTTCCAGATGTTCAAGGTGCCCTTCCTCTGTTTGTGACCGAGCTATCATATCGTCTACGTAAACTTCAATCTCATGATGTATCATGTCATGAAATAAAGCTACCATGACGCGTTGATAAGTTGCCCCTGCGTTCTTCAGCCCGAACGGCATCACTTTGTAACAGAAAGTGCCCCATTGTGTGACAAAAGTTGTTTTCTCCATATCTTCGGGAGCCATTTTGATTTGATTATAGCCCGAAAATCCATCCATGAAGGAAAACACCTTATGCTGAGCTGTATTATCGATCAAGATGTCAATATGAGGTAGCGGGAAATCATCCTTAGGGCTGGCCCTATTCAAATCCCGGTAGTCCACACACATTCTGACTTTGCCATCTTTCTTCGGTACTGGCACAATGTTAGCGACCCATTGAGGATAGGACGTAACAGCCAGAAAGCCAGCGTCGAACTGCTTCATTACTTCTGCTTTGATCTTTTCGGACATGTCAGGCCTCATTCGGCGAACTTTTTGCTTGATTGGTGGACAGTCTTCTCTTGTGGGGAGACGGTGAACCACGATGTCGGTGTCTAGACCCGGCATGTCTTCATAGGACCAAGCGAAGATTTCAACATACTCATTCAGTAACTGTACCAAGCGTTCCTTGACTTCTGGTTCCAGGTTGGCACCCACTTGCACCTCCTTCCGATTCTCCTCGGTTCCCAAGTTAACAACTTCCAATGGCTCTTCATGCGGTAAGATGGCCCTTTCCTCTTGTTGCAGGAGTCTGGCTAGTTCCCCGGGTACTTCACAACCTTCGTCATCCTCATACTCGGCTAGATTGACCAGATCTTCAGAGTTATTGAAAGATACAGCAGAATAATCGCCCATGGAATCCGGAGTGGATGGGTACCTGCATTGGTGAGTGTGGGTGTGTGTAAGGGATAGCCATCCTTAAACAAAAATGCAAAAAGAAAGAAAATGAGCATAAGCAGTTTATCAAGTGAAAAACATCCAATGAATCATTAAATATGGCATATGAATATGAAAAATAGTCAAAACCCTTACAAGTGGACCTACCTGCCCCGGGCAAGGCAGGAGGTGAAAAGATAGTGTACGGATTGTTTGAAAGTAAAATATTACAGACCAAATAGGAAATGTTTAATAGATAAATTACTGATGAATAAAAGTGATGGGGACAAAGTCTTTAGCCTCCCAATTGCTCAACCCTCCTCTGACAGTTGGATAAATCCACTCTTCAAAGTTGCTTTCCTTGTCTTCATCTTCCAGGGCGTTGATTCGGTAAGGAGAAATTTTGATCGGAGTTCTTTCAATCTTTGACTGGCGCATGGCCTTCTGGCCAGCGGTGGTGAAACCTAATCCAAACTTATCAGTTTTATGCGGAAAATCGGGTAACTGCCCCCACGCTGAATTCTTCCCTTTTTTAACTGCAGCCCTTGCATCCTCCAGAGATGCCATCCTGGCCATCTGTCTTGGTGTCTCCGCCGTTGATTTTGCTACCGCTATTTCAGGAAGTACCTCTTCGAAATGTTGAAACGGCGTCTCAACGAACTCTCCTTCAACCTCTACGTACCGGAAAGAGTTTAAGTGGCTAATCATGTACTCTTCTTCGCCGTGAACAGTAATGATCTTTCCCTTTACAGGATACTTCAGCATCTGATGCAAGGAGGAGGTGACTGCTCCAGCATGGTGTATCCAAGGTCTACCCAGCAGGCAGGAATATGATGGACGGATGTCCATTACGTAGAAAGTGGATTTAAACACCTCAGTACCTATCTTGACAGGAATTTCAACTTCTCCATGGACCATTCTCTTCGACCCATCGAAAGCTCTGACGACAATATCACTCGGCTTCAATTCCAACCCTTTGCAATCTAGCCGGTCCAAGGCCTTTTTAGGCAAAACATTCAGCGATGAACCGGTGTCAACCAAAACATGTGCAAGGGTGGTTCCGCGACACTCGATTGAAATATGTAACGCATCATTGTGGTTTCGGCCTTTAGGGGTCAGGTCGGCATCAGAAAAACCTAATCCATTGTCTGCAGTCAGACTAGCCACGCAATGTTGAAATTGATCTGCAGAGGTTTCCTGGGGCACATGAGCTGCCTTTAGAAACTTAATCAAAGCTTGAGTGTGCGCTTCTGAGCAAAGCAACAGTGCCAGCATGGAGATCTTGGAGGGGGTTTGCCCCAACTGTTCCACCACATCGTAATCACATCTCTTGATTATCCTCAAAATCTCATCCATTTCTTTCTTGGAGGCTTCCGGGATCACCAAGGGTTGAACCCTCGTCCTGACGGGCTCATCTTGTATTCCCTTTCCTTTATCAGCAATGGTAGGAGAGACAGCACTAGGAACGACAACTTCTTCAATCAAAGGAGTTCTAGCAGAGAGTTTTACTGGTGCGGGGATGACTTCTTTAGCTGATGAGGGTCCAAAGACTGCTCTTGGAGGGGCAATCTCTGGAGAAAATATTCTCCCGCTCCTGGTGATTTTGCTGGTGCCCGCAATGTTACTAATGCTGGCTTCTTCATCATCTGGATTTTCTTCAATTATTTCAGCTTGCTTGATACCATGGTAGTAGATGTCACCACCATAGTTCCAAGGTATCGACTTCTCAGAAACATAGGGAATAGGCCCCGGCATTGTTATCTTCAAAGGTATAGACTTTGCAGCTGGTGTAATCTTAACTGGCTTTTTGACGGCCTCGGAAAGATTGGCGTGAATGGTTATGATTGAGATATTTTCAACATGAACTGGAACAGCAGGAACTTTTTCGAACAAAATTTGTCGGCTATCCATGAGGCCTTGGATGCCTTTCTTCAATAGCGGACAATCAAACGGCAGAGAATGGCAACAGTAGCAGTCTTCTTTACATCCCGGGAAGATCCCGGCCCTTAACAAATTCAACTTAATGGTTAGCAGTGGAGTAGTCAGATCACTAACGTCAGCAACATACAGATCCTTTTCAATGGCATTGACATTCCGACCGTGCTTCGGCATAGGTGCAGATATCACATTGGGTTTTTCTGGAGCGTCAAACTCTACCTCCTTAGCCTCTATCAGGTCCTGGATCTTATGCTTGAGTGCCCAACAATCATTGGTGTCGTGTCCAACACTGTCTGAATAATAGGCGCACTTAGCATTGGCATGATAATGCAGGGAGGACGTATTTACATTCTTTGGCGCCTCCTTGATGGTGGCAAGATTCAACTTCAATAGATGGGGAAGCACCTGCGCTGGAGTCATATTAATACGGGTGAACTGCCGTTGTGGCCTTTCCACCCGTTACTGGTTTGGTCTGGATTGGTTGTAGCGAGGCGGCTCACTTGGAGTGTTTTGAATCATTACGGCCCCCACAGTTGGCCGACGCTCCATCTTCCCCGCTCTTCTCTGAGAATATACCATAGTTGTCTCCTTCTTAAAAGGCTTCTTCTCAACACTCGCAGCAACACCCTTCTGAATCTTTCCTGATTTGATGCTAGCTTCTATTCTTTCGCCTGTTAAGATCAAATCGGTAAACCCCGCGGAAGAGTTACCAATTAGATGATTGAAAAATGGCCCAGATAGGGTCCCAAGAAACATATCAACGAGCTCACGATCGGTTAAAGGAGGCTGCACCCTGCCAGCCAAATCCCTCTATTTTTGTGCATATTCTTTGAATCCCTCACTTGTTCCTAGTGACATACCCTGAAGTTGGGTACGAGTAGGAGCAAGATCAGAATTATACTGGTATTGTTTGTAGAAAGCGGTGGCCAAATCTTCCCAATTTCTGACACTGGTTCCTTCTAACTGATAAAACCATTCCAACTGAGCTCCCGACAGGCTGTCTTGAAAGAAATGAATCCAGAGATTTTTATCTGCTGTATAGGGTTGAATTTTTCTCACGTAGGACCTGAGATGCATTTTGGGACAGGACAGCCCATCATACCTCACAAACACCGGCACCTTGAATTTTGGGGGAATCACAATTCCGGCGACCAAGCCCATGTCTTCAAAATCCAAACCCGGTACCCTTTGCAATTCCATGGCAGCCAATCTGTCTTCTAAACCCTTGTACTTATCATCAGCTGGAGGGTACTGCTGGTCATAATAATCTTCATCCTCTTCAACTTCTTCCTCCTCTGCATCAGACTCGGAAGGCACCGCAACCCGATCTCTTTTACTAGTTCCTTCATCAGAAGTAGGAGGAAATTCAAGCACTCTCCGAGCTTCTCTGTCAAATCTTCTCCCCAAAGTAGCCACTCCGACTCTCTTTTTCTTCTTCACTGGGTCTTTATTCTCCAGATGAGCCTTGATATCCTCTTGACTCTTGACCAAGGTCATCAAGAGTTGCTGGAACTGTGCATTCTGGGCTTGTAGGTCTTTGACTATTTGCTCGAGATCCATCCTACTGAAATAAACAGCAGATAGATAAGGAAACCTGGAGTGAGACCTGCTTGTGCACATGATGAATGGTATGCTGATGTATGCAATGCATTCAAGGATTTAGGACATTCAAAATTGTTTCAGACAAAGAAGAACGCACGTCATATTAATAAGAAGAAATTTGTTAGTACATAAATGCCCCATGGGCCAAATGTTACAAAATAAACTTCTCAAGGCAGAAAGTCATTGCGCATCCTCTTTGGTGCGATGTAGGTATTGAGGGCCTCTTGCTCGTGGAGTCGGCGGGTAAGCTCTAGAACCTTCTTTTCACTGGCGTAGTAGCTAGCTTCAAAAGTGTTCCGTTCCTCCTTGAGCTGAATCCAACTTTTCTGCATTTCCTCCCACGATGTAGGCATGTCTGGATGCAGGATGGTGTAGGGAACCTCTCCTTCATTGACGGGCTCTCTAATCACTGGGAGTACATGAGGATAAGGCATCATCAGACTTTGGGCTCGGGCTCGTACCCACTTGAGATAGGGCTCAAGAGGGATGGAGTTCTTGTGTCCCAGAGTCTTGCTATCAACCTTGTTGAGTCTTCCCCAAGCTCTGATGAATCTCTGGAGAAGTCCTTGCGCATCGTTGTCGAAGTCAAAAACTAGGCTAGGAATCAGCATATCATGAGGGCCATCCCTCTGTGCATATCCAAATTGCCTCAAAGCTAGGCAAGGGTTGTAGGTGATACCTCCTCTAATTCCAAGTAGAGGAACATTAGGAAATTCTCCGCAACGATCGACGATGATGACATTTTCTCTGGACCGAGAACACCAATGCACATCAGAATGAGTAAGAGTCATCAATCGTTGGGACCACCTTATACCTTGGTCATTCTTCAAGACGGATTGTGGAAGGTGCGAAATAAACCACCTTGCGAGGATAGGAGTACAGCACATGAGAACACCCCTCTTTCTCATTGTTCGTGTGTAAAATGAGTGAAGGATGTCCCCAAGCAATGTTGGTATTGGATTTCTGGACAAGAAGATTTTGACGGCGTTGACATCTACCAATTGGTCGGGATTTGGGAACAAGACCAACCCGTAGATAAGGAGTGCCACAATCTCTTCAAAGGCTTGTAGGTCCAATGAGTTCCAACATTCTTGTGCCTTCTCAAACAAGAATTTTGCTAAGAATCCTTTGACGCCGCTTCTGGTTTCCCAATGCCCCTTGATTTCAGATGGTTGTAGATGTAGTGCTCGAGCAACATCTTCAGGCTTTGGTTCCTTCTCCGTACCGTTGAAGGGTAGTTGATTAAGGATAGGGATTCTTAGGAGTTGAGAAAACTCCTCCAAAGTGGGAACCAACTGATAATCAGGGAAAGTGAAGCAGTGGTGAAGAGGGTCAAAGAACTGGAATAGCACTTTCATCATGTCTTCTTCAATGTTGGTGTTGACTAGGCTGAGCAGTCTACCATGTCTTTCACTGAAGGATGAATTTTTCGGAATTCTTGAAGTGATCTCCTTGAGTTGAGGAGAGATTCTCACAAGGTTGACTTGAATGGTGTTTCTGCGAGGTATTTCCATGTCCTACAAAATAAGAACAAAGCTGAAGATCCAAAACCCTTGAAATGGTTAGTGAATGCATATGATGTTTTATGATGTTTATGATGTATGCACAAAACATATGTACAAGCAAATCACACCAAACCCTAATTTCAGGCTTGCATGGGGTTTCATAGGTAAGTACCCTCTTGAGTGTAGTTGGCTTAAAAACCTGTCCTATAAATAGTAACCGGGTTCTAAGGAGCTCAATATCACTGGATTGCTTTCATTGTTGATCGTTTCAATTTAGCCACTGAACTGGCGACCGAAATATTCCAGGAAATCAACCCTCAATTGAGTGTAGTATCGAGTATCAACCAACCTTGGACTGCACCAAAGTCAGTTATCTCACTACCCCTAATAAAAGGCCAAGATGGTCAAGTAAGGTTCTAGGTCATTAGTGCTTAGTGACATCACTCAGCGGCCCCGTACTCTCCTTGATTGGACTCAAGGGTTACCGGTACTCACAAATATGTCGCACTAATATAGCTATTGCTTAGACCGTGTCGGTATACCCCACACAGTTTCCACAACGTATTGCTATCTATGAATGTTTCCCAAAATCCGGGTGGAGGATTGTAAACCCAAACAATAGAGCCAAAGTATAAAGCAAGCAAATCAAACAATTAGTCATGCAAGAGGGTGATCTAAGCCCTAAGGTTACTCCACTTTAAAATGTCCCCAGCAGAGTCGCCAGTTCTGTGATACGGTGGGAGAACTGACTAGGGTTTTGCGTTTGTTTTCGCAAATGTTTCGGTTGAGCAAGAGTCGCCACCGACTTTTTATTTTATCCTAAGGAAAGGTTTAAAAAGCACAGCAAAAACCTTTGAGATTTTTTTTCTTGGGTTCGGGGAGTAGATTATAGAAGGGGAAGGTATTAGCACCCCTTCTATCCATGGTTATCCATGGGCTCTTAGGTACTTGCTTAGATCAACTTGCCTTTGTTTTTAATTGTTTGAAATGGTGCTTTGTGTGTGGTTTTGAAAAGGTTTTGAAAAAGATGCCTTGCATAGGCTACCCTTGTAACAATTCTTTACTCGAATGTTTTACAAAAGGTGTTTATCTTTTTGAAAAGATGTTTCAAGGTTTTTTTTGAAAGTTTGTTTTGAAAGTGTTTGTGAAGTGGGTTTTGAATTTAGGCAAGTGTTTTCTTGGAAAGTTGACAAGTACTTAAGAGTTCATCTACCCTAAAATTTTCTCAAAGATTTTTGTCATGTTTTAAGCCTTTTGACAATTTTGTTCCACCATTGCATTTGGTGGACAATTTTGTCTTAGGAGATGAAAGGGACGGGCGCGGGTCATCGTTTAGACCATAGTTGCAATAGTGTTAAATGTCTTTGGGCAATTTTCTTTAAAAGGGACTTGATCATTTTATTTAGGCAACATTTTGAGGGACTATGATCATTTGATTGTTTGTTTTACCCAAAGAAATTCAACATGCAATATGGCCCATTTTTGAAAGGCAACAAAGTGGAATACCCTAGGGGGTGCAAGTGTGAGATGTGTTGTTCATTTTCATGCTCATTTGTCTTGTATTAGGTCCAACTATTTTTGTTCATTTTTATTCGCATACAAAACCCTAATTCTAGCATAGTATGTTTAGAAAGCATTAAAAGTGCGAAATTTAAATTCCTACGCTATTACATCACAATAATATGGGGAGGGGGGTACAATGTTTCAAATGGGGTTTATTTGGGCAAGAATTTAAATCTAAGCTATTACATCATTTTTAGGAATATTTACAAGATAAATAATTGCATAATTAAATGGAAATTGACATAAATATGCAAAATATAAAAGGAATTTTTATGTATATGTAAAAAAAAGTATTATTTATGTAAAATAAAATAAAGAAAATAAATGGGTATTATTTTGAGGTATTTTCAAATCTAGGGCAAAAACCCTAATTTTAATCAAAATGTATATTAATTAATTAATTCATATAATATTCATTATTTACATACAAAAATAAAATAAAATATGATATATTTGTAAAAAAGGCATTTTTAGTATTAAATATTAAAAAATAAAATATGTACATTTTTTGGTGTTTTTACTCTAAATGCATTAATATATATATGTATATTTATATTATTTTAAATATGTACTATATATATAAATAATAATAATAATTAATTTTTAGAAAATAGTATTTTTTATATAAAATATTTTCAGAGGGTAATATAAAATAAAAATAAAAAATAGAAGTGTTTTTACATATTTTTCTATTTATCCTAAATAATAATATGCATTTATTTATGTATAAACAAAAGAAAATCAAATAAAAACCAAATAAAATCAAAAAATGATGAGAAAAATATTTTCAAAATTTTAATATGCTGAGAAAAAATAAATGAATCAAATGAGAAAAGAAAAAGTCAAAAATCATGAAAAATGAAGCAAATGGGCTTGGGGGGTAAGAAAATGGAAATAGGGTGTAAAAAGAAGAGACCACACAGGCCCAGCCCATGTGGCTTCATCTTCAACCTTCGTTCAACAACATTCAAAAACGCGCGCCCTGTACTCCAGCTGCTAACTCCTGATTCCTGGCTTTTTAACAAAAACTCATAACATAAAAAATGTTCAGCATGAAGAGACGATTCTAACCATGTATAGAACTTGACCTAACTCTCTAAGATGAAGGAGAATTTCTCCTCCCCTAAATCCTAACCTAATTTTTCTGTCATTTTCAAACTCCAAATTCTCTCTACTCAGGCAAAAGAAATGAAAAGTAAAGACGTGGACATGTTCAGTGGCATGAGTATGACATTATTTCTTCACAAACTTAAGACTAATGATGCATAATAAGAGAGATACGAATTCAAAATTTTACCTATTCAGTTGAACTTCTATCTGGAGATGTAGGAACCTTCAATGCAAGGTGATGATTGGAAAAGCTTCCTTGAGGTCCAGGGATGCTGTTTCAATGCTTACTTTGTCTTGAGAGCTTCTGAATCAAGCTAGAGAACTCCAACTGCAAAACAGAAAAAAAAAATGGTGAAGTGGCTTAGAGGTGTTACAGGTTGTGTCTTAGCTTCTGGATAGTTTGCATAGGTTGTAAGGAAGGTAGAGGAACAGGTTTTGGCAAGAATGCTCGAGAGAAATGGGAGTTGGCACTCAAACTGCAGAGGCAACTCTGTTTTTGCAGTTTGAGGATGATTCTGAGATGGAGGGTGTTTTAGAGGTGCAAGGGTCGTGTATTAGCTTGGTTATGTTGTCTTGAGTGTGTTTGATAAGTTTGTTCTTGTGTTCTAATGCTGAGGTGAGAGTTGTCGTGGGTTATGGAACTTTTCTTCACACTTAAGCAACAAAATGCAACTTGAGTTTCTAGGCATGTAGAGGGCCCCTAATGTGCTGCATAATCCCTCCTTGATCAGTGTGTTATGTTCATAATCTTGTGCCATTCAGATTTGCAATGTACTTGTTGGATTTCAAAATTGACATAAAGCTACCTTTTACCAAAATGGTTAATTTGCTTTATCTAGTTTGGGATTAAACCTTTATACAATGTTCAAACTCATAGAACAACACCTTAACACAATGAATATGCATTAAATTATTGAGTTCAACTTGGTTTAAGGACCTGTAATCTAACCTAAAGCATGCTGAGTTCAAATTGCAAAGTTATGGACATGGAACTTGGTCATGAACAAAGTGGTTTTTTGCTATATTGTGAAATTCGATTCTCTCTAACCATGAGGTTGTTTGAGAAGTTCTTGGACATTTTGGAAAGCTTGGAATGTGTACTACAATCCATCTTTGAAATGCAAATTGAAATTACAAGTGGAAGTGTATGGAAAATGGCCTTGAAGTGGGGTAGAAAACCTTGTCAAAATAGGTTAAAATTTCACTAAGTTAAAAATGGTTTAGTGCCCTTATTCAAAAATTTGTAACTTGAGATACAAGCTTCAAATGAGAAAACTTTGTGAATCAAAGTTGTAGATTATGCAACAAGATACAACTTTCATGTTTTGACTTTTGTTTGAATCCAAATGGATCTTAGTGAAAAAGTGGGGCAAAGTTGGGAAAAAATAGGGTTTTTCATAACTTAGAAAAATTCTAAGTTATGAAAAATTCAAATTTCTAACCCTAATTTGCATTTTGTGATTTCTTGATGAACAAGTTTCATGATTTGGCATGTTTTGATGAAAAATGAATCTTGACTCTTGATTTTGACCAAAAAGTCAAAGTTTGACTTTTCAGTGTACAGTCAAAATTGATCAATTGACTGGGAAATTCAACTGTCAACCTTGTGTACTTGGGATCTTTTGAGCTTGTTGATCATGTCAAGATGATTCCATAGGGTCCTTGAGTCCATGTGTGAGCTTGGTTTACCATTGGCTAGGTCAAACAGTCAAAAATTGCCTTTGTACAGTCAAAACCCTAAAAATGACCATTTTGCCCTTTTGGTGATCTGATCAATTTTCTTGTGGAATTGTGATCCAAACTTGATCAAATGGTTCATGTGAGTTCAATATGTTGATGTGGATAAATTTTCATGAGGTTTGACTGTCAATTGGTCACAGTTGACTTTTTCCCCAATACAGTTGATTTTTAGGTCAACTGTCCAATTGACTGGGCAAAACTTGGAGTCAGGACTTGAAACTTGATATGGGTAAACTTGGGAGTCCAATATGAAACATGAAAGTCATCTTAGGCATTTTGGGTCAAAACATCTTTGTGTAAACACAAACCCTAATTTGAGTCAACAGTGCAAGGAGAGGTCTTGAGCAGATGAAACCCTAACTGGATCCTGAGCTTCAAAGGCTTTGTGATGAGAAATCCATGAGGAATGGGAGGGAAAATTTTGGGGTACAACAGTTGCCCCTGTTCAATCTTCTTGAATCCGAAGAGTTAGATTGGCAAGCTTGCCTTTCGTGACTCGAGGGTAAAAGGAGATTGGACACTAGAGTGCCCGGAAATTTGCACTCGTCAAAGCAACGGATACGGGAATGGGCTTAGAGATGCCATTTGGAGATGGGCTTAATGATGCCATCTGGGAGAGTGACATAAATCTTGTCGGGGATGGGCTTAGAGATGCCATCTGGAAGGGAATATCAGGAAGGTGTCCAGGCTTGGGACCATCTCTGAACTGGGGGGTCTGAACAAGCAATAGATTGACATCCGTTGTTGGGAGGAATCTGTAAACTGTTTTCAGTTGTTTGGAGAAGAAACTGAACAAGCGATAGGTTAACATTCGTTTACTTGGAGAACCCGTGAACTGTTTTCAGAAATCTTGAAGTTTGAATAAGCAATAGAGCAACATCCGTTGTTGGGAAGCGTCCGTAAACTGTTTTCAAAAAGTTGTATCTGAGCAAGTTGATAGATTAACATCCGTTGTTGGGAAGAATCTATAAACTGTTTTCAGAAGGTCTTGAAGAAGAATCTGAACAAGTGACAGGTTAACATCCGTTTACTTGGAGAACCCGTGAACTGTTTTCAGAAATCTTGAAGTTTGAATAAGCAATAGAGCAACATCCGTTGTTGGGAAGCGTCCGTAAACTGTTTTCAAAAAGTTGTATCTGAACAAGTTGATAGATTAACATCCGTTGTTGGGAAGAATCCATAAACTGTTTTCAGAAGGTCTTGAAGAAGAATCTGAACAAGTGACAGGTTAACGTCCGTTTACTTGGAGAACCCGTGAACTGTTTTCAGAAATCTTGAAGTTGAATGATTTTTAGTCTGTCGACTGATCTTTCCTGAAAAGGTAAAGAGTTAGTTGCATGCAATGTTATGATGCATGATGCGATATACGTGACATCAATGTTTTATGACATGAATGTGATGAATGCGCATGTAAGCTGACGAGCTAACTTGCTGAGGATAAATGAATTCGAGGTGGCTGAAGATAAAAGCATCTTGACTGTTGCTGGGGAAAATAAATCCTTGGCTACTACTGGGGGAGAAAATTCCTGATGACCTCTACTGGGGAGTATCAATCCGGTAGACTCATGCTTGAGGAGGTAAGACTGAGAACCTTTAACTTGATGGGAAGTAACTCTAGCAATCTCACCGGGGAACCCAAGATTTATCTTTCTAAGACCCTATGGGGATAAGGCTCATTAATCTGGCTCCGCTGGGGGTTGATAATTTGAAATTTTAACTCGGCTGGGGATAACAAAGATAAGCTTCTCCGGGGGTCATATTGATAAGTTAGGCTGGGGAATTTTGATGAATTCCGCCGGGGATAGGAAGAATTCTGGCGAGTGCGATCTTCCGTGGCTGTTAGCTGAGGATAACCCAGTTATAAGCCTTTGTGAGGAATAACTTTGAATAAAAAACGGGGGAGACGTTCGTGCTCTGCGGGGGAGTACCTTCCAGAATCCTATTGGGGATAAGCTTCGAGGGTCTGCTGGAGGTATGCCTCAGGGTTTGCTAGGGATGTGGATTTCAAATCTCTTGGTGGGTTCCTTCGAGAGGGTGCCAAGGTATTCATCTGTACCTTCATCCTATCAGTAATCTTTTTTCTTAGGTTCACTTTAGGAAGTGATTATGTTTCAAATGCATATGCCTATTTAACAAAACATTGGACGTTTCTCAAAATAAAACAAATAGTGCAAAAAAGAAAACATTGGACGTTTCTCAACAAAAATGACTTCCTGTTCAAAATAAATTGTCAGTATCCGAACCATCACTTGAATATCAGAGCAAAGACTCAAACAGGATCTAATGCACGACTAGCTGAGTTTAGGATCGGAGAACATCACTAAGAACGGGTGGGTACAAATAAAATTTGAGCCTTTATCCTTTGTTTCTTAAACCGTGAACCAGGCCACGTTATAACCCTTAAAAGTCCTAGCTGGAGCATGGGTTAGTTCGAAAGCATACTGTTACAGAAGGTATCCTGACTCCTATAGGGCTTGTTATAAATACTGAGTTGACGTCACATTTTATAAAATTTTCCTATCTTACTGAAAAAATTCATTTTCAAAGACTTCAAGACAGACAAAAGCTTTACATTCTTAAAATAACATTGTTTGCATATGACTATTTGTCCAAACAACAGAGAAATTCACACGACGAATATCTAGTGAACAAAAAAAAACCTTCTCAATAAAAAGGATCACCTCAAGTGGAAAAACACTTCCAACCAAGGGGCACGGCATGATCATTGTCCATCATCTGGGGTAGTCAAGTCAAGATTCAAGGAATCTCTCAAAGATACCAAATAGCAAGGGGCAAATCTCCATATGAACCACTTGGGGCATTGGACATAAATTCCAGCAACGAATCTTGCATGATCAAACGAACATCTTCTGGTAGTATAGCAACACAACACTGCCGACAGTGACAACTCCCTACACTCTTAGAGCGTGGATATAGTCAGAAAATACCGCGCATGAATAAAGAACCGCTAGGTTGACTGGCCTAGGAAAAAATAAGGGCTTCCCGGCGAACCAAAAGGGTTCGGGCAAAAATTAGGGATAAAAAATGAAAAAAATCTGTACACCCGGCAAGTCGAAAACCCGAAAGGGCGGCTTGAGAAAGAAAGGGTATCCCGGTGGACTGAAAATCTGAAAAGACAGTCTAGGCAAAAGTTAGGGATTAAAGCGTACGACTATGTCCCGTCATCTCGTCACTTGCCTACCAGAAGAAGACTTGTCATTTTGATCAAAAGATATCAAGAACCTCATAGGTTGGGATAATACTCGATCCACAAGGCCTCCGCAAGCACCTTCTCTTGCAGATACAGGGGAAGAAAAGTCTCGATGCAAAGCCATCGTCATATCTTCGGCATGCGTCCCAGTAACATCCACTCCCCACAGAGTAAGAAAAAGACAGTGATGTTAGATGTCCAAAACAGGACACCACTCTCCCCAGCTGAGGCTCGCAACCGCAAATGAGTCAGCAATATTCTACCCAAGCAGAGTTTATCCATCATCAGCACTAGACAATTATCCCCAGCGGAGTCTGGAAAATCTTCCTTAGTGGAGTTTGGAGAATTGTCCCCAGTAGAGTCTGAAAGATTATCCCCAGTGAAGTCGCAACTGAAAGATCATCCCTAGCGGAGTTCATTCCTTTCAAAAACAGAAACTTAATCCTCAACAGGATTCAGTATCACCAGCAACGGTAATTCATCCCCAGCTGAATTTATCAACGGAATCCTCAGCAGAGCTTGTCCTCTCCACAGAACCATTTCCTCGTCAGCTTATTCCCCAGCGGAGTTATCCTCTCCTGCAGGTTTATTCTCGTAATCATTTTCATTCACCATCTCCAGCCGAAACAAAGAATTCAACTTTTTCTCCAGTAGTAATCCGGGATTTATTTTCCCCAGCTAAAAACATCACATTTCCATACATCATGACATGCATACGCATCATATAACACAATCTCATTTATCTTGAGAACATCATTGCTTGATACATATCATGCATTACATACAACTAACCTTTATCTTTCAAGAAAGATACAATCAAATTCTCACAAAATTCAAGCTATGAAGCTTTTACCTCAATTGAGTATGGACGATCGAGGTTCCTAAATATCAGCAGAGATGATTCCTCAGTTGAGTACGGACGATCGAAGTTCCTAAATATCAGCAGAGATGTTTCCTCAGTTGAATTATGGACGAGTTCCTAAATCTTGACAGAGATGTTTCCTCAGTTGAATTACGGACGAGTTCCTAAATATCAGCAGAGATGATTCTTCAGTTGAGTACGGACGATTGAAGTTCCTAAATATCAGCAGAGATGTTTCCTCAGTTGAGTACGGACGACCAAAGTTCCTAAATATCAACAGAGATGACTCCTCAGTTGAGTACGAACGATCGAAGTTCCTAAATATCAACAGAGATGTTTCCTCAGTTGAGTACGGACGATCGAAGTTCCTAAATATCAGCAGAGATGTTTCCTCAGTTGAGTGCGAACGATCGAAGTTCCTAAATATCAACAGAGATGTTTCCTCAGTTGATTACGGACGATCAAAGTTCCGAAATATCAATAGAGATGATTCCTCAATTGAGTACGGACAATCGAAGTTCCTAAATATCAGCAGAGATGTTTCCAGAGTTGAGTACGGACGATCGAAGTTCCTAAATATCAACAAAAATGTTTTCCCAATTGAATAACGGACGATCGAAGTTCCTAAAATTCAAACAGAGACGACTCACCAGCCGAATAACGGACGTCGAAGCTCCTAAATTTCTACTCCTCTCAACAAAGATCAGACTTCCCCAGTGGAATTTTCCTCAATAACAGGTATATAAGCTCTCGCTAAGGAATCCCTTATGCGATCGATACTCCTTCGGATGGCATCTTTAAGCCCATCTCCTCGTCAGCAATTTTCAAATGGCATCTATAAGCCCATTCTCGACATCACAAGATAATCACCACTTCATGCGAGTGCAAATTTCTGGGCACTCTAGTGTTCAATCATCTTCCACCTTCGGATCATGAAAGGCACGAAAGCCAATCTACATCCTCAGGTTTAAAAAGATTGAACAGGGGCAGCTGTTGTACCCCAAAATTTTCCCTCCCATATTTCTCAAAACATTGCAAGAAAGATCCTCAAGTTGCTCAAGGTAGTCCAAGGGTTGGCCAGGCAAGCCCTCTCCTAAGGCAGTCTACCCTAAACTAGGGTTTCATGTTGCATCAAGATACTTGAGTCCAAGTGATCCCAAGTTCTAACCAATGTCCTAATATGTTCTCAAGATCATCCATGTCAAGTTTCAAGCCTTGTAGAGGAAATTTGCTCAGTCAATTGCTCAAAGGTCCAAAAATCGACTATGCTAGGGCAAAAGTCAACTGTGACCCACATACAGTCAAACATCAATATTCTTGGACAACATCCTCATTTTGAAGTATATTTCATCATTTTATCAATGTTTGATCATGATTCATCAAGGATTGCTCATATTTCATCAAGACTCAAAAGTTGCTAAATTAGGGTTTTGCAGGAAAAGTCAACTCAACTTTGACCAAGCATAACTTTCTCATACTTTATGAGAAATGACACATCCAAAGCTCATTTTGAAGATGATGAAATTCCATACAATCCATCTTCATCTCCCAAGTTCAAAATATGCACTCACAAGAAGTTATGAATTTGGACATTATAGGTCATTTTGAAAAGTCAACAAAAACACCTTTTTTGTCAAAGCTTCATACATGAGCATGGAATATCAAATTGAGATGAAACCAAAAGGGTTGCTTATAGGACATCTCAAGCTTTCTAAAAAGTCCAACAACACCTACAAAGAGTCAAAATTGAGGAAGTTATGCATTAGTGAAGTTGACCTTTTTTTGCAAAATTGCCAAAAGTCAACTATGCCCAAAACTTCAAATTGTGCCAAATGGGCCCAATCTTTTTCACTTGTTTTGAGTTGGAAACATAGCCCACGTACTCTAGCCTTTTCCACTTGTCCATATCTTATTTTTATTATTTATTTTGGTTTTTTATTTGAATTAATTCAATTTAAATAAAATAAATCAAATAAAATCCAAAACATTGATAACAAGAGATTTTATGATTGTTTTAGGTCTTAAATTACAGATACCAATCATTCAAAATCGTGCAAATGCCTAGTGTGAACAAAAAGATTGATTTAGGCCATGTTTGGAAAGGTTTTAAAGAGGAATCAAATCAAATCAAAAAGCATTGAAGGAGGAAGATTTGGATGCAGTTATCAACCCTAATGCATTGCTTGATACATAAGGAGTCGAGGCAGACCTAAAGGGTAGTTAGAAACAGGCGCTAGAGCAAGAACAAAATCTGAAAAAATCAAGAAAAAGTGTGAGATCGAATTGGCACTTAGAGGCATCCTCAAAGCTCATTACCTATCCCAATCGCTTCTTGGGACTCTCTAGAAGCTAAATCAATCAAGAACAAGTCCATTCCAGTCCCAAAACGCACTATTTCGGAGCTTTGTTTTAGGGCTTTTGATTGCAGGTACAATTGGCCTTTGTAAGTGGTACGGTTGTGATTAGGAGGACGAAACGAACACAACCATGGCATTGGATGTCATTTATGTTGCCCGTAGAAGATTTGGAATAGACACGGCCTATAGCGACGGACAAAACGTCCGTAGGTAAAAGTGTTTTACTTTTACCCACAGAGAGAGGAAGGAGACGATTAGTTGTCATCCCTCCAGTGGCTTGTTTGAATTTGCGCACAAAAATCCCATTAATGTACTTGTTTCATATATTATGTTTATTATTTATATTATGTACAATGAAAACGCAATGGCGTAGTGGTGGCCATGTGAGCGCTTAAGGCGTTAGAGGCTGGAGGTCAGGGGTTTGATCCCCGCCTCCAGCATTTGACATTTTCTTATTTTCTTTCAGGAGATCCAGTGCACGCGCAAGCCAGGAGACCACCATAGGTCTTCATCATCAATTACGCCAAGTGGCTGGATGGCCAAATCTGATGGCCATCCAGGGAGGAACACCCTAGGCCAAGTCAAACGTGCCATACAAGATCAAGAAAGTCAGCATGGATCATCACTAATGGGCCCAAGAAATTGCTATTGGCACCCCCATTCTCAGGCCCATTTTCTCTCTTCATCTCTTTTTATTTATTTTATTTAGATTGTTTATTTATTTACTAACCCATAAATTAATTCTTTTTTTTAATCAAAAATCACCAAAAATATTGTTACGTCCAATTAAAATTAGAATATTATTTTTCATCAATAAATTAATTAATTTATGTAGGTTTGATTAAATTAGGTAACTTTAATTGATTTTGCAAATAATTTAAATTAATTAGAATAACTAGGTTTTATCACTAACTTAATTATTTTATTTCTTTCCTAAAATAATAAAAAAACCAAAAATATGTCATTTAATTATTTTCATTAATTAAATTTAATAACCAATTAATTTTGCATTTAACTTTAAAACCTAATCTTTTCTCCTAAAAAATATTTAAAAACAACAAAAACAAGTTTTCTTTTCATTAGGTTAGGAGGGTCAAAACCCTAGTTTCGCATTTGATCTAATTTGTCATCGCGCACTTTATCTTTATTTTTTATCCAATTATTGTATCTGCTCACAGTTTGTAATAGTTTTAATCAGGACTTTTACATTTATCGCTTTTACTTACAAAGGGTTTGTTTTTGGCTATGTAAATACCCGAAGCTTTGTAATAGCTTAGTTTAAATTCCGCAAATATTTAACTGTTAGATATGTGAATAATTAGGGTTGGCATGACAAGAATGTATGACTAATTTTAAAACAGTTAGATCACCCTAAATGTGCAAAGATAAACAAATCTGAAACTGAATCACTCGCACATGCACACTCCTAGGATACACTTCCACTTGGTTGCCTTCGTTAAAATGGTAATTGAGTATAGGTTGTTTTAGAGGTCGTCCTCTTGCCTAAAAGATCAAATTTGCCTCGGAAAGGTTTCCTCAGATATTGTTGCCTCGGATAAATGATCTAAGACATTAGGGTTACCACTAAGACGTCCTAACGTTGCTTTAGTGACCGTATGTCCCTTTCGAATTGACCCTCAAACTCCAACGGCGGTGCTACCTACTCACTAATAGTGGGATAGCATTGTCTAAAGGAAACAAACATAGAACGATTCTTTTTTCGACTAGGTAGATTAGTTCTTAAGTACTTGCTCAATCAAGACAAATTTTTCACACTTACACTCTTTTACAAACAAGTTTTTAAAAAACACTTCATTACACTCTTGAAGACAGAAGCAAGAGTTAAATCGAAGTCAAAACAAAAACTTTTCAAAACCCACAAACACAAAGAAAACAATTTTGAAAATGATGAGCAAGTACCTAAGAGCCCGTAGATAACTATGGATAGAAAGGGTGCTAATACCTTCCCTTTCTATAATCTACCCCCCGTACTCAGAAAATCTCAAAAAAGGAATTTTTTTGTGCTTTTTTCTTTTCCTTGTTGGATAAAATAAAAGTCGGTGGTGACTCTTGCTTACCGCGACATTTTGCAAACAAAAAACCCAAACCAGTATTAACATTCGGTTCTGGACACCGTATCACAACCCTTTTCATCCATGGTTTTCCATGGGCTCTTAGTTACTTTATAGATCACTTGTTTTTGTTCGAAAATATGCTTTGTGTGGTTTTTGAAAGTATTTTGAAAAGGCGTCATCGTTTAGGAAAACTTTGTAATGATTCTCGTTCGTAAGAATGTATACAAAGTGTTGATCTTTTGAAAATGTTTTCAAGTTTGAAAGATGTTTTTGAAAGTGTTGGTGTCTGTTTTAAAAATAACAAGGATCTTTTTGGTTTTGAAATTGAGAAAGCAACTAGAAACATTCTACCTACTCAAAAGTCTTTCATGTTCATTTCCTCTTTCCTTTGACATTGTTATCTTACCAATTATTTGGTAAGTAATCCTATCTTTGGATGTAAAAGGGACGGGCAAGGGTCATCGTATAGCCATGATTAGCAATGTTGTAAGATATCTTAGCATTTTCTTTAGGGACTAAGATCATTTTGAAATGCAACATGGATAGCGTCATCGAGGGACTATGATCTTGTATTTTGTTTGTTTTTGCTAAGATACCTCACATGCATAATATGGCCATTTTTGTAAGGCAACAAAGTGAGTTTACCCTAAGGGTGTAAGTGTGCAATTGTATTGGTTTACATGTTTGGTTTGTCTTGATTAGAGTTTGCTACTTGTTGGTTTTAATCTTTCCATACAAAATCCTAATTACTAGCATTTGTATATAAAGCATTTAAATTGCGGAAAATAAAAATACTAAGCTATTACATCATTTAGGGGAGGGGTGTACAAATTATAAATGGGGAATTGCAAGAAATTAAATCTAAATAATTATTACAACCATATTGAATTTGAATAAATGTACAAAAATGAAGATAAAAGTGCAAGAATATAAAATATAAAAAGAAATGTGATTTTTGTTTGGTTTTCATGAAAAGGGTTTTTTTTTACCTAATTAATTAAAAAATAAAATAATTAACTAAAAATAAGAAAATCAAGATTAAGTTAGTAAAATAAATTAATTTAAAGAAAACAAGTTTTTTAGAGTTTTTGTGAATTTAATTAGTAAATAAAATAAATCAAATAAAAGTCCTAATTTCTAAATTGATTTTATTTTATTAGAAAAATATAATAATATATTGATTAAAACTAATTATCTAAGTATTTAAAAAAGTAAATTAATTTATTAAAGGAAATGTTTTTGTTCTTTTAGTTTTATGAAGAAAAAAATAAACTAAATAAAAATAAATAATATAAATATAAATATTTTTGGATTTTTATTGATAAAAATAATAATAATAAAAATATAATAATAAAAATAATAAAGAAAAGAAAATAAAAATAAAAGTCAGGAGGGTGTGAAATCTATTTAAGGTGTATGGAAGTAGAATAATTTTGTTTTTTAGTTTGGGCCCAACATGTTTTTGGTCAGGAAAAATAAATAAAAATGTGAAGTGGACTGTGTTGTTATGGCAATCAGGGGGGTCAGATTGAGTAAAAAAATACAAAGCCCAGGAGGGGAAGGCCCAAGCGCTTCCTGTAACAAAAAAAGTGTAAAAAGGCAAAAGGCAGCGCACTGGGTGTTGAACCCACGCCCTCTTGGTTACCAGCGGACTGCCTTACCACTGGGGTGGTTGTATATTCGTTAACTTATGTGAAAGAATAAATACATAATGCAAAACGTCTCCATTATTTGTACTTCGTCTTCAACCTTCAGCCAGACAGACCATTTGTATCTCATTCATTTCTCAACAAAAATGGAAAATGTAAACATGAAAATTGTGTTATTTTTCCTTACGAATATAACCATGTAAACAACTAAAGCTATAGATCAAAGATGAATGAGAATTTCTATGGCCCTAATTTGAACCCTAATTTTTTCAGAAACTTCAAACTTAAAATTCTCTAAGCTCAAGCCATGTAAATGAAAACTAAGGATATGTACAACTTCAGGGCAATGAGGTCTAAATTTTATATTCACAAATGAATCAATAATGATGCTTGTAGAGAGAGTTCAAAGTTAAGGAAACTTACCTCAAAACTGGAAATCGTATTCTGAGTTTGAGCACTCCACAAGGTGTTGTGATGATCAGAATAGCTTCAGTGACCCTCTAGGATGCTAATGCAATGTTTAGTTTGTACTGGAGATGGCTGAATCGTGCTGGAGAAGTCCAAGTGCAAATATCTATTTTTGAAAATGGAAGATGGTGAAAATGGTGTTACAGTCGTGTAACAGGGTCAGGGATGAGTTGTATTTGATATTTAGAATCTTTAGGAACCAAAAGGCTTGAAAACGCATGAGGGAGATGTGACTTTCAAGTTTTTGGTCAGAATGTGCAACAATGGTGATTTTTGATTCAGTTCTGAGTTCTTGTGTGTTTTAGGGCTTGTGTATGCGTGTGTTTTCTTGCAAATGACTTGTGTATCTATAAGCAAAAGGTTGGAGATTTTTTCACAAGGGGTTTATGAGTTATAGGGTTATGGCTAAGTTGCCTGATTTTGAAGAAAAGTGAGAAATATAGTTTCAAGGTAGAAAGTACAAGCATGTAGAGTGGTTAGGAACTTTAAACATGTTCGCTTCTGATCATTTATCTTGAGTGTGGACAAAGGCAACAAGTTAGGAGCTCAAGGAGAGTTGACATTTGCGAAAGCAATGCTTTATCAAAATAGCAATGGTAACTTTGTTCCATAAATGGAAAATTATCTTGGATAAAGCTTGAATTAAATGGATAATAGCTCAAAAGTAAGTGTAATCTTATGATTAGGGAGAGATCTTGAGGTTTAGAGGCCTGCAAAGCAACATTTTGCAGCATAGGCTTGAGATTTGAATTCTTGTTCATCACAAAATGACCTATAATTTCAGTTTGAAACCCTAACTTCCTCTCTTCGATTCTCCTTGCTCAATAATGATCTCAACGAGTTCTTTGGCATTTTAGAAAGCTTGTAATGTTCTCTACAACCCCTCTTTGAATCACTTTTGAAAATTCGCCTTGGAACTAAATGAAAAAATGCCATGAAGTTTGGTCAAAATCCTGCCTAAACTAGGGCAAAATTTTCACTAAGTGTTTAGTTTCATGACCATGACTTTATGGATTAATAACTTGAGATCCAAGAACTTCTAGGAGAAGTTTTGTAAAGCAAATTTTTAGATATCATGGAGATCTATAACTTTCATGCTGGAAGTTTCTTTTGAATCATCTTGCATCATGGTGAAAAAATGGCTCTAAGTTGTGAAAAAATATGAAGTTTTCAACACTTAGAAAAATTTCTAAGTTTGGAAACTTTGACTTTTCAAAATGAAACCTTGACTTTTTGATTTCTTGATGAACAAGTTTCATATTTTGACATGTTTTTATAAATTGTGATCTTTAGCACTTGATTTTGACCAAAAAGTCAAAGTTTGACTTTTCAGTATACAGTTGACTTTTGATCAGTTGACTGAAAATCAACTATCAATCCAATTGATCTTGAGCAATGTTTTAAGTCATGGCATTAGGTCAAAATTATGCAATTGAACTCTTGAGATCATGCCTCAAACCAATTAACCATTTGCTAGGTCAAAAATCAAAAATTGCCCTTTCTCAATCAAAACCCTAATTTTGACCATTTTGTCCTTTTGATGATCTGATCAAATTTCTTGAGGAATTATGGTCCAAACTTGATAAAATGATACATATGAGTTTAAAATGTTGATATGGATAAAAAAATATGAAGTTTGAATGTAAATTGGCCACAATTAACTTTTTCCCCAATACAGTTGATATTTAGGTCAATTGCTCAATTGACTGAGCAAAAATGTGATCCAAGACTTGAAACTTGACATAAGTAATCTTGAGGGTCCATAATGATCCATGAAATTCATATGGGGCATTAAAAGTTCAAGTATCCTTGTGCAATCTCAAACCTTAATTTCAGTCATCAGTGCTTAAGGAGGTGTCTTTAGCTGATCAAACCTTGTGCAATCTTGAACCAAAGGAGATCTTATGAGGAAATATTTGATAAATGAGAGGGAAAATTTTGGGGTACAACAGCTTCCCTTGTTCAATCTTCTTAAACCTAAAGAGTTAGATTGGCAGATCCGCCATTCGTGACTTGAATGTGGAAGATGATTGGACACTAGAGTGCCCAGAAATTTGCACTCGAAGATGAATTGTGAATGGGCTTATAGATGCAATTTGGAGGAATGATGGATATTTTCCGGATATGGGCTTGTAGATGCCATCTAATGGGTGATTGTTGATAGAAAATGGACTAAGCCTGAACTTGAGTTCAACTGGAAAAGAATCAGAATAAATCTTTGGGAGCAATTTATCTGAACCAGGAGAAGTCTTGTATGTTGTTTGACTGGGAAGAATCAAAATAAATCTTTGAGCAATATATCTGAACCAAAAGTGTTCCTTTGGAGAGTATCAGGATAAACCGTTGAGAGGTTCTAAAATGTACCAAAAGAGGTCTTGAATATTCTTTAACTGGAAAGAATCAGAATAAATCTTTGTGTGATTTATCTGAACCAGAGAAAGTGTCTGCGGGAAAGAATCCGAATAAACCGTTGAGAGATTTAACTGAACCCGAAGTGTTCCTTTGGAAAGTATTAGGATAAACCATTGAGCGGTTTAAAACTGAACCAAATGAGATCTTGAATATTCTTTAACTGGAAAGAATTAGAGTAAATCTTTGTGCAATTTATCTAAACCAGAGAAAGTATCTGCGGGAAAGAATCAGAATAAATCGTTGAGAGATTTAACTGAACTCGAAGTGTTCCTTTGGAAAGTATCAGGATAAACCGTTGAGGCGTTTAAAACTGAACCAAAATAGATCTTGAATATTCTTTAACTGGAAAGAATCAGAGTAAATATTTGAGCGATTTATCTAAACCAGAGAAAGACGTCTGTGAGAAAGAATCAAAATAAACCGTTGAGAGATTTAAGCTGAACCGGCAGGGATCTCAAGAAGAATCAGAATAAATCATTGGGAGAATGGTCTGAACCAGAGAAAAAATCTGCGGGAAAGAATCAGAAAAAAATTGTTGAGAGATTTAAACTGAACCGGCAGGAGTCTGAAAGAAATATTTGTTATATAGATGGTTGACCAATCCTTTCTTGAGAATTGATCTATATTTGACTTGTTAAAAATTTGACGATAATTTTCTGTTGATTGGTCTTTCCTGAAAAAGATGAAAGGTTAGTTGTATGCAATGTCATGATGTATGAAATGCATGGTGTAATGATGTTCTCAAAATAAATGATATTGTGTCATATGTATTTGTGCTATCAATGTTATGACGTATGGATGTAATGTATGGATACATTAATTATTATGCCGCAGTGTTGTTGGAGTCAGGGAAAATAAATCCCTGAGCACCACTAGGAATGAGGAGGGCAAGTCTTCAAGTTTTGGAGTGTTGATGAGTTTCCATTTGTTAGAGAAATAAACTATGTTGTGTAAAGGAAACGCCTCGTATTTCTTGTGGACCTATTGGGGAATACTGAGAAATTGGGAGACTTTCACTGTAGTGGGATGTCTCGAATTTCCGTTCTTGTTGAAAAAGGTACCTGCAGGGGATTTTATAGAATAGTCTAAAGATATTATCCTATTTCTTAAAGCCATTAGTGATTGTCTTTCTATTTTCTGTTCCCTTTTTTTTTCATTTGTAAACAGTAGTCATGTTCAAATGCATATGTTCAAAATCAAATCATTGGACGTTTTTGTAAACAAAACACATAAATAAAGAAAAACCGATAGTTTTGCACTTTCAAAGGGATATCTTTGTATTAACTTGAATAAGTATTTTTTGTACAATGAGACGAGCATTCTAGTAAGAGAATGTCATCGTAAAAAAAATGAAAATTTGATACAAAGAAAAGATAGCTATGTGGAATAATCCAATGGGGTTCCCATTCTGCTATAGCCTTCGTGTCTTTGAGCGTCTCGTCTACTTGTTGCCTTGTCCGAAGTTGATTGGATTGATCAGAACCAACTGAGTTTGTCAGTCGAAGTTAAAGGTTGTATGTAAGGTGATCCAACGGGGCATAGTCATACACTTTAATTCCATAACTTTTCCTGAACCGCTGTGATATGGTGGGAGAACTGACTTGAATTTTTTGCGTTTGATTGCAAATGTTGTGGTTAGCAAGAGTCGCCACTAACTTTTCTTTTATCCAAAAGGAAAGGTGAAAAAGCACAGGAAAGACCTTTGAGATTATTTCTTGAGTTTGGGGGGGAGATTATGAAAAGGGAAGGTATTAGCACCCTTTTCATCCATGGTTTTCCATGGGCTCTTAGTTACTTGCTAGATCACTTTCTTTTGTTTGAAATTGTGCTTTGTGTGGTTTTTGAAAGTATTTTGTAAAAGAGGCCATTGTTTAGGCAACCTTTTTAATGATTCTCGTTCGTAAGAATGTATACAAAGATGTTGATCTTTTGAAAATATTTTCAAGTTTTGTAAGATGTTTTGAAAGTGTGGGTGTTTGTTTTTGAAAATAGCAAGGATGTTTGTTTTGAAGTGGAGCAAGTAATTTGGAGCAATCTACCTACTCAAATGTCTTTCTTGTTCATTTTCTTTTCCTTTGACATTGTTGTCTTACCATTGATTTGGTAAACAACCCTATATTTAGATGTAAACGGGACGAGTGTGGGTCATCGTATAACCATGATTAGCAATGTTGCAAGGTATCTTAGCATTCTTTTGGATGGACTAAGATCATTTGTAAGGCAACTTAGATAGCGTCATTGAGGGACTATGATCTTGTTTTTGCTAAGATACCTTACATGCGTAATATGGCCATTTTGTATAAGGCAGCCAAGTGGAATAACCCTAGGGGTGCTTGTGTGCAAGTGTATTGTTTTCATGCTTGTTTTTGTCTTGAATTAGGGTTTTCTAAATATTGGTTTTAGTTTTCCATACAAACCCTAATTACTAGCATGTTATATAAAAGTGATAAATTGCGAAATTTAAAGTTACTACGCTATTACAACATTTGTGGGGAGGGGGTGTACAAATTCATGAATGGGGATTGCAAGAATTTAAACCTAATTAGTTTATTACAACCATATTGAATTGGTATGAATATACAAGGAATTAAAATAAATACAAAGTATAAAAATGAATAAATGTACAAGGATGCAAAAATGTAAAGAAAATGAATTTTGTTTGGTTTTCATGAAAAAAAGATTTTTGTCTTAACCTAATTAAATAAAGAGAATAGTTAATTTGAATTTATTAAGAAAAGATTTTAAATGAAAACCCTAATTCTATTAATCAAAAGAAAATAAGTTTAAGAAAAGTATTTTTTGGTATTTTTATCTTGAAAATATTTATAGTATTATATTTTTAGTCTTTTTTATATTAAAATAATGTATTTTAAATGGTGTGAAAAAATAAATAAATAACATAATATTAATTAAGTTTATAAGATTTACTTAATAAAATAAATAAAGTATAATAAATAAAAATATTTTTTGTGGAAAAATAGAATAAAATAGGTCAAAATATAAATATATCATTTTTTTGTATTTTATGATTTTTTTAGTATTTAGAAAATATATTTAAGAAAAGAAAAAAAATAAATAAATGAATAAATAAAATAATTTGGGCCAGGAGGTGCCAAGAGTCAATGTGGAGGTCAGCTAGCAAACACAAAAAAAATAAGCCAGGCCCAAAGGGCCCAACGCCTGCCAAACAAAAAAAGTCAGAATTGTAAAAATATGAAGAAAAAATGAAAAGGGTACCACTGGGGCTCGAACCCAGGTCCCATAGGTTACAGGCGTGCGCTTCTACCATCGGGGTGGCTATACATCTGTTAATACAAATGAAACAATAAATATGTAAGGCAAAACGTGTTCTGAAGACTTCATCTTCAACCTCCAGCCAGACCAACTGTAACTTGCTTATTTCTCATCAAAAATGAAAACTGTAAACATGAAACTTGTAGCAAATTTTCTCACGATTCCAGAAATGTAAATTATTAAAACTATAGATTAAAGATAAGCAAGAATTTTAATGGTCCTAATCTGAACCCTAAAAATTTCAGAAATTTTAGTTTCAAAATTCTCTAAGCTCAAGCAAAATTAATGGAAACTAAGGACATGGTTAGCTTCAAGGCAATGATATCTACATGTTTTATTCACAAATAAAATATTGATGATGCTTGTATGAAGAGTTTCAAGTTGATAAAACTTACCTCAAAACTGGAAATCGTGTTTGGAGTTTGAGCTTGTTTCAAGTGATGCTGATGATCAGGTTAGCTTTCTTGAGGTCCTAGAAAGCTAATGCAATGCTTTGCTTGAGTTGAGAATGGTTGAAATGACTTGGAGAAGTCCAACTGTAATGCTTTATTTTTGGCTATGGAAGTTGAGGAAGATGATGTTACAGTCGTGTAATAGGGACATGGATAAGTTATATTTGATTTATAGTAGTTTTAGGAACTAAAAGGCCAAAGAACTCACGAGAGAAATAGAAGATACAAGTTCAAGGTCAGAACCTGCACAAAAATGGAGTTTGTGTGCAATTTCTGGCTAGAGGGAATTTGAGAGAGTTTCAGGCTTTCAAAAATCGTGTCCTAAGTTGCATAATAGTGTCTCAATGTATAGGAAACGGTTTTGAGATCTTGGGTGATCAGAAGTACAAGTTCACTTGTTATGGCTTTTTGGCTTGTTTTTGAAGCAAGCTTGACAAGCATTGTTCCAAGGTAAGGTACAAGGCTATCTAAAGTGGTTAGGAACTTTAAGCATGTTGATCTGATTGTGTATAGGATGCTTGTGCAGAAAGAACAAATGCAAAGCTCAAGAGAAGTTGGCTTTGTGATTAAAGCCACTTTACTAGAATGGCAATGTTACTTTGTGCCATTAATGGAAATGCAACTTGGATAAAGCTTGAATCAAGTGTATAATAGCTCAAAAGAAAGTGTAATCTTCTGATTATGGAGAGATCTTGAGGTTTAGAGGCCTGAAAAACAAGATTGTGCAGCATAGGTTTGAAATTGAATTCTTGTTCATCACAAAATGCCTTGTAATTCAAGTGACAAAACCCTAACTTCATCTCTTCGATTCTCCTTCCTCAAGAATGATCTCAAGGATTTCTTGGACATTTTGGAAAGCTTACAATGTGCTATACAACCCATCTTTGAATTTCTTTTTAAGATTATCCTTGGAACTATATGAAAAAGTGCCATGAAGTTAGGTCAAAATCCTGACCAAATTAGGGCAAAATTTCACTAAGTGTTTAGTTTCATGACCACATGTTCATAAAATTATAACATGAGATCCAAGAATTTTTGGAAGGAGTTGTTTAAAGAAAAGTTGTAGATTTCATGGAGATCTACAACTTTCATGTTGGAAGTTTCTCTTGAATCATCTTGCATCATAGTGAAAATTTGGCTCAAAGTTATGAAAAAATATGAAATTTCCAACACTTAGAAAAATTTCTAAGTTTAGAAATTTTGACTTTTCAAAATGATATCTTGACTTTTTGATTTCTTGATGAATAAGTTTCATATTTTGACATGTTTTGATGAATTGTGATCCTTGGTACTTGAATTTGACCAAAAAGTCAAAGTTTGACTTTTCATTATACAGTTGACTTTTGATTAGTTGACTGCAAAACTCATTTGTCAATCCAATAGACTTGCAATGTTTTGAATCATGTCATTAGGTCAAAATGATGCAATTGGACTCTTGATATCATGCCTTAAACCAATTGACCATTTGCTAGGTCAAAAATCAGAAATTGCCCTTTTCCAGTCAAAACTCTAATTTTGACCATTTTTCCCTTTTAGGGATTTGATCAAATTTCTTGAGGAATTGTGATCCAAATTTGATCAAATGATACATATGAGTCTAAAATGTTGATGTGGATCAAAAATTATGAATTTTTACTGTAAATTGGCCATAGTTGACTTTTTCTCCAATACAGCTGATTTTTAGGTCAACTGCTCAATTGACTAAGCAAAATTGTGATCCAAAGCTTGAAACTTGACAGGAGTGATCTTGAGGGTCCATAATGATCCATGAAAGTCGTATGGTGCATTGGAAGTTCAAATATCCTTGTGCAATCTCAAACCCTAATTTTGGTCATCAGTGCATAAGGAGGTGTCTTGAGCTGATCAAACCCTAATGCAGTCTTGAGTCAAGGAGATCTTGTGAGCAAATTCTTGATAAGTGAGAGGGAAAATTTTGGGGTACAACAACTGCCCTTTCGGGTTTTCAGTCCACCGGGATAACCTTTTTTTCCCAAGCCTCCCTTTTAAGTTTTCAGCTTGCCGGGTGTACATATTTTTTTGTTTTATCCCTAAATTTTGCTCGAACCATTATGGTTCGTCGGGATGCCCTTGTTTTTCCTAGGTGTGTTAACCTAGCGGGTCTTTTATGCGTAGTATCTTTTGACTATGTCCGCGTTCACAGAGTGTGGAAGGTCGTCGCCATCCATAGTGGTTAAGATCATTGCTCTACCAAAGAATATGTTTTTGATCACAAATGGTCCCTCGTATGTAGGAGTCCATTTGACCCTGGGATCACCTTGTGGTAATATGATACGCTTGATTACCAAGTCACCAACCTGATATACTTGACATTTGACCTTTTTGTTAAATGCTTTGATCATACGTTTTTGGTACATCTGGTCGTGATAGACAACCGTAAGCCTCTTCTCATCAATTAGGTTCAACTGGTCAAGTCGAATTTGGATCCAATCGTCTTTGCTCAGCCCTGCATCCTTTATGATTCTTAGAGAAGGTATTTGGACTTCAATTGGTAGAACAGCTTCCATACCGTATACCAAGGAGAAGGGAGTGGCCCATGTTGATGTCCGCGCTGTGGTACGGTAACCCTGGAGAGAAAATGATAGCATCTCATGCCAGTCCTTGTAGGTTACTGTCATTTTCTGTATGATCTTTTTGATGTTCTTATTTGCGGCTTCGACAGTGCCATTCATCTTTGGCCGGTAAGGGGAGGAATTATGGTGCTGGATCTTGAATTGCATGCATAGTGCAGTGATCATAGTATTGTTGAGATTCAAACCATTGTGTGTGATGATTCTCTCCAGGATGCCGTACCGAAAGCTGAGATTTTGTTTGATGAACCGAGCCACAATATTCTTGGTAATGGAAGCGAAAGAAGATGCCTCAACCCATTTCGTGAAGTAGTCAATGGCCACCAAGATGAAGCAGTGCCCATTAGAAGCTGTAGGTTTGATTTCTCCAATCATATCGATGCCCCACATTGCGAATGGCCAGGGAGCAGTTAGGACGTTTAGAGGAACTGGAGGCACATGTACTTTGTCAGCATAGATCTGACACTTGTGTCAGGTTCATGAATGCTGATAGTAATTTTCTTCCATGGTAGACTAGTAATACCCCGCTCGTAGGATATTTTTAGCCATAGTATGCCCACTGGAATGGGTGCAAAAAGTGCCTTCATGTAGATCAGCCATGATCTTTTCTACCTCAACCTTGTCTACGCAACGAAGCAAAACAGAGTCGTGGTTGCGCTTGTAGAGAATGCCATTACTGAGGAAGAACTTAGCACAGAATCTTCTCAAGAACTTATTATCATTGACTGAAGCTCCTTTCGGATACTCTTGAGCCTCGAGATACCTCTTAACTTCATGGAACCAAGTTTGGTCCATTACTTGTTCAGTATCGACCTCGTGACAGTAAGTTAGTTCATCCATTTGTTCAATGGTGATCTGGGGAGCCTCGTTACCCCACTTGAGTTTAAACATGGATGACATAGTGGCTAGCGCATCTGCTAGTTGATTTTCCTCTAGTGGAAAATGCTCAAAGGTAATTTCCTCGAAATGTGGGATTAATGTCAACACATGTTCTTTGTAGGGGATGAGGTTAGGGTGCTTTGTGTCCCATTCTCCTTTGATCTGACTGATGACTAAGGCTGAATCTCCAAAGAAACTTAAGGATTTGATTCCCAAATCTATGGCAGCTTTGAGACTAAAAATACACGATTCGTATTCTGCCATATTATTTGTATAATTGAAACAAAGTCTTGCAGTGAAGGGAGTATGACATCCTTCAGGGGATATGATTACAACATTTATGCCATTGCCGAGCGCATTGGAGACTCCGTCAAAAACCATGGTCCATCAGGATCCTTGTTCAGGTCCGTCATATGGTTTGAGTTCTTCACAGTTGTTTACCATCATGGTGTCTTCATCTGGGAATTCGAATTCCATGGGCTGATAATCATCCACAGCTTGATGAGCAAGGTTATTGGCTAGTATACTGCCCTTTATTGTTTTTTGGGTAGTGTACTGAATGTCGTATTCAGTCAGGATCATCTACCATCTTTCTATTCTCTCAGAGAGGGCAGGCTTCTCAAATATGTATTTAATTAGATCCATCTTGGATATTAATAAGGTAGTATGGGTCAGCATATACTATCTTAGTCGGCGAGCAGCCCATGCTAGAGCGCAGCAAGTTTTCTCGAGCAGTCAATATCTTGTTTCACAGTTGGTAAACTTTTTGCTCATGTAATAAATAGCATGCTCTTTTTGGCCAGACTCGTCATGCTGCACCAGCACATACCCCATTGAATTTTCCAAGACAATTAGATACATGATCAAAGGTCTTCCCTCGACTAGAGGCATCAAAACAGGAGGCTCTTGAAGGTATTCCTTGATCTTGTCGAAGGCAGTTTGGCATTCATCATTCCATTTGACTACTTGATCTTTCTTCAGTAATTTAAAGATTGGTTCACAAGTAGCTGTTAAGTGAGAATGAATCTGTCAATGTAGTTTAGTCGTCCTAAGAATCCTATGACTTCCTTCTCGGTGCAAGGAGCAGGCATTTCTTGTATTGCTTTTACCTTGGCAGGGTCCACTTTGATACCTTTACCGCTGGCGACGAAGCCTAGGAGTTTACCGGATCGCACCCCAAATATGCATTTATTCGAGTTCAACCTCAGCTTGTATTTCTTTAGTCTCTCAAACAGTTTCTGCAAATGATCAAAATGTTCCTCTTCAGTTTAAGATCTGGCTATCATGTCATCCATATAGACTTCTATTTCATGATGGATCATGTCGTGAAATAGAGCTACCATGGGGTGCTGATAAGTTGACCCAGCATTCTTCAACCCGAACGGCATAACCTTGTAACATAAAGTGCCCCACTGTGTGACAAAGGTCGTTCTCTCCATGTCCTCGGGTGCCATTTTGATTTGATTGTAGCCTGAGAAACCATCCATAAATGATAACACTTTATGTTGTACGGTATTGTCAACCAAAATATCGATATGGGGAAGTGGGAAATCATCCTTGGGGTTTGCCCTATTCAAATCTCTGTAGTCCACACACATTCATACTTTTCCGTCCTTTTTAGGCACCAGAACAACATTGGCGACCCATTGTGGATAGGAGGTGACGGCTAAGAATCCGATGTTGAATTGTTTCATGACTTCAGTCTTGATCTTCTTTGACATGTCTAGCCGCATGTGACAGACTTTCTATTTTACCGGAGGGCAGTCTTCTTTTGTCGGTAGACGATGGACCACAATATCATCATCAAGTCCTGACATGTCTTTGTACGACCAGGAAAAGACCTTAACATAGTCATGTAGTAGATGAATTAAGTGCTTCTTGACACTAGATTCTCGATTGGCTCCTACCTTGACTTCTTTCTTGTCCTCTTCAGTACCCAAGTTAAATGTGTCCACTGGCTCTTCGTGGGGCTGTATGGTCATTTCTTCCTGTTGTAGTAACCTGGCTAGTTCCCCTGGCACTCTGTAATACGGTGGGAGAACTAACTTGAGGTTTTGCGTTTGTGTTTGCAAATGTTTCGGTTTAGCAAGAGTCGCCACCGACTTTTATTTTATCCAAAAGGAAAGGTCAAAAAGCATAGGAAAGACCTTTGAGGTGTTTTCTTGAGTTCGGGGGGTAGATTATGTAAAGGGAAGGTATTAGCACCCTTTTCATCCATGGTTTTCCATGGGCTCTTAGTTACTTGTTTAGATCACTTGCTTTGCTTTTCCAATTGTTTGAAATGGTGCTTTGTGTGGTTTTGAAAGTATTTTGAAAAGAGGCCATTGTTTAGGCAATCTTTGTAATAATTCTTATTTGTAAGAATGTATACAAAGATGTTTGTCTTTTGAAAAATGTTTCAAAATTTTGAAAGTTGTTTGGAAATGTTTTGAAATTGTGTGTGAGTTTTGAAATTAGCAAGGATGGTTTGCAAATTGATCAAGTAACTAGAAGCTTATCTACCTACTCAAAATTCTTTCCTACACATTTTTAACCCTTTGACATTGTTGTTTTACCATTACATTTGGTAAATAACCCTATCTTTGGATGTTAAACGGGACGGGTGTGGGTCATCGTATGACCATGATAGCAATGGTGCCAAGTATCTTAGCAAGTCTTAGGGACTAAGATCATCTTTGTTTAGGCAACATTGTCTAGCGTCATCGAGGGACTATGATCTTTTTGTTTTGTTTTGTTTTGCCAAGATACCTAGCATGCATACCATGGCCATGTTTTAAGGCAACAAAGTGGATGAAACCCTAGGGGTGCTTGTGTGCAAGGTGTTGTCATTTTCATGCATTTTTTTCTTGTATTTAGGTCATGCTATTTGTTTTGATTTTTGGTCTTTGCATACAAAACCCTAATTTACTATCATGGTATACGAAAGCAATAAACTGCGTAAAGTAAATCTAGACTATTACAACAATATTATGGGAAGGGGGTACAAGTTTGAATAGGGGGTATTTGCACAAAATAAAACCCTAATTTACTATTACAGCCCAATTGAATTTATACAACAATAAATAAATAAACAAGTATTTAAATATGGAATAAGTTGTAAATATGCAAAATGTTTTTGTATTTGTTTTATGCATGAGAAAATAAGTTTATTCAAGTCTTAAAAATAAGAGAAAATAAAATGATTATTTTTGAAAGGGTGAAAACCCTAATTTTTGTTTTAAAGAAATTATGCTTTATATTATTTATTTTTTATTCAAGAAAAATAATAATAATATGTACAAAAATGTTAAAAATTAAAATATGTGAAAAAATAATATTTTATGTGTATAATATAATAAAATAAAATATTTAAGTATTTTAATATTATTTACAATTTTATTTAAGAAAATAAAGTATATTGTTATTTAATAAACTATTTTTATGCCAAGAAAATAATAAAAATAATAAAATAAAATGTGAAAAATTAAGAAAATATTTTTTGGGATTTTTTAATGTTCATAAAAAATATTAAAGTCAGAAATCACAAAAGAAATAAAAAAAATGCAAAATATAACAAATGGGCCAAGGGGGTGCAAAAAGTAAAAGGGGGTGCCAAAAGAAGCAGGCCCAAGCGCCAGGCCCAGACTCTACTTCATCCCTGACCTTTGTACACTTCCTGCGCGCGTTTCTTCCTCAACCTGTATCTCTTGCATACGTGCATAAAAACGAAATCTTGCAACATGAAACTTGTAGCATTTTTAGTCACGATTCCATTGATATAAAAAACATGACCTAACTCTCAAAGATCAAGAAGAATTTTATCACCCCTAATTTCTGACCTAAAATTTTCAGCATGTTCATCATCCAAATTCTCCTAGCTCAGTTAATATAAATAAGAACTATGCATGTGTACAGCTCAAGCACATTAAAGACTACATTTTTGCTTCACAAACCTAAGCATAAGGATGTCTAAATAGAGATATAGAAACTTGGCAAATACCTTGTTCAGTTGAGTTTGGATATGGCAATGTAGCAACTCTGAGTGAGGCCTGAAGTACTTGTGAACTTGCTTGAAGTTCCCTCAACCTTTCCCAATGCTCAGCTTGCCTTGAACTTGCCTGAATCTCCCTGTAGAAGTCAACCTGCAAAGCTTCAAAATGAAAATGGTGATCCTTGAAACAGAGGTTACATTTGCTGGACAGGGGCCTGGATAGTTCAGGTGTGATGTATGGAATGTGTTTGAGGTGGTTCCAAGCAAAACGCACGAGGCAAAATGGAAGTGGCTTGGTGTTTGTAGAAGTTGCCCTATTTTGGGCAGAAATGGTGACTTCTGTGTTTAAGGGTGTTTGAGAGGTTGGGCAATCGGGATTTAGGCTTGTTATAATATGTTGATCTTGCTTGAAATAATGCCAAGACTTGTTTTTATCAGATGGAAGAGTTGTGTGGACTTTTGCAAGTTTACTTGCTTTTGAAGAAAAGGTGGGAAGTGACAATGCCAAAGCCTGTACAGGCTAGCTCAAGGACTTCACATAGTTAGTGAACTTTGTCTGATATTTGTGGACTTTGTTTGCAGCAAGAGGTTAGGACCATGGCTCAATATAAACAAAGTTACTAAAAGTAAACTTTATCAAAGTAGCATTGTAACCTTTATGCCATTTTTGGAATAATTCCTTGTGCAATGCTCCATAGCTAAGAACAAAGCCATTGTCCAATGTATTTGCATTAAATTTTGGAGTGTAAAAAGGATTAGGACCTGTAATTCAAGTACAAGCATGATTCAAACTGATTTGCAACTTGAACCAATGTGAAAAATGCCTTGGACAAAAGTGATAATTTTCCATTTTCATTTCTTCGATTCTCCCTAACCATAAATGACCTTGGAGAGTTCTTAGACATTTTGGAAATATTGTAACATGCTCTACAATCCATCTTTGAAATGAATTTTGAGATTCCTCTTGGAACTAGGTGAAAAGTTGCCATGAAGCTAGGTCAAAAATCTGCCTAAACTAGGGCAAAATTTCACTAAGTTAAAAAGTTTATGGACCCTTATTCTCAAAATCATAACTTGAGATCCAAGCATCATTTTGGAAAACTTTTTGTATCAAAGTTATAGATTTTGTGGAGGACTAAAACTTTCATGTTGGAAGTTTTCTTTGGATCCAATTGTATCATGGTGAAAAAGTTGGGAAAAGTTGGGAAAAAATAAGAAATTTTCATAACTTAGAAAAATTCTAAGTTATGAAATTTTTCAAACTTAAACCCTAATTTCCAAATTTAAGTTTCTTGGTGAACAAGTTTCATGTTTTGACACATTTTGATGAAAAATGACCCTTGGCACTTGATTTTGACCAAAAAGTCAAAGTTTGACTTTTTAGTGTACAATTGATTTTTTATCAGTTGACTTGAAAATCATTTGTCAATCCAATGCATTTGAGATCTTTTGAACTTTGTGATTAGGTCAAGATGATTCCATTGAGTCCTTGAAACCATGTTTGAACCCAATTTGCTATTGGCTAGGTGAAAAATCAGAAATTGCCCTTCTACAGTCAAAACCCTAAAAATGACCATTTTGCCCTTTTGATGATCTGATCAAATTTCTTGAGAAGTTGTAGTCCAAACTTGATCAAATGGTTCATATGAGTCTATAATGTTGATGTGGATCGAAAATTATGAGGTTTGACTGTAAATTGGCCACAATTGACTTTTTCCCAATACAACTGATTTTTAGGTCAATTGTCCAATTGACTGGTCAAAAATGTGATTCAAGGCTTAAAACTTGGTATGAGCAATCTTAGAAGTCCAACATGAAGTATGAAAGTCACATGGGGCATTGAAAGTCCAAAAAATCCTCTGCAAACTCAAACCCTAATTTCAGGCCATCAGTGCAAGGAGATGTCTTGAGTTGAGCAAACCCTAATCTGGTCTTGAATCCAAAGAGTCTTGTGAGGAAAATCTTGATAAAATGAGAGGGAAAATTTTGGGGTAAAACAGCTGCCCCTGTTCAATCTTCTTGAAACTGAATAGTTAGATTGGCGAGTTTTGTCGTTCGTGACTCGAAGGTAAAAGATGATTGGACACTAGAGTGCCCGTAAATTTGCACTCGTCAAAGTATAGTTGAGGGAATGGGCTTAAAGATGCCATTTAGAGAGGTGACAGAATCTTATTGCAGATGGGATTGTAGATGCCATCCAAGAGTTTTTGCTGAGTTGTAAGTTGTAAGTCAAAATAATGAGTATCAGAATGGAACCCGTGTTCGGAACGTATCTGAACTGTATCTAGAGACTGAGTCTGTGTGAGCAATGGAATGGTGTCCGTGTCTGGAGCGTATCCGAGTTGTAACTGTACTTGAATCTGAATGAATAACAGAAGGACTTCCGTGTCTGGAGTGTATCTGTATTACATCTGAATCTGAAATCTGAATAAACGACAGAATAGCATCCGTGTTTGGAGCATCTCTGGGCTGGGGAAAAAGTCAGAATAAGTGACAGAATGGCAACCAAGTATGGAGCGTGTCTGGACTGTATCTGAAGTTGAGATTTGTATGAGTAGCAGAATGACTTCTGTGTCTGGAGTGTATCTGAATTGTAATTGGAATCTGAATAAGTGACATAATGACTTCCGTGTCTAGAGTGTATCTGAACTTGAAATTGATAGTTGAATCTGAATGAGAAATAGAATGGCTTCTGTATCTGGAGTGTATCTAATTTGTATCTGATAGTTGAAATCTAAATAAGTATCAGGATGACATCCGAGTCTGGAGCGTATCTGAACTGTATCATGATTTTGAATTCTGAATGAGTGACAGAATGGCATCCGTGTCTGGAGTGTATTCATACTTTATCTTGACTTTGAATTCTGAATGAGTAATAGAATGACTTCCGTGTCTGGAGTGTATCTTTACTGTATCTGAATAAGAGATCTGAATGAGTAACAAAATGACTTTCGCGTCTGGAGTGTATTCGTACTGTATCTGAAATCTTTGAATATTTGTTAAATATAGTTGTTAATCTTATCCTAAAAAGGGTAAAATGTTAGCTGAAACACAAAGTTATGTTGCATGAAATGTATGGTGCAATAAATGTGCCTTATCAATGTTTATGATATAAGAATGTAATGTATGTGCATGTAAGCTGATTCGATGTATTGCCGAGGAAAATAAATCCTTGATAGTTGGGGATAATGAAATCCTTGACGGCTGCCAGGGAAAATAAATCCCTGACCGCTGCCGGAGATTCAAAATCTTTGATTGTTGAGGATGAGAAATCATTGGTGACTGTTGGGGATGGAAAATTCCTGACAACCTCTGTGGGGATGTGAGAATCCTTCATGTCTTGAAGTTGGAGTATTAACAAAATTTGTTGTGAGAGTAATGTCAAATTGCTTGAGAAATCTGCTTGGGAAATCCATAGAACTTTGAAGACTTCTACTGGGGGTTAAATAATGGGAATCCTTACTCGGCTAGTGAATAGGAAAATTCTGATGATTTCTGTGGGGAAATAAGATTGAGAATCTTCATTCTGTTGAGGAGTAATGAAACTTTGGAAACTTCAAGCTGGGGAGTAATGAAGGCTCTGGAAACTTCACTGGGGAATCAAGAATGAGAATCTTCATTCTGTTGGGGAGTAAAAACTCTATGGGGAAAAAAGGATTCCTGCTGGAGAGTAAGGAAAACTCTGGGGAAGTAGCTATCCTTCTGGGGAGATTAGGAGTTTGGGTTGTATGCCAATCTACTGGGGAATTATCCCAGTTTGGGGATAAGACAAAAGTTAACTATTATCTGGTTGATTCTCAGACTTCAAGACAACTTGCTGGGGAATTTGGGGAAAACTGGATGGTTTCCGTTGGGGATTGATAGTTGGAATTTTGACTTGACTGGGGAAGAAGGTTTCATCTCCGCTGAGGGTCTGTAGTTCAAAGCTTTCACTCCGTTGGGGACTGGGAGTTTGAAGTTTTAACTCTGATGGTGGATTAAGGATTTGGAATTTAGCTCCGCTGGGGATATGTATTTCAAGGTTTTAGCTCCACTGGGGATCTAGATGATGTACTGCAGGGGATTTCTCTTTGGAATAGTCTAAAGACATTTTCCTATACTTTCAACCTGTCAGTAATTATTCTTTCCCATTTCATTTATTTGTAAACAGTGATTATATTCAAATGCATATGCTCATTAATAAATCATTGGACTTTTTCAAATAAAACATAAGTGATAAAAAGAAGAAAAGGCAAATAGTTTTCTATACTTTGAAGTATCTTTGTATTAACTTTGTGTAAGTATTTGTACAAAGGAGACAGACATCCTAGTAAGAGAACGTTGTCATAAAAATGAGAAAAATTTATACAAAGAAAGATGGCTATGTGTGAAAATTCCATGGGGTTCCCATTCTGCTATAGCCTTCGTAACTCTGAATATCTTGTCCATTCGTTGCTTCGTCCGAAGATGATTGAGTTGATCAGAAGCCCGAAGCTTGTTTGTGAAGAGATTGTCCTTAAAGTGATCCGATGAGACATAGTCATACGCTTAAATTCCCTAAATTTTTCCTGGACCGACTTTTCGGGTTTTCGATCCATCGGGAAACCCTTTTTTGCCCAAGTCGCCCTTTCGGGTTTTCAACTTGTCGGGTGTACATATTTTTTTTGTTTTATCCCTAACTTTTGCCTGAACCTCCCTTTCGGGTTTTCGATTCACCGGGATGCCCTTTTTTGCCTAGGTGTGTCAACCTAGCGGGTCATTTATGTGTAGTATTTTTTGACTATGTATGCGTTCGCAGGGTGCGGCAAGTCATCACCGTCCATGGTGGTTAATATCATTGCCCCACCAGAAAAGATGTTTTTGATCACAAATGGTCCTTCGTAGGTAGGAGTCCATTTTCCCCTGGGATCACTTTGCGGCAAGATAATGCGCTTGATTACAAGATCCCCAACTTGATATACCTGGCGTCTGACTTTCTTGTTGAAAGCCTTGATCATCCGTTTTTGATACGTCTGACCGTGGCAAACAACAGTAAGTCGCTTTTCATCAATCAAGTTAAGTTGATCAAGTCAGGTCTGAATCTAATCGTCTTCACTCAAACCAGCATCCTTCATCATTCTCAAGGGGGGAATCTGAACCTCGATAGGCAAAACAGCTTCCATGCCGTATACCAAAGAATAGAGTGTTGCCCCAGTTGATGTGCGTGCCTTGGTCCGGTACCCGTGGAGAGAAAACGGTAACATTTCATGCCAGTCCTTGTAGGTGACCGTCATTTTTTGTATGATCTTCTTGATATTTTTGTTCGCAACTTCGACAGCACCGTTCATCTTTGGCCGATAGGGAGATTAATTGTGATGTTGAATCTGGAACTGCTCGCACAAAGCGGTGATCGTAGTGTTGTTAAGGTTTGTACCGTTGTCAGTGATGATCCTTTCGGGGATGTTGTACCGGCAAATGAGGTTCTGCTTGATGAAGCAGGCAACAACATTCTTTGTGACGGATGTGAAGGAAGCTGCTTCAACCCATTTGGTGAAATAGTCAATGGCCACCAGAATGAAGCGGTGTCCATTGGAGGTTGTAGGCTTGATCTCCCCAATCATGTTGATTCCCCACATAGAGAATGGCCAAGGAGTTGTTAAGACATTGAGAGGAACTAGAGGTATATGTACCTTGTCCGCATAGATTTGACATTTGTGACAAGTCCTGGAATGTTGATAGCAGTCAACTTCCATGGTAGACCAGTAATAGCCTGCCCGTAGAATCTTCTTAGCCATCGTATGCCTGCTAAAGTGAGTGCCAAAGGTACCATGGTGCAGTTCAGCCATGATCTGTTCAGCTTCAATCTTGTCCACACAATGGAGCAGAATGGAATCATGATTGTGCTTGTATAAGATACCATTGCTCAGGAAGAACTTGGCAGAGAATCTCCTTAAGAACTTTTTGTCGTTGACTGAAGCTCCTTCAGGATATTCTTGAGCCTCGAGATACCTTTTGACTTCATGAAACCAAGGTCGGTCCACTACTTCTTCGGTATTAATCTCGTGACAATGTGCAGGTTCGTCCATCCACTCAATGGTGATTTGGGGAGCCTCATTATCCCAGTTAAGTTTAAACATGGATGACATTGTAGCTAGAGTATCTGCTAGCTGATTTTCTTCTCGCGGGAAGTGCTCGAAGGTAATCTGCTTGAAATGTGGTAGCAATGTCAAGACATGTTCTTTGTAAGGGATGAGGTTTGGATGCTTAGTATCCCACTCTCCTTTAATCTGACTGATGACCAAAGCTGAGTCCCCAAATACAATCAAGGATTTGATTCCCAGGTCTATTGCAACCTTGAGACCAAAGATACAAGCTTCATACTCGCCCATGTTGTTGGTGCAATTAAAGCAAAGTCTAGCAGTGAAAGGTGTATGGAAACCTTCTGGGGAGATGAGTACAGCACCGATACCGTTACCAAGTGCATTGGAGGCACCATCAAAGTACAGGGTCCATCGGGATCCTTGTTCAGGTCCGTCATATGGTCTGAAATCTTCAACGTTGTCCAATGTCATAATGTCTTCGTCAGGGAAGTCAAACCTTATGGATTGGTAATCTTCGACAGCCTGATGAGCCAGATGGTCAGTTAGCACACTCCCCTTTATAGATTTTTGGGTCGTGTACTATATATCGTATTCCGTGAGGATCATTTTCGATCTAGCTATTCTTCCAGATAAAGAAGGCTTCTCAAAGATGTACTTGATCGGATCCATCTTAGATATCAGCAAAGTGGTATGAGTCAACATATACTGCCTTAGTCGGCGAGCAGCCCATACCAAAGCGCAGTAAGTTTTCTCGAGCAGTGAGTATTGGGTCTCACAGTCGGTAAACTTTTTGCTAAGGTAATAAATGGCATGCTCTTTTCGGCCAGACTCGTCATGCTGGCCCAGTATGCACCCCATTGAATTCTCTAGGACGGTCAGATACATGATTAGTGATCTTCCTTCAACGGGTGGCATCAATATAGGAGGTTCTAGCAGATACTCCTTGATTTTATCGAAAGCAACTTGACAGTCATCATTCCATTTAACCACCTGATCTTTCTTCAACAGCTTGAAGATTGGCTCACGGGTAGATGTTAGGTGAGAAATGAACCTAGCAATGTAGTTTAGGCGTCCCAAAAAACCTCTGACCTCCATCTCAGTGCGAGGGGCAGGCATTTCTTGTATAGCTTTGACTTTGGCAGGATCAACCTCGATGCCTTTGTTGCTGACAATGAAACCCAAGAGTTTACCGGACCTGACTCTGAAGGTGCACTTGTTAGGATTCAGTCTGAGCTTGTACTCCTTCAACCTGACAAACAGCTTTTGCAAATTGTCGAGGTGTTCTTCTTCCGTCTGTGATAGGGCTATCATGTCATCTACGTAGACCTCTATCTCATGATGTATCATATCATGAAATAAAGCTACCATGGCACGTTGATAGGTTTCCCCGACATTCTTCAATCTGAATGGCATCACTTTGTAGCAGAACGTACCCCACTGTGTAACAAAAGTAGTTTTCTCCATGTCTTCAGGTGCCATTTTGATCTGGTTGTAACCTGAAAATCCATCCATCAAAGAAAATACCTTGTGCTGAGTTGTATTGTCAACCAAGATGTCAATGTGCGGTAGTGGAAAGTCATATTTAGGGTTGGCCCTGTTTAAGTCTCTGTAATCCACGCACATTCTCACTTTGCCGTCTTTCTTAGGCACGGGCACAATGTTAGCAACCTATTATGGATAGGAAGTTACAGCAAGAAATCCAGCATTGAACTGCTTCATAACTTTTGCTTTGATCTTTTCAGACATGTTGGGCCTCATGCGGCGGACTTTTTGTTTAACTGGTGGGAAGTCTTCTCTTGTAGGTAGACGGTGAACCACAATATCTGTATCGAGTCCCGGCATGTCTTCGTATGACCAGGCGAAGATCTCAACATATTCATGCAACAGCTAAACTAAGCGCTCCTTGACACTTGGCTCTAGGTTGGCACCCACTCTGACTTCTTTTCTGTCTTCCTTAATACCCAAGTTGATTGTCTCTAACAGCTCCTCATGAGGCAGAATAGCCCTTTCTTCTTGTTGTAGCAGTCTAGCCAATTCTCTCGGCACTTCACAATCTTCCTCACCTTCGTATTCGGCATGGTAGACCAGATCTTCAGAGTCACTGAAGGCCATAGCAGAATTGTTTCCCATGGACTCCGGAATGGAAGGGTACCTGCATTTGTGAGTGTGGGTGTGTGTAAGGGATAGCCACCTTTAAACAAATAAAATGTAAAAAGAAATATAATGAACACAAAAGTTTATATGTGAAAACGTCCATGATTCATTAAAATGGCATATGAAGATGAAAAATCAAGCCCTTACAAATGGACATATGTGCCTCGGGTAAGGCACATGGTTAAAAGTGTACGAATTGTTTGAGAATTATTACAAACCAACAGAAATGTTTGAAAGATAAATTATTGCGGTATGAAAGTAATCAGAACAAAGTCTTTTGCCTCCCAGTTGCACAGTCCTTCGTCAACAGTAGGGAAAATCCAGTCTTCCAGGTTGCTCTCCTCTTCACTATCCTCCAAAGCATTGACTCCATGAGGGGTGATCTTCACTGGTGGCCCTCCAGCACGGGAGCGGCGTACAGCCTTTTGATCAGAAGAAGTGAACCCCAAGCCGAATTTATCTGATTTGTAAGGAAAGTATGGAAGTTGCCCCCAGATTGTGCTTCCTCCTTCTTCAATCACAGCCTTTGCATCTTTGAGAGACGAAATCTGAGGCGGAGGTCTGGTAATCATGGGTACAGAAGACACTGTCTTGGTTGCTGCAATATCCTGAGCTACCTCTTCAAAATGTTGAAAAGGGGTTTCGATGGATTCACCATCCAATTCTACATAGCGGAAAGAATTTAGATGGCTTATCATGTATTCCTCTTCGCCATGAATAGTTATGATTTTCCCCTGGACAGGGTACTTGAGCATTTGATGTAGAGTAGAAGTGACAGCTCCAGCATGGTGAATCCAGGGTCTTCCCAACAAGCAAGAATAGGAGGGATGGATGTCCATCACATAGAATATGGAGTTGAAGGTTTCAGTTCCCACTTTAAGCGGGATGTTCACCTCCCTGCGGACCATCCTTTTAGAACCATCAAAGGCTCTGACAATGATATTGCTGGGTTTCAGGTTTAAGCCTTCACAATCCAGTATATCCAAGGCTTTCTTCGGCAAGACATTTAAAGACGAACCAGTGTCTACCAGAATGTGTTCTAGAGTAGTCCCTCTGCATTCCACCGAGACATGCAAAGCATCATTATGTTTTCTCCCTTTTGAAGTTAAATCAGCATCGGAGAATCCTAGACCACTCTCAGCTGTTAAGCTACCTACTTATTCCTAGAACTGATCCGTGGAGGTTTCCTGTGGCACGTGGGCCGTCTTCAAGAATCTTATCAAAGCTTTGGCATGAGCTTCTGAACAAAGCAGCAAGGCCAACATAGAGATCTTTGAGGGGGTTTGCCCCAGTTTCTCCACAACATTATAATCGCTTTTCTTGATTATTTTCAAAATCTCTTCCATTTCTTTTTTAGAGGTCTCAGGGATGACCAATGGCTGAGCCCTCGTCCTGACAGGCTCTTCTTGGATCCCTTTTGCTCTATCATCGGCAGCAGCAGAGGGGACAACCACAGGAGTTACAACTTCTTCAATAATTGGAGTTCTCACAGATATGTTTACCGGTGCAGGGGTAACCTTAGGAGAAGCTGAGGGTCCAAAGATTACCTTTGGAGGGGCAATCTCTAGAGAGAAAATTCTTCCACTGCGGGTGATTTTGCTCGTTCCAGCAATGTTTCCAATGTCGGAAGTCTCTTCATCATAACTCTCTTCAGTTGATTCAATTTGTTTAATACCGTGGTAGTATATTTCTCCATCATAGTTCCACGGTATTGATTTGTCGGACTTGTACTGGACGGGCCCGGGCATGGTTATCTTCAAAGGTGCAGTCTTCAGAGCGGGTGTAATCCTAACATGTCTTTTGGAGACCTTGGAAAGATTGGCGGATATGGTTATTACTGAAACATCATTGACAGGAATCGGTGTAACAGGAGTCTTTTCAAAGAGGATTTCTTGGTTATCCATTAGGCGTTGGATGCCTAACTTCAACAACGGACAGTCGGTTGGTAAGGATGAACAAAGGCAGCAATCTTCTTCACAACCTGGGAAAATCCTAGCCTTCAGCAAATTTAACTTGATTATCGGTAACAGAGTCATCAAATCATCAATAGTAGCAACAAATAGATCTTCTTAAATAGCATGGGCATTGTGGCCATGCTTTGGCATTGGAGCAGAGATTACATTCGGCTTTTCAGGGGCGTCGAATTCAACTTCTTTAGCGTCTATCAAATCCTGAATCTTATTCTTGAGGGACCAACAATTGTTGGTGTCGTACCCCAGGCTGTCTGAATGATAAGCATATTTGGTGTTCGAATGGTAGTACGGAGAAGTAGTATTTGGATTCTTCGGGGCCTCTTTCAAACTTGCAAGGTTTAACTTCAAGAGATGGGGTAGAACCTGAGCAGGAGTCATGTTTATCCGGGTGAATTGCCGTACAGGCCTTTCCACCCTTGCTTGGTTGGTTATGGGTTGATTGTTTCTGGGCTGATCAGCTGCAGACTTCTGAATCATTACGGCCCCCACCGCTGGTCGGCGCTCAACTCTTCCTTGACCTCTTTGGGAGTAGACAACTGATACTTCCTTCTTTGCTGGAAAATTCTTTTTGATGGCAGCGGAAGCAGATGTATCTTTTTGAATTTTCCCGCTTTTGATGCCTGCTTCAACTCTCTCACCAGTTAGAATCAACTTGGTGAACCCCGCAGAAGAGCTTCCTATCAGGTGATTGAAGAAAGGACCTGACAGCGTCCCTAAGAACATATCAACTAGCTCCCTCTCAGATAGAGGCGGCTGTATTCGTCCCGCCAAGTCTCTCCATTTCTGGGCATACTCTTTGAAACCTTCATTTGAGACCATGCCCATACTCTGTAATTGAGTACGAGTTGGTGCTAAGTCTGCATTATATTGATACTGCTTGTAGAAGGCAGCAGCCAAATCTTCCCAATTATGCACATCAGACCTCTCTAGCTGGTAGGACCAATCTAACTGCGTCCCCGATAAACTGTCCTGGAAAAAGTGGACCCATAGGTCTTTGTCAAAAGAATGTGGTTGAATTTTCCTGACATAAGTTCGTAGGTGCATCTTTGGGAAAGACATCCCATCGTACTTAGCAAACAGTGTCACTTTGAATTTAGGAGGGATTACAGTTCCAGATACCAACCCTAACTCTTCAAAGTCCAGCCCAGGCACTCTCTGTATCTCCATGGCTGCCAGACGTTCTTCCAAGTTCTTGTATTTGTCATCGGCCGGAGGATACTGTTGTTCTAAGTAATCCTCATCTTCCTCTTCTTCAGCTTCAGAATCAGATGGCACTGCAGCTCCTTTACCCTTTCCCTCCCCTTCCTTAGAGGTTGATGGAAAATCTAGGACCCTTCTGGCTTGACCTTCAAATCTTCTGCCCAAGGTAGCCACACCAGCTCTCTTCTTCTTCTTTTTCTCTTTTTCTTTCTCTAGTAGAGTCTTGAGCTCCTCCTGACCCTTAGCCATGGTCATGAGTAGCTGTTGGAATTGTGAATTCTGAGCTTGTAAGTCTTTGACCATTTGTTCAATATCCATCTTGCTGAAATAAACAGCAGAGAGATGAGGAAACTTGGTGTGAAGACCTGTTTATGCATATGATGAATGATATGTATTCATGTAATGCATTCAAGGATTCAGAAATTAAAATTTGTTTTAAACAAAAAAGAAACACACGTCATATTAATAAGATAGAATTGTTAGTACATCAATGCCCCATAGGTAAAATAATACAAAATTCTAAGGTAAAAAGACGTTGTGCATCCTCTTTGGTTCAATGTAGGTGTTGAGAGTTTGCTCTTCATGAAGTTGACGAGTGAGTTCCAAAACCTTCTTCTCACTGGCGTAGAATTGGGCTTCAAAAGTATCGCGTTCTCCCTTGAGCTGTATCCAACTCCTTTGCAGATCTTCAAGTGATGTTGGCATGTCAGGATGTAGGAGGGTGTATGGAACCTCTCCTTCCTTTACAGGCTCTATAATCACAGGGAGAATAGAGGGGTAAGGCATCATAAGACTTTGGGCGCGGGTTCGTACCCATTTTAGGTAAGGCTCAAGGGGGATGGAATCCTTGTGTCCCAAGGTCTTACTATCTACCTTGTTTGGCATCCTCCAAGCTTGGATGAACCTTTGTCAAAGTCCTTGAACGTTGTTGTCGAAGTCAAAAACCAAGTTTGGAATCAGCATGTCATGTGGGCAATCCCTTCGGGCATACCCAAACTGTCTCAGAGCCAAGCAGGGGTAGTAGGTGATCCCCTAATGCCAAGTAGAGGGACATTAGGTAATTCTCCACAACGGTCGATGATGATAGCATTTTCTATGGATTGAGAACACCAATGAACATCTGAATGTGTAAGAGTCATCAGCCGTTGTGACCACCTCATGCCTTGCTCATTCTTCAAGACTGATTGGGTAAGGTGAGAAGTAATCCACCTTTCCAGTAGAGGAGTGCAACACATGAGAACACCTCTTTTCCTCATTGTTCGAGTGTAAAAAGAGTGAAGGATATCTCCAAGCAATGTAGGCATCGGGTTGTGAGCCATGAAGATTTTGACAGCATTGACATCTATAAGCTGATCAAGGTTTGGGAACAAGACCAACCCATAGATGAGAAGAGCTACAATCTCCTTAAAAGCTTGCAGGTCTAGAGAATTCCAGCATTCTTGAGCTTTCTCAAACAGGAACTTTGCCAAGAAACCTTTGACACCACTTTTAGTTTCCCAATGGCCTATGACATCTGATGGTTACAAGTGCAGGGCTTGAGCAACATCTTCAGGCTTTGGATCTCTTTCTGTACCCTTGAAAGGTAGTTGATGGAGAATAGGAATCCTCAAGAGTTGAGAAAATTCCTCCAAAGTGGGCATCAGCTGGTAATCAGGAAATGTGAAGCAGTGGTGTAGGGGGTCAAAGAACTGGAAGAGAACTTTCACCATGTCTTCCTCTGTGTTGGAGTTGACCAAGTTGAGAAGTCGGCCATGTCTCTCAGTGAATGGAGAATACTCTGGAATCTTGGAAGCAAGCTCCTTGAGTTGTGGAGGAATTCTCACAAGATTGACCTGAATAGTTTTCCTGCGAAGGGAATCCATAACCTACAAAACAGGAATAAAGATGAAGATCCAAAATCCTTGAAATGGTTAGTAGATGCAAATGATGCTTCATGATGTTTATGATTTTATGCACAAGTATATATGTACAAGCAAATCCCATAAGTTCCTAGTTTAGGCTTGCATGGGGTTTCATAGGTAAGTACCCTGTTGAAGCTTAGTTGGCTCAACCTGTCCTATAAATAGTAATCGGGTTATAAGGAGCTCAATATCATTGGATTATTTTCTGTGTTCATTGTTTCAGTTTAGCCACTTTACTGGCGACCGAAATATTCCAAGAAAACAACCCTCAATGAGTGTAGTATCGAGTATCTACCAACTTCGGACTGCACCAAAGCCGGTCATCTCACTATATCCTAAAAGGCCAAGTTGGTCAAGTAAAGGTTCTAAAAGTCCATTAGTGCTTCATGACATCACTCAGCGGCCCCGTATTCTCTTTGATTGACTCAAAGGCTACCGGTATCCACAAATATGTCACACTAACATAGCTATTGCTTAGACCGTGTCGGTATACCCCACACAGTTTCCACAATGTATTGTTATTTACCTATGAATGTTTCCCAAATCCGGGTAGAGGATTCAAATCCAAACAATAGAACCAAAGTGTAAAGCAAACAAGTCAAGCAAGATAAGCATGTAAAGGTGATCTAAAATCCTAAGGTAACCCCACTTTTCTTATAGTCCCAAGCAGAGTCTCCAGTTCTGTGATACGGTGGGAGAACTGACTTAAGGTTTTGCATTTGTGTTTGCAAATGTTTTGGTTTAGCAAGAGTCGCCATCGACTTTTATTTTATCCAAAAGGAAAGGTCAAAAAGCACAGGAAAGACCTTTGAGGTGTTTTCTTGAGTTCGGAGGGTAGATTATGAAAAGGGAAGGTATTAGCACCCTTTTCATCCATGGTTTTCCATGGGCTCTTAGTTACTTGTTTAGATCACTTGCTTTGCTTTTCCAATTGTTTGAAATGGTGCTTTGTGTGGTTTTGAAAGTATTTTGAAAAGAGGCCATTGTTTAGGCAATCTTTGTAATGATTCTTGTTTGTAAGAATGTATACAAAGATGTTTGTCATTTGAAAAATGTTTCAATGTTTTGAAAGTTGTTTGGAAATGTTTTGAAATTGTGTGTGAGTTTTAAAATTAGCAAGGATGGTTTGCAAATTGATCAAGTAACTAGAAGCTTATCTACCTACTCAAAAGTCTTTCCTACACATTTTAACCCTTTTACATTGTTGTTTTACCATTGCATTTGGTAAACAACTCTATCTTTGGATGTTAAACGGGACGGGCGTAGGTCATCGTATGACCATGATAGCAATGTTGCCAAGTATCTTAGCAAGTCTTAGGGACTAAGATCATCTTTATTTAGGCAACCTTGTCTAGTGTCATCGAGGGACTATGATCTTTTTGTTTTGTTTTGTTTTGCCAAGATACTTAGCATGCATACCATGGCCATGTTTTAAGGCAACAAAGTGGATGAAACCTTAGGGGTGCTTGTGTGCAAGGTGTTGTCATTTTCATGCATTTTTGTCTTGTATTTAGGTCATGCTATTTGTTTTGATTTTTGGTCTTCGCATACAAAACCCTAATTTACTATCATGGTATACGAAAGCAATAAAGTGCGTAAAGTAAATCTAGACTATTACAACAATATTATGGGAAGGGGGTACAAATTTGAATAGGGGGTATTTGCACAAGATAAAACCCTAATTTACTATTACAGCCCAATTGAATTTATACAACAATAAATAAATAAACAAGTATTTAAATATGGAATAAGTTGTAAATATGCAAAATGTTTTTGTATTTGTTTTATGCATGAGAAAATAAGTTTATTCAAGTCTTAAAAATAAGAGAAAATAAAATGATTATTTTTGAAAGGGTGAAAACCCTAATTTTTTGTTTTAAAGAAATTATGATTTATATTATTTATTTTTTATTCAAGAAAAATAATAATAATATGTACAAAAATGTTAAAAATTAAAATATGTGAAAAAAAAATATTTTATGTGTATAATATAATAAAATAAAATATTTAATTATTTTAATATTATTTACAATTTTATTTAAGAAAATAAAGTATATTGTTATTTAATAAACTATTTTTATGCCAAGAAAATAATAAAAATAATAAAATAAAATGTGAAAAATTTAGAAAATATTTTTTGGGCTTTTTTAATATTCATAAAAAATATTAAAGTCAGAAATCACAAAAGAAATAAAAAAAAATGCAAAATATAACAAATGGGCCAAGGGGGTGCAAAAAGTAAAAGGGGGGGTGCCAAAAGAAGCAGGCCCAAGCGCCAGGCCCAGACTCTACTTCATCCCTGACCTTTGTACACTTCCTGCGCGCGTTTCTTCCTCAACCTGTATCTCTTGCATACGTGCATAAAAACAAAATCTTGCAACATGAAACTTGTAGTGTTTTTAGTCACGATTCCATTGATATAAAAAACATGACCTAACTCTCAAAGATCAAGAAGAATTTTATCACCCCTAATTTCTGACCTAAAATTTTCAGCATGTTCATCATCCAAATTCTCCTAGTTCAGTTAATATAAATAAGAACTATGCATTTGTACAACTCAAGCACATTAAAGACTACATTTTTGCTTCACAAACCTAAGCCTAAGGATGTCTAAATAGACAGATAGAAACATGGCAAATACCTTGTACAATTGAGTTTGGATATGGCAATGTAGAAACTCTGAGTGAGGCCTGAAGTACTTGTGAGCTTGCTTGAAGTTCCATCAACCTTTCCCAATGCTCAGCTTGCCTTGAACTTGCCTGAATCTCCCTGTAGAAGTCAACCTGCAAAGCTTCAAAATGAAAATGGTGATCCTTGAAATAGAGGTTACAGTTGCTGGACAAGGGCCTGGATAGTTCAGGTGTGATGTATGGAATGTGTTTGAGGTGGTTCCAAGCAAAACGCACGAGGCAAAATTGAAGTGGCTTGGTGTTTGCAGAACTTACCCTGTTTTGGGCAGAAATGGTGATTTCTATGTTTAAGGGTGTTTGAAAGGGTGGGCAATCGTGTTTTAGGCTTGTTACAATATGTTGAGCTTGTTTGAAATAATGACAAGACTTTTTTTTATCAGATGGAAGAGTTGTGTGGACTTTTGCAAGTTTACTTGCTTTTGAAGAAAAGGTGGGAAGTGACAATGCCAAAGCCTGTACAGGCTAGCTCAAGGAATGCACATAGTTGGTGAACTTTTCCTGATATTTGTGGACTTTGTTTGCAGCAAGAGGTTAGGTCCATGGCTCGAGATAAACAAAGTTGCTAAAAGTAAACTTTATCAAAGTAGCATTGTAACCTTTATGCCATTTTTGGAATAATTCCTTGTGCAATGCTCCATAGCTCAGAACAAAGCCATTTTCCAATTTATTTGCATTCAATTTTGGAGTGTAAAAAGGATTAGGACCTGTAATGCAAGTACAAGCATGATTCAAACTGATTTGCAACTTGAACCAATGTGAAAAATGCCTTGGACAAAAGTGATAATTTGCCATTTTCATTTCTTCGATTCTCCCTAACCATTATTGATCTTGGAGAGTTCTTAGACATTTTGGAAAGCTTTTAACATGATCTACAATCCATCTTTGAAATGAATTTTGAGATTACTCTTGGAACTAGGTGAAACGTTTCCATGAAGTTAGGTCAAAAATCTGCCTAAACTAGGGCAAAATTTCACTAAGTTAAAAAGTTTATGGACCCTTATTCACAAAATCCTAACTTGAGATCCAAGAATCATTTTGGAAAACTTTGTGAATAAAAGTTATAGATTTTGTGGAGGACTACAACTTTCATGTTGGAAGTTTTCTTTTAATCCAATTTAATCATGGTGAAAAAGTTGGGAAAAGTTGGGGAAAAATAAGAAATTTTCATAACTTAGAAAAATTCTAAGTTATGAAATTTTCCAAACTTAAACCCTAATTTCCAAATTTAAGTTTTTGGTGAACAAGTTTCATGTTTTGACACATTTTGATGAAAAATGACCCTTGGCACTTGATTTTGACCAAAAAGTCAAAGTTTGACTTTTCAGTGTACAGTTGATTTTTGATCAGTTGACTGGAAAATTCATCTGTCAATCCAATGCATTTGAGATCTTTTGAACTTTGTGATTAGGTCAAGATGATGCCATTGAGTCCTTTAAACCATTTTTGAACCCAATTTTCCATTGGGTAGGTGAAAAATCAGAAATTGCTCTTATACAATCAAAACCCTAAAAATGACCATTTTGCCCTTTTGATGATCTGATCAAATTTCTTGAGGAGTTGTAGTCCAAACTGGATAAAATGGTTCATATGAGTCTATAATGTTGATGTGGATAAAAAATTATGAGGTTTGACTGTAAATTGGCCACAATTGACTTTTTCCTAATACAAATGATTTTTAAGTCAACTGTCCAATTGACTGGTCAAAAATGTGATTCAAGGCTTGAAACTTGGTATGAGCAATCTTAGGAGTCCAACATGAAGTATGAAAGTCACATGGGGCATTGAAAGTCCAAAAAATCTTGTGCAAACTCAAACCCTAATTTCAGGCCATCAGTGCAAGGAGATGTCTTGAGCTGAGCAAACCCTAATCTGGTCTTGAATCCAAAGAGTCTTGTGAGGAAAATCTTGATAAAATGAGAGGGCAAATTTTTGGGTACAACACACTTCACAATCTTCCTCAACTTCGTCTTCGGCTTGGTAGATTAGATTTTTAGAGTCACAATAGGCCATAGCAGAGTAGTTACCCATGGGATCTTGAGTGGATGTAGATCTGCATTTTGAATGTGAGTGTGTGTAAGAGTATAACTGTATTTGAAAGAAATAAAAATGTAGAAAAAGAAAGACAAAGAGCGTAAAATTTGTATGCAAAAACATCCATGATTCATTGATGACATATGAAAATGAAGTAACAACCCTTACAGATGGACCGTTGTGCCTCGGGTAAGACACAAGGTTTTAAAAGTCTGAATTGTTTAGTTATTACAGGTCCGACAAAAATTTAAAGACAATTATTGTTGGATAAAAGTAATTGGGACAAAATCTTTAGCTTCCCAGTTGTTGAGTCCTCCGTTGATAGTTGGGAAAATCCATTCTTCCAGGTCACAACTGTCATCACTATCATTCACTGCGTTGACTCCATGGTTGCTGATCTTCAAAGGTGGTCCCCCGGCACGAGCACGACGAACAGCTTTCTGGGCTCCTGAAGTGAAACCCAAACCAAATTTTTCAGATTTGTAAGGGATATCTGAGAGTTAGCCCCAAATAGTACACCCACCTTCTTCGATTACTGCATTGGCATCTTTCAGAGAAGACATCTTTAGTGGAGGTCTCGTAATCTTCGGGACTTGGGAAACAATCTTAGTTGCTTCCACTGTTTGTGGAACCTCCTCAAAATGTTGAAATGGAGTTTCAATGAATTCACCATCCAACTACACATATCTGAATGAGTTCAAGTGACTGACCATATATTCCTTTTCTCCATGGACAATAATGAGTTTCCCTTTGGTTGGGTATTTCAGCATCTGATGTAATGTAGAAGTGATGGAACCAACATTATGAATCCAAGGTCGGCCCAATAAATAGGAATAGGAAGGGCAAATGTCTATCACGTAGAAAGTTGAATCAAATGTTTGAGTTCCAACTTTAATGGGGATGTCCACTTCCCCATGCACCATTCTCTTTGAACCATTGAACGCCCTTACCACAATGTTGCTGGGTTTTAAGGTCAGACCTTCACAGTCTAGTCTATCAAGAGCTTTTTTAGGCAGCACATTCAAAGATGAACCAGTATCAACCAGGACATAGGCCAAAGTTTCTCCCCTGCATTCGACAGAGATATGCAATGGCTCGTTGTGTTTCCTCCCTATAGGTGTCAGGTTAGCATCAGAAAAGCCTAAACCATTGTCAACTGTTAAACTGGCCACACAGTCTTGGAATTGGTTAGCAGAGGTTTTTTGTGGCACATGGGGAGTTTTAAGAAATTTCACCAAGGCCTTCGCATGAGCCTCGGAGCACAACAGTAAAGCTAGCATAGAAATCTTTGACGGAGTCTTCCCTAGCTGTTCGACTACGTTGTAATCGCTTCTCTTTATAATTTTCAGAATTTCTTCTATCTCCTTTTGGGAGGCCTACGAGATAGATACTGATTGCGCCTTCATCCAGACAGGCTCAACCAAAATGCCTTTGCCCCGAGTCTCGGTTGACTCGGCGGTTGGGGTGTCATCAAGAGTAACCATAGGAACTGTAGTACTGGCGTCAACAAGAATAAAAGCAGGGATGATCACAGGATCGGTAACAGTTTTCGAGGGAGAATACTCTTCCACTTCGGGTTATCTTGCTGGTTCCCGCAATGTTGCTGATGTCGGGGTTAGCCTTCTCAAAAATCGAGTCTTCATCAGCCAGCCAATCCTGCTTGACACTGTGATAGTAGACGTCGCTCCTATAGTTCCATGGGACAATTTTATCTAAGGAGTACGGGATCGGCCCTGGCATAGTAATTATCAGTGGAGTCACTTTAGGAACAGATGTAATCCTAACGGGTCTTTTGGTGGAGACCCTGGAAGGATTGGCGAAAATGGTTACTATTGAAACATCTTCGTAAGAAATGGTTGGAACGGGAGTCTTTTCAAACAAAATCTCTTTGTCGTCCATTAGGCGTTGGACACCTGCTTTCAATAAATGACAACCAGTTGGTAGGGATAAACAGAGGTGACAATCTTCACCACAGCCTGGAAATAAACTGGCTTTCAATAGGTTCCTATGGACATTCAGGAGAGGAGTAACAAGTTCATCAATGACAGTAACAAATATATCATCTTCAACAGCGTTAACATCACGACCATGCTTGGGCATAGGAGCGGTGATAACATTTGGGATATCAGGAGCATCAAATTCAATTTCTTTTACCTCGAGAAGATCTTGCATCTTGTTTTTCAAAGCCCATCAGTTGTTGGTATCATGGCCAGGACTTTCTGAATTGTAAGCACAACGAGCATTAGGGTGGTAATGAGGAGAAGCGGTGTTGGGATTCTTCGTAGCTTCCTCCAAAGTTACCAGATTAGATCTCAACAAATGTGGCAGGACTTGAGATAGCATCATATTTATCCGGGTAAATTCTCTTACTGGTCTTTATGTTCTAGGCTGGTTGCTCCTTTGTTGAATAGGTGCGGGTTTTGGGATCATGACAGCCCCTACCTTTGTATGATGTTCAGTTCTGTCCTGATTCCTTTGAGGATACATAACACCAACTTCTTTCTTCCTAATAAATGGTTTTCTCACGGAACTAGAGGATGCGTCTTTTTGGATCTTCCCACTCTTAATCCCAGCTTCCACTCTTTCCCCGGTCAAGATTAATTCAATGAAGCCTACTGAGGAGCTTCCAATTAAATGATTGAAGAAAGGACCAGACAGGGTGCCCAAAAAAATGTCTACTAGTTCTCTATCAGACAGGGGAGGCTGGACTCTTCCTGCTAAGTCCCTCCATCTCTGAGCGTAGTCTTTGAAACCTTCGCTTGAAACCATAGCCATACTCTAGAGTTGAGTACGGGTGGGAGCAAGGTCTGCGTTATATTGATACTGTTTATAAAAAGCAGCGGCAAGGTCTTCCCAATTATGGATATTGGCCCTTTCTAGTTGATAGAACCAATCTAGTTGAGTCCTGGATAGACTATTCTGAAAGAAGTGGACCCACAAATCTCTGTCGGCAGTATGAGGTTGTATCTTTCTTACATAAGATCGGAGGTGCATATTGGGACACGATACCCCATCGTACTTAGAAAACACTGGTTCCTTGAGATTTGGTGGAATAACAATCCCATACGCCAAACCCATCTCTTCAAAGTCCATCCCGGACACTTTCTGAATCTCCATTGCACTTAGACGCTCTTCAAAATGTTTGTATTTGTCGTCAGCGGGAGGATACTGCTTCTCAGAGTAATCTTCTTCTTCTTCCTCTTCAGATTCTGGATGGGCAGCCACTTCCTTTCCTTTCCCTTCTTGATTATCCTTTTCACCAGATGATGTTGCGAAGTCTAGGGTCCGTCTGGCTGGCCCTGGGAACCTTCTTCCTATATTCAGAACACCAGTTGATTTCTTTTCTTTCTTCTTCTTTTCTTCGATCAGCAAAGTTTTCAAATCCTCTTGTCCTTTGGCTAGAGTCAAGAACATTTGTTGAAACTGATCATTCTGTGCCTAGAGATCTTTCACTGTCTGCTCAAGATCCATCTTACTGAAATAAACAGTAGAAAGATAAGGAGACATGTGGTAAGAAACCTGCTTATGTTATGATGAATGGAGATGCATATGCTTGATTTCAAGGAAATTAGAGATTTAAATTTGCTTTAGACAAAAAGGAACACATGTTATATTAATAGATCAATGTTTGAGTACATCATGCCTCTTTGGGCTTACAAAGAAATACAAAAACTCTAAGATAAAAAAGTGGGACGCATCCTCTTTGGTGCGATGTAGGCGTTCAGACTCCGCTCCTCATGAAGCTGCTTGGTGAGTTCCAAAACCTTCTTCTCGCTGGCGTAGAATTGGGCCTCGAAAGTGTCCCGCTCCCCCTTAAGTTGTATTCGATCCCTTTGCAAGTCTTCGAGAGAGGTGGGCATGTCAGGATGTAGGATAGTGTATGGAACATCTCCTTCCACAACAGGTTCTATGATAACCGGGGGAATGAAGGGGTAAGGCATCATAAGACTTTGAGCACGAGCTCGTACCCATTTGAGATAAGGCTTAAGAGGGATGGAATTCTTATGCCCCCATGTCTTGCTATCTACCTTGTTCAATATCCTCCAAGCTCAGATAAACCTCTGGCGGTGACCTTGATCGTTGTTCTCGTAGTCAAATACCAAACCTTGAATAAGCATCTCATGTGGACCATCCCTTCAGGCGTAACCAAGCTGTCTTAAGGCTAAGCACGGGTTGTAGGTGATACCTCCTCTAATGCCAAGTAAGGGTACATTAGGGAATTCTCCATAACAGTCGATGATAGTAACATTCTCTATAGATCGGGAACACCAATGAATGTCCAAATGTTTGAGCGTCATCAACCTATGTGACCACCTTGAACCTTGCTCGTTCTTCAATACAGATTGGGGAAGATGCAAAATAAACCATCTTGCCAAGAGAGGAGTACAGCATATGAGAATACCCCTTTTCCTCATAGTGCGAGTGTGAAAAGAATGTAGGATGTCTCCTAACAAAGTAGGCACCTGGTTACGAGACATGAAGATTTTGACGGTGCTTAAATCTATGAGTTGGTTAGGATTTGGAAACAAAACCATCCCATAGATGAGGAGAGCCGCAATTTCCTCAAAAGCTTGCAAATCCAAGGAGTTCTAACAACTTTGAGCTTTCTCAAACAAGAACTTGGCTAAGAAACCTTTGACACCACTCCTTGTTTCCCAATTAGTTGTAACATCATATGGTTGCAAGTGTAGGGCTTGAGCAATATCTTCTTGTTTTGGATCTCTTTCTGTACCGTTGAAAGGTAGTTCATTGAGAATGGGAATCCTCAAGAGTTGGGAGAATTCTTCCAAAGTTGGCACAAGTTGATAATCGGGAAATGTGAAACAATGGTGTAGAGGATCAAGGAACTGAAAGAGAACCTTCATCATGTCCTCATCAGTGTTAGAGGTTACCAAGTTTAGGAGGCGACCATGTATTTCGGTAAATGGAGAATTTTTGGGAACCATTGATGCTAACTCTTTAAGTTGAGGATGGATTCTTACAAGGTTGACTTGAATGGTTTTCCTGCGAATAGAATCCATGTCCTACAAAACAAAACAAAGATAAATCCCAAAATCCTTGAAATGGTTAGTGAGTATGAGTATGATGTTATGATGTTTATGTGTTATGTACAAGTAAATATATACAAACAAAACAAACAAGTCCTTAGGTTCAAGCTTGCATGGAGTCTCATAGGTAAGTACCCTCTTGAAGTTTAGTTGGCTCAAACCTGTCCTAGCAATAGTAATCGGGTTCTAAGGGAGCTCAATATCACTGGTTTGTTTTCTCGGGCATTGTTTCAGCGCAAGCCTCTTTAATGGAGACCAAAATATCTCAAAAAACCAAACCTCAATGAGTGTAGTATCGAGTATCTACCAACTTCGGACTGCACCAAAGCTGGTCATCTCACTACGTCCTAATGGCCAAGTTGGTCAAGTGAAGGTTCTAGAAGTTAGTTAGTGCTTCATGACATCACTCAGCGGCCACGTATTCTCCTTGACTACTCAAGGGCTACCAATACCCATAAATATGTCACACTAACATAGATATTGCTTAACCATGTCGGTATACCCCGCACAATTTCCACAATGTATTGCTACTTACCTATAAGGTATCCCAAATCTGGGTAGAGGATTGAAACCCAAACAAAGAACCAAAATGTAAAGCATACAAGTCAAATAATGAAAGCAAGTAAATGTGATATAGCCCTAAGGTAACCCCAATTTTAAAATTTTCCCCAGCAGAGTCGCCAGTTCTGTAACGCGGTGGGAGAACTGAATTGGTTGTTTTGCGTTTGATTGCAAATGTTAGGGTTAGCAAGAGTCGCCACCGACTTTTCTTTTTTCCAAAAGGAAAGGCTGAAAAGAACAAGAAAGACCTTTGAGATGTTTTCTTGACTTCGAGGGGTAGATTATGAAAAGGGAAGGTATTAGCACCCTTTTCATCCATGGTTTTCCACGGGCTCTTAGTTACTTGCTAGATCACTTGATTTTGTTCAAAAATATGCTTTGTGTGGTTTTTGAAAGTATTTTGAAAAGGCGCCATCATTTAGGCAAACTTTGTAATGATTCTCGTTCGTAAGAATGTATACAAAGTGTTGATCTTTTAAAAATATTTTCAAGTTTGAAAGATGTTTTTGAAAGTGTTGGTGTTTGTTTTGAAAATAGCAAGGATGTTTTTGATTTTGAAATTGAGCAAGCAACTAGGAACATTTTACCTACTCAAAAGTCTTTCATGTTCATTTCCTCTTTCCTTTGACATTGTTATATTACCATTGATTTGGTAAGTAACCCTATCTTTGGATGTAAAAGGGACGGGCAAGGGTCATCGTATAGCCATGATTAGCAATGTTGTAAGATATCTTAACATTTTATTTAGGGACTAAGATCATTTTGAAAGGCAACATGGATAGCGTCATCGAGGGACTATGATCTTGTATTTTGTTTGTTTTTGGTAAGATACCTCACATGCATAATATGGCCATTTTTGTAAAGCAACAAAGTGGGTTTATCCTAAGGGTGTAAGTGTGCGAGTGTATTGTTTTACATGCTTGATTTGTCTTGATTAGGGTTTGCTACTTGTTGGTTTTAATCTTTCCATACAAAACTCTAATTACTAGCATTTGTATATAAAGCATTTAAATTGCAGAAAATAAAAATACTAAGCTATTACATCATTTAGGGGAGGGGTGTACAAATTACAAATGGGAAATTGCAAGAAATTAAATCTAAATAATTATTACAACCATATTGAATTTGAATAAATGTACAAAAATAAAGATAAAAATGTAAGAATATAAAATGTAAAAAGAAATATGATTTTTGTTTGGTTTTCATGAAAAGGGTTTTTTTTTACCTAATTAATTAAAAAATAAAATAATTAACTAAAAATAAGAAAATCAAGATTAAGTTAGTAAGATAAATTAATTTAAAGAAAACAAGTCTTTTAGGGGTTTTGTGAATTTAATTAGTAAATAAAATTAATCAAATAAAAGTCCTAAGTTCTAAATTGATTTTATTTTAGAAGAAAAATATAATAATATAATGATTAAAACTAATTATCTAAGTATTTAAAAAAGTAAATTAATTTAATAAAGGAAATGTTTTTGTTCTTTTAGTTTTATGAAGAAAAAATAAACTAAATAAAAATAAAAAATATAAATATAAATATTTTTGGATTTTTGTTGATAAAAATAATAATAATAATAAAAATAATAATAATAAAAATAATAATAATAAAAATAATAAAGAAAATAAAATTAAACTAAAAGTCAGGAGGGTGTGAAATCTATTTAAGGTGTATGGAAATAGAACAATTTTGTTTTTTAGTTTGGGCCCAACATGATTTTTGGTCAGGAAAAATAAATAAAAATGTAAAGTGAATTGTGTTGTTATGGCAATCAGGGGGGTCAGATTGAGTAAAAAATATAAAGCCCGGGAGGGGAAGGCCCAAGCGCTTCCTGTAACAAAAAAATGTCAAAAAATGTAAAAGGCAGCGAGTTGGGTGTTCAACCCACGCCCTCTTGGTTACCAGCGCGCTGCCTTACCACTGAGGTGGTTGTACATCTGTTAACTTATGTGAAAGAATAAATACATAATGTAAAACGTCTCTGTGATACGGTGGGAAAGAATTGACTATTTTTTGGAATGCTGGTTTACGTTTTGCGTTTGTTTTCGCAAAATGTCGCGGTAAGCAAGAGTCGCCACCGTCTTTTATTTTATCCAACAAGGAAAGGAAAAAAGCACAGAAAAATTCCTTTTTCGAGATGTTTCTCGGGTCCGGGGGGTAGATTATAGAAAGGGAAGGTGTTAGCACCCTTTCTATCCGTGGTTATCCACGGGCTCTTAGGTACTTGCTCAAAGTGTTTTCAAAATTTTCTTTTTCTTTGTGTTTGTGGGTTTGAAAGAAGTTTTTGTTTGAAAGGTGTAAGTGCGAAAAGTTTTGTTTTGTTTCGGAAAGAGCAAGTACTTAAGAACCATCTACCTACTCGAAAAAGGAATCAATCTGTGCTAATATCCTTTAGACAATGCTATCCCACTATTGATGAGTAGGTAGCATCGCCATTGGAGTTTTAAGGGTCAGTTCAATTAAGGGACGTGTGGTCACTAAAGCAACGTTATGACGCCTTAGCGGTAACCCTAATGTCTTAGATCATTTTTCTGAGGCAACCGTTTCGAGGTAACTATGATCTTTGGACAAGAGGGCGACCTCTAAAACTTCCTATACTCAATGACCACGTTCGAAGGCAACCAAGTGAGGTGTACCCTAAGAGTGCGCATGTGTGAGTGTGTTATTTTCAGTTATTTTATCTTTGTACATGTCAATGGTTATCTATGTTGATTTTAAGTTAAACATTTAATCTTGTCATGCATTCCCTATTATCAAACATCTAACAGTTTATAAGTTGCAGAAATTAAATTGCGGAAATTAAACTAACTATTACAAGGTGTCGGGTATTTACATCGCCAAAAGCAACCCTTGAAATTAAAATGCGGAAAATAAATAAGGCGATAAAAAAATGGTAAAGTCCTATTAAACTATTACATTCCGGGAAACAGATACAATATTGAATAAAAATGGAACGCGTGCGGAAAATTAAATCGAATGCGAGTTTTTTAGGGTTTTGACCCTTTTTTGAAAGAAAGCATTTTTTTGGTTTACTTTGAATTTATAGAAGGAGTTAAATTAAGTTAATTATTGAATTAATAAATAAATTAATTAATAAAATATTTTTAGGTTTTTAAGTATTTAAAGAAATAAAAATAAACTAATCAAAGTTAATAAAAAACTAATTATCTAAGTTGATTTTAATTTATCACAAAAAGATTAAAGTTATTTCCTAATTAAACTAAATCAATTAAATTAATATTTATTTACAAAAGTAAAATGCTGAAAATTAATTTAATAAATAAAATATTTTATTGGTTTTTTTTATTTTATTAAGAAAAAGTTTAATTGGTTAGTGATAATAAAAACAATAATAACAAATAAATAAAAGAAAATAATAAAAGAAAAGAGAGAGTTAGGGTTTGGGCCTGCTTTTGGGGTCTGATTAGCAAGTTCAAGGCCCATTTGAGTTGGCCTGCGTTGACCTTTCCTGCTTCCCTGCATACGCGCTGACTTTGGCTCATGGTAGGCATTCATTCTGGACCACCAGATCTGGCCTGGGGGCCATCTTGCGCTTTGAGATTTGAGGACCATGGTACATCACATGCTTGGGTTTGTACTGGAATTCCTGAAGAAAAAATGTAACAAATGCATGGGGGACCTGGGATTCGAACCCAGGTCCTGTTGGACTTTGAACTAACGCCTTCGCCACTGAGCCAATGTGCTTCATTCGTTAACATAGTGGACAACAAATATAATATGGGAAAAAAAATTAAATGCCAGAAAATATAAAAAATAAAGCGCGAAATTTGAACTGTCCAATAGGAGGGGGGCACGTCTTCACCTTCCTCGTTGAAACCTGGATATTTACCTGCGGATTTATATCCGCAGCTAAATCCGTATGAGCGTCTTAAAATTGGTTCTAGGCCATGAAAACACAATTCAAGACCATGGCCATGTTCGTCTTCATCCACTGATCATGCCTATGTCCATCAACGGCATCAAATTTGCCTGAAGATAAAATGCCCAAAAACAAGAACCAAGAACCCTAGATTCGGCTAGGGGTTACAGGCTATATAAATGCAATCAAATAATGCAGAAAGCTTCTAAATTGAACGATAAGCATGAATATGCAAAGATTTTGTCAAAAAAGTGCAAGAACAATGATATACGAATTCAACTGAAAGGTGATTTTTTGAGACACTTACAAAGCTTCTGGGCGCGTATGGAGACTGGTTTTGGATTGGTTTCACTTCAAGGATGGTCCAGCAATTGATTAGTGTGGAGATTTGGTTCTGAATTAGCCTCTATGCACGATTTCAGTTTCAAGCTTTTTGCCAATTTTTTCAAGTTTGCTCTTGGTGATTCTGCAGCTTCTAACCTCTCAATTTCGTGTGCCTCTCTTCTATATGTATTATGGAATGCATTAGGTCAAGAATTATGGTCCAAATCTTCTCCCATCATGGCTTGCATATTTGATTTGATTCCCATTTGAAAACTTGCCAAATTTGTCCAAAATCTATCTTTTTGTTCATGATATGGTGAGATACGAATTTGATGCTGACCATGATGATAATTAAGATCTATAACAACCAAAAAGATCCTAAGTAATCAATATTTGGATTTTATTTGATTTAAATTGATTAAAAATGAAATAATTCAAATAAAAATCAAATAAAATAGAAAAATTAACAAATGGACTCAAGGCTGAGGCTAGGACACGTATGGAGTGTGCGAAGATCAAATCAAGTGGAAAAGAATGGGCCTCTTTGACAAAATTTGAAGTTTTGGAGATACTTGACTTTTGGCAATTTTGCAAAAATGCCCAACTTCAACAATGCATAACTTCTTCAATTTTGACCTTTTGGAAGTATTCTTGGACTTTTTAGAAATCTTGAGATGTCCTATAACCAACCCTTTTGGTCTCATCTCATTTTGGTATTCCATTCTCAAGTTATAAGCTTTGGAAAAAAAGGTGTTTTTGTTGACTTTCAAAAATGACCTATAATGTCCAAATTTGTAACTTCTTGTGACTGCATTTCTTGATCTTGGGGTGTGAATATGGATTGTAGGAAATTGCATCCTCTTCAAAATGAGCTTTGGATGGGTCATTTCTCATAAAGTTTGAGAAAGTTATGCTTGGTCAAAGTTGAGTTGACTTTTCCTACAAAACCCTAATTTAGCAACTTTTGAGTCTTGATGAATTTTGAGCAATCCGTGATGAATCATGATCAACCCTTGATCAAATTATGAAATATCCTTCAAAATGAGAATGTTGACAAAAAATCTTTAAGTTTGACTGTATGTGGGGCACAACTGACTTTTTCCCTAGCACAGTTGATTTTTAGACCTTTTGAGCAATTGATTAAGCAAACTTCATCTGCAAGGCTTGAAATTTGACATGGATGACCTTGAGAATATATTAGGACATTGGGGAGCACTTGAGGTAATTTGGATGTAAGGACCTCGATGTAACACAAAACCCTAATTTGAGGTTGACTGCCTTAGGAGATAGCTTGACTGTCCAACTCTTGAGCAATCTTGAGCCACTTGGAGATTTTTCTTGCAATGTTTTGAGAAATATGGGAGGGAAAATTATGGGGTACAACAGCTGCCCCTGTTCAATTTTCTTAAACCTGAGGATATAGATTGGCTTTCGGGCCTTTCGTGATCCGAAGGTGGAAGATGATTGAACACTAGAGTGCCCAGAAATTTGCACTCGCATGAAGTGGTATCAGCATTGTGATGTCGGTAATGGGCTTACATATGCCATTTGGAGCATGTTGATAGGTGGTCTGAACTTCGACTAGAATAGGAATCAGGGAGATCTTATCGTCGATCTAACTGAACCAAAGGAGGTCTTGGAATAACTTTGACTGGATTGGCATCAGAAAAATCTTCGAATCGATTTAACTGGACCAGACAAGAGTCTTGGAATAACTTCAACTGGAATGCGAATCAGGGAGATCTTATCGGCGATCTAACTGAACCATAGGAGGTCTTGGATTAACTTTGACTGGATCGGCATCAGAAGAATCTTTAGGAATAGATTTAACTGGACCAGACAAGGTCTTGGAATAACTTTGACTGGATCGGCATCAAAAAATATTTAGAAATCGATTTAACGGGACCAGATAAAAAGTCTTGGGATAACTTCAACTGGAATATGAATCAGGGAGATCTTATCGGTGATCTAACTAAACCAGAGGAGGTCTTGGATTAACTTTGACTGGATCGGCATCAGAAAAATCTTCGAATCGATTTAACTGGACCAGACAAGAGTCTTGGAATAACTTCAACTGGAATACGAATCAGGGAGATCTTATCGGTGATCTAACTGAACCAGAGGAGGTCTTGGATTAACTTTGACTGGATCGGCATCAGAAAAATCTTTAGGAATCGATCTAACTGAACCAAACAAGGTCTTGGAATAACTTCAACTGGAATACGAATCAGGGAGATCTTATCGGCGATCTAACTGAACCAAAGGAGGTCTTGGATTAACTTTGACTGGATCGGCATCAGAAAAATCTTTAGGAATCGATTTAACTGGACCAGACAAGGTCTTGGAATAACTTCAACTGGAATACGAATCAGGGAGATCTTATCGGTGATCTAACTGAACCAGAGGAGGTCTTGGATTAACTTTGACTGGATCGGCATCAGAAGAATCTTTAGGAATCGATTTAACTGGACCAGACAAGGTCTTGGAATAACTTCAACTGGAATACGAATCAGGGAGATCTTACCGGCGATCTGACTGAACCAGAGGAGGTCTTGGATTAACTTTGACTGGATCGACATAAGAAAAATCTTTAGGAATCGATTTAACTGGACCAGACAAGGTCTTGGAATAACTTCAACTGGAATACGAATCAGGGAGATCTTATCGGCGATCTGACTGAACCAGAGGAGGTCTTCGACATAGCTGAGAACTTAACTGCATCTTTCCCGAAAGGTAAAGGTCAGTCATATGCAATGCATGATATGGATCAAGCAATGATGTTCTCAAAGTAAATGAGATCGTGTTATATGATGCATATATGCATGTATTATGATGTATGGAGATGCAATATTTCTAGCTGGGGAAAATAAATCCCGGATAGTTGCTTGAGAATAGAGTTGAATTATTCACTTCCGCTGGGGATGATGAATGAAGATGATTGTGAGAATAGACCTGCAGGAGAAGATAACTCTGTTGGGGAATAAACTGATGAGGAGATTACTCTATGGGGAAGAGATGCTCTGCTGAGGGTTCCATTGATAAACTCCACTTGGGGATGGTTTACCGTTGCTGGTGATATTGAATCTGTTGAGGATTGAATTCCTGTTTGTGAAAGGAAAGAACTTCGCTGGAGATGATCTTTTAATTGCGACTTGTTGGGGATAACCCTATTAGACTTTTGTGGGGATAATCCTCTGAGTTCTACTGGGAATGATCCTTTGAACTCAGCTGGGGAGATTTATTTTTGTACTCCGCTGGGGATAAGCTTCCAGAGTCTACTGGGGATGATGCTTCAACTCCGTTGGGGAAGCTTTTTCAGACCGTGCTGGGAAAATTTTAACTCCACTGGGGGTATCTTATATTCTGCCGGGGAACATTCTTATACTTTGCTGGGGAATATTCTTATACTCCGCTGGGGAATATTAAGACTGTCGGGGGGTGTTAAGCCTGTTTAGTGTTGATGGTAGATCAACTCTGCTTGGGGAGAGTATTGTTAATTCATTCATAGTTGCAAGTCTCAGCTGGGGAGAGCTACCATTACTGTCTTGCTCTGCGGGGAGTGAATGTACCTTAGCCATATTCTTCAGCTGAATCTACCTTGGCACCTGGTGGTCAAAGCAACTATACAGTTCGGGCAATTCTTATTGCCCCTGTTTCTCATGTTACCCGTAATCGTCTTTTGTTTCGCATGTAAATACTCATGAGCAGCAACTAATGTAAAATGCATATATCAAAAATGAACATTGGAAGTTCTTTGCAAAACAAAACAGATAAAGGAAAAACCAGTTTGAAATTTGTTTGAAAATGAATTGTATTGATTTTGAAGTTTGGCCTATAAATAGGCGTTTTTGTACAAGAGGCTGACGTCCTAGTAAGAGAACACCGCCGAATAATAGAATTTACACAATTTGTGAAAAGACAACAAAACAGCTATGTGAATAATCCCACTGGGTTCCAACTCTGCTATTGCCCTTATGTCCTCAAGCATCTCATCACTTTGCTACTTGGTTGAAGATGAATCAGATTGATTAGTGTCGTCCGAGCTTTATAGTCGATACCGAAGTCTGGATGCAAGGTGATCCAATGAGACATAGTGTTACACTTTAATCCCTAACTTTTGCATGGAGTGCCCTTTCGGGTTTTTAGTCCACCGGGATACCCTTTTTTTCCCAAGCCGCCTTTTCAGGTTTTCGACTTGCCGGGTGTACATATTTTTTCATTTTCATCCCTTATTTTTGCCCGAACCCTTTTGGTTCGCCGGGAAGCCCTTATTTTTGCCTAGGCCAGTAAACCTAGCGGGTCTTTGATTATGCGTAGTATCTTTTTACTATGTCTGCATTGACGGGGTGAGGAAGGTCGTCATCGTCCATGGTGGTTAGGATCATAGCTCCTCCTGAGAAAATGTTCTTAACCACAAATGGCCCTTCATAAGTAGGGGTCCATTTTCCCCTGGGATCACCTTGAGGTAGGATAATGCGCTTGATCACCAGATCCCCAACTTGATACTCTTGTCGTCTAACTTTCTTGTTAAATGCCTTGATCATCCGTTTTTGGTACGTCTGACCATGACAAATAGCACTAAGTCTCTTTTTGTCGATTAGGTTCAGCTGATCAAGCCGGGTCTGAATCCAGTCATCTTCACTCAAACCTGCATCCTTCATGATTCGGAGAGAGGGTATCTGAACTTCAATGGGCAAGACTGCCTCCATACCATATACGAATGAATAGGGTGTTACCCCTGTTGACGTCCGTGTTGAGGTACGGTGCCCATGAAGAGAAAACAGTAACATCTCGTGCCAGTCTTTGTATGTCACCGTCATCTTCTGCACAATCTTCTTAATATTCTTATTATCCGCTTCAACAGCCCCATTCATCTTCGGCCGGTAGGGAGAAGAGTTGTGATGTTGTATCTTGAATTGCTCGTAGAGCTCGGTGATCATTTTGTTATTGAGATTGGTACCATTGTCCGTAATGATCCTCTCAGGTACACTATATCGACAGATCAGATTGTGCCGAATAAACCGTGCCACAACGTTCTTGGTTACAGTAGCAAAGGAAGCTGCTTCAACCCACTTTGTAAAGTAATCAATTGCTACCAGGATGAAGCGATGCCCTTTAGATGTCGTAGGTCTAATCTCTCCGATCATATCAATGCCCCACATTGCAAAAGGCCAAGGAGCTGTCAAGACGTTCAGAGGAACTGTAGGTATGTGCACCTTATCAGCATAGACTTAGCACTTGTGACATGTCCAAGAATGCTGATAACAGTCGGCTTCCATAGTGGACCAATAATATCCTGCCCAAAGGATTTTCTTTGCCATGGTGTGTCCACTGGAATGGGTTCTAAAACTGCCTTCATGTAACTCCGCCATAATCCTTTCTGCTTCATTCTTATCCACACAACGCAGTAAGGTCGAATCATGGTTACGCTTGTAAAGAAAGCCATTGCTGATGAAGAACTTCGCTGCGAACCTTCTCAGAAACTTCTTGTCATTAACAGATTCACCCTCGGGGTACTCCTGAGCTTCAAGATACCTTTTCACCTCATGAAACCATGGTTTTTCTGTTACCTCTTCAGTATCAATATCACAGCAATGTGCAGGTTCGTCCAGTCTTTCAATGATGATCTGGGGAGCCTCGTTGTCCCAATTGACCTTGAACATAGAAGACATCGTAGCCAGCGTGTCCGCCAACTGATTCTCCTCTCTCGGGAAGTGTTCAAAGGTTATTTCCTTGAAATAGGGAAGCAACGTCAATACATATTCCATGTAAGGAATAAGGTTTGGGTGTTTCATATCCCACTCGCCTTTGATTTGACTGATCACGAGAGCGGAATCTCCGAAGACACTTATAAACTTAATCCTTAGGTCAATTGCTGCTCGAAGACCCATGATGCATGCTTCATACTCCGCCATGTTGTTGGTGCAGTTGAAACATAGTCGGGTGGTGAACGGAGTATGAGAGCCTTTAGGAGATATGATCACGGCGCCAATGCCATTGCCCAAAGCGTTTGAAGCTCCATCAAAGTACATAGACCATCAGGATCCTTCCTCAGGTCCTTCATCCGGTCCAGGTGTCTCACAATCAGTCACTATCATGATATTCTCGTCCGGGAATTCAAAGTTCATAGACTGGTAATCATCCACTTCCTGATGTGCCAAATGGTCTGCCAATACACTTCCCTTAATTTCCTTTTGGGTCGTATACTGGATGTCATACTCAGTCAAGATCATCTGCCATCTCGCTATTCTTCCGGACAAGGCAGGCTTTTCGAAGATATACTTGATTGGATCCATCTTTGATATCAATAGAGTAGTGTGAGTCAGCATATACTGTCTCAGCCGGCGAGCAGGCCAAGCCAAAGTGCAGCAAGTTTTCTCGAGTAGTGAGTATCGGGTCTCACAGTCGGTAAACTTTTTGCTAAGGTAATAAATAGCATGCTCTTTTCGGCCAGACTCGTCATGCTAACCCAACACACACCCCATTGAGTTGTCGAGTACTGTCAAGTATAAGATCAAAGGTCTCCCTTCAACTGGTGGCATCAAAATAGGTGGCTCTTGGAGATACTCTTTGATCCTTTCGAAAGCGACCTGGCATTCATAGTTGCAACGTACTACTTGATCTTTCTTCAGCAGCTTAAAGATTGGCTCATAAGTAGAAGTCAGGTGTGAGATGAATCGGGCAATGTAATACAGTCGTCCCAAAAAGCCTCTGACTTCTTTCTTTGTTCTGGGAGCCGAAATTTCCAGTATAGCTTTTACCTTGGCAGGGCCCACTTGAATACCTTTGTCGCTTACGACGAAACCGAGTAGCTTACCAGATCTCACCCCGAAGGTGCACTTGTTCGGGTTTAACCTCAGCTTGTACAACTTCAACCTGTCAAATAGCTTCTGAAGGTGGTCAAGATGTTCTTCTTCAGTCTGGGACCTTGCAATCATGTCGTCGACGTACACTTCAATCTCGTGATGGATCATGTCATGAAACAAAGCAACCATGGCACGCTGATACGTTGCCCCAGCATTCTTCAATCCAAAGGGCATGACCTTGTAGCAAAAGGTACCCCACTGAGTAACAAAGGTCGTCTTCTCCATGTCTTCGGGAGCCATTTTAATCTGATTATAACTGGAGAAACCATCCATAAAGGAGAATACCTTGTGCTGAGTGGTGTTGTCAACCAGAACGTCGATATGAGGTAGAGGGAAGTCATCCTTAGGACTTGCCCTGTTCAGATCCCTATAGTCAACACACATTTGAACCTTACCATCCTTCTTCGGTACAGGAACCATGTTGGCCACCCACTGAAGGTAAGAAGTAACTGCTAGAAAACCGGCGTCAAACTGTTTCATAACTTCAGCCTTGATTTTCTCAGACATCTCAGGGCGCATTCGGCGGACCTTTTGTTTCACTGGAGGACAGTCTTCCTTGGTAGGCAGGCGGTGAACCACAATATCGGTATCCAAACCAGGCATATCTTTGTAAGACCAGGCAAAGATCTCAACGTAGTCACGTAACATCTGAATCAACCGTTGCTTCACACTAAGCTCCAGATTTTCCCCGATCTTAACTTCCTTCTTGTCTGTTTTTGTACCCAGATTTACTGATTCCACTGGCTCTTCGTGCGGCTGTATAGCCCTCTCCTCTTGGAGTAGCAGTCTTGCAAGTTCACCAGGCACTTCGCAATCATCTTCACCTTCGTCTTCGGCTAAGTTGATCGGATTTTGGAAGTCATAACCGGCAGTAGCAGAGTCGTTACCAGTGAGATCCAGAGTGGATGTAGACCTGTATATGTGAGTGTGTGTAAAATAGTTGTTTTGCAATATAAAAGAAAAACAAGGAGCGCAAAATCTGAAATGCAAGAACGTCCAATGCTTTTATTAATGATATATGAAAATGACACACATAAATCCCTCACAAATGAAGCCACGGTGCCCCGGGTAAGACACCGGGCCACAGAGTTTAAAACATTGTCTGTTACAAATTCAAAACAAAGAGTTTCATTACTGGGTGATAACAGAAACGGGCATAGAATCCTTTGCTGTCCAGTTGTTTAGTCCACCATCGGCAGCTGGGTATATCCAGTTGTCAATATCAAACTCTTCATCATTGTCATCCCCGATAGCATTCACCCTTGTCTCATGTTTAGGATTTTCTGGTGCTCCGAACTCGATCTCCTTCGCATCAATCAAATCCTGTACCTTGTTCTTCAAGACCTAACAATCATCTGCATCATGCCCCGGGCTATCAGAGTGAAAGGCACAGCGGGCATTAGGGTTGTACTTTGGTGATGTGGTGTTGGGATTCTTCGGGGCTTCCCTTGGCAACACTAGATTGGTTTTCAGTAACTGTGGTAGAATCTGAGACAAAGTCATGCTGAGACGGGTGAATTGCCTTCGAGGTATCTCGTCCTTTTGTTGGTTGTTGTGATGTGGAGCACCAGCAGGTCTTGAAATAACAACCGCATTAACAGCTTGGCAGCGTTCAGGTCTACTCTGGCTTTTCGAACCGTAGACGGCATTGGACTCTTTCTTAAAAGGTTTCTTCTCGGTGCTTGATGAGGCACCCTTCTGTATCTTACCAGCCTCAATCCTCTCACCGGTTATAATTAGCTTTGTAAACCTAGACGACGAGCTTCCAATCAGATGATTGAAAAATGGACCAGACAGGGTCCCCAGAAACATATCCACAAGCTCCCGATCAGCCAAGGGTGGTTTCACTCTTCCGGCGAGGTCCCTCCACTTCTGAGCATAATCTTTGAAACCTTCGCCCGTTCCCATTGACATACCCTGGAGTTGGGTACGCGTGGGAGCGAGGTCGGAATTGTATTGGTACTGCCTGTAGAAAGCAGTAGCCAAATCTTCTCAACTGCGGATACTGGCTCCGTCCAACTGGTAAAACCATTCAAGCTGAGTCCCTGAGAGACTGTCTTGAAAGAAATGGATCCACAGGTTCTTATCAGCGGTGTATGGCTTAATCTTCCTCACATATGATCGGAGGTGCAGCTTCGGGCAAGAAACTCCGTCATACTTAGCAAAGGCTGGTGCTTTGAATTTGTAGGGAATCACCACCCCAGATGACAGACCTAGATCACCAAAGTCCAGACCAGGCACTTTCTGAACTTCCATCGCACTCAATCGGTCTTCCAGTTGTTTATATCTATCCTCAGCAGGAGGATACTGGTCTTCGTCAAAGTCTGTCTCATTGTCTGAGACCACAGGGCTAGGAGCCTTCCTTTCCTCCTGACTATCTTTCCCTCCAAATGAGGTGGTCAAATCTACTTCATCTCGTAGCCTGTTTCCAAACCTGTGACCTGTGTTAAACAGGACTGTCCTCTTCTTCTTTTTCTTCTTCTCTTTCAGAATCAGTGTCTTCAGATCTTGCTGAACCTTAGCTAGATTCATGAACAACTCTTGGAATTGGGCATTATGGGCCTGTAGGGCCTTGATTGCTTGCTCAGTTGAAGGTTCAGCAGACATGATGAGTGCTAAAATAAACAGCGAAGAAGATAAGAGACCTGTAATGGGTACCTGTTATGAAGTGCATGGGATGAAATGCGTATGATATGATTTCAAAGACAATCGAGAGATTCAAATTTGTAAACCAGAAAGGAAACACACTTTTATTAGATAAACTTTTAAAATTCAAATTGTTCAACAGATGCCCTTAAGGCGTTACAAGGAAGGAAATACTGGAAAGTAAATGAAGACTGGAAAGGAAATCATCAAAGGACAATCAGTGCTCCCATGGTCGCTTCTTGTCGATGCGGACATAGTCATTGAGAATCTGCTCGTTCTCCAGCTGCCTAGTCAACTTCTGGATCTTCTGCTTTTGCTCGTTGAACTTTTCTCGGTAAGCATCCTGCTCCTCTCTCAGTTGCATCCAATACCTCTTCAGTGCCCCCAATGTCAGTGGGCATATGAGGATGGAGGATGGTCAGAAGAACCCCTTCTTCATTATCAACTTCAACAATGATAGGCCGGATGGCTTCATATGGCATACCCAGCTTTTGGGCACGGATACGGACCCATCTGAGATATGACTCCATCGGAAGAGAAGTCTTTCGGCCCAGCTCATGTGGATCAGATCTGTGAACTCTATCCCAAGCCCTTATGAACCTGCGGCATTGCTCGTCGCTATCCCCTTGAAAATCAAAGATGATACTAGGCATTAACAGCTCATGAGGTCCTTCTCTTCTGGCTCGCCCAAACTGACGTAAGGCCAAGCACGGATTGTAATAAATTCCTCCGTTGGTTCCTATCAATGGAACATTGGGGTACTCCTCACATCGATCGATAATAGCCACCTCATCCATACCCTTGAGAGTCCAGATGATGTCATTATGGGAGAGAGACATAACCCTATAAGCCCAGCCCATTCCTTCTTTGTTCTTCAGCACTAATTTGGGGAGGTGCGAAATAAACCACCTCGCCAATAAAGGAGAACAGCACATCAAGGTTCCCCGCTTTCGGGCAGTACGAGCATAAAGCTAATGAAGAATGTCACCCAAAAGAGTGGGTACAGGATTACGAGAGATGAAGATTTTCACCACACTCACATCAACAAAGGAGTCAGAGTTCGGAAACAATACCAAGCCATATATCAGAAGAGCCAGAATATCTTCGAATTCCTTGAAGTCCAGACTATCCCAGAAATAATTATCCTTACCAACCAAGAACTTAGTCAGAAAGCCCTTTGCTCCACTTCTAGTCTCCCAATTAGCCATCACCTCATCCTTTGTCATATGAAGGGTTGCAGCAATCTCTTTTGGCTTAAGGATCTTCTCCTAACCAGTAAACAGGGTCTGCTCCCGGATAGGGATACCAAGTAGGTCAGAGAACACTTCTAAGATGGGGACCAGCTGGTAGTCTTGAAAAGTAAAGCAATGGTACATCGGATTATAGAACTGGACCAAAACACTCTGTTGGTGTAAGCCCTAGAGGCCAATACTTTTGGTACTTGTATCGAATTATTTATTAATAATAAAAGGCATTTCTTTATTATGTTTGCTTTCCAAAATAATAAAGTCCCTAGAATGGTTTATTGGTTTAATGAAATGTTAAGTGTGACTTAATCATGAGATCCCATTAAACATAAGACACTATTCTTAAAGTATCTGTAGTCAAGCTTTAATGTGAAGTGGGATAACATTAAAGCATTAAGATTATTATGAAGATAGACTGATGATCACATCTCATGGATCATAGATAAGGAGTTATCAAGTCTTGACATAGGTATGAATATTAGGAGTAATATTTATACTGGATTGACCCGCTATGAGAATACTACATAGAATGTTATGCAAAGTGTCATAAGTTATTCTCATGATGATAATGGTGTATACCACCCTTCGACCTGAAACCACTATGGACCCTAGATGTAGAGTCAAGTACTTTATTGCTGATCAAATGTCATCCGTAACTGGATGACTGTAAAGACGGTTGATGGGTACTTCACAAAGCATGCTAAGGGACATGAGTGACCTAGATGGAATTTGCTCATCCTGCATAACAGGATAAATGTCTAAGGGCCCAATATTGAACTGGACAAGGGTGACACAGTGTATGCCTTGTGTTCAATATAGACATGAGGGCAAAAGGGTAATTGTACAACACAAATATTATCACGGAAAAGGTTTGGTCAGATTACATGACATTTTTGTGACTTGGGTAACAGTGATGTGTTGCTAGATACCGCTCATTGTTTATTATATTTAAATGTGTGATTTAATATAATTGCCAACGTCGCGAAAACCTACAGGGTCACACACATAAGGACAGGTTGATGAGAGATAGAATAAATAAGGAACACCGTAAGGTACAGTGCACTTAAGTGTAATACGGAAAGTGGTAAGGTACCACGTGGATAAGTGATATATGGTACGTCATAAGGTATGATGTCCATAAGCTTAATTGGGCTTTTAGCTTATAGCCTTAATTGGGCTTTTAGCTTTTAGCCCACACGAGTGATTCTATAAATAGATCCCTTGTGATGAAGCAATTTCACTTGATGCAATTTCGTTTTTGATTCTCTCTATCACTCAAAGTTTCCGTTCGTGATCAGCTAGCACTGTGACCGGAAGCGATCTGTTCGTGTGGACTGAGTAGAGGCGTTGTTCTTCCTCAACGCTCGTGATCACAACATCAAAGGTCTGAATCTCCACAAGAGGTAAATGTTTTTATCACTAACCATGCTCATTCGTAAGGATCGCTAAAGGAAATTTTTAAATTCCGCTGCGCTTTTGATCGCAATTTTCCTTCAGTGGTATCAGAGCCACTTACGAAACCATGGATCTGATAGTTGTTTATGTTCTATATTTTCTGTTTTGATTCGATTAAAACCAGAATGAATTGAATAATAAACGAGTAATTAAATTTGGAATCTATTGTGTACGATTTGGATGATTGATGTTGACTATGCTTCGGAATTCGACATTAGTATGGTGAAGCAGCGATACATCGATCGTCCATAGGTTACACAAATAAGATCGATCACTTTTATATATGATATAAATAAATCTGATGCAACGATGGTATATGGGATATACTGTTTCTGTTTCGTTCATTCAAACACTTGATGATTGTTATTCCTTTGACCGATCACTGTTCATATGCTTCGGAATCCGACATTAGTATGGTGAAGCAATGGCATGTGATTAATCATACTGAATTATCAATCGCGATGTGTTTGACAGCATGAAACTGTTGCATTAGGGTTCATGACAGCACAAGGGTTGTGTTGTTGCAGAGTTATGCGATTAGGGTTGTGAATGCACAAGAGTTGTGCGAAAATGACGCCGATTTCAAATGAATTGTTCATTAAAATTTTGCATCGGGGCACTGCCCCCTTGACCCCTGTTCGCTGAACGGTCAGCGGAACCACCGTCCGCTGACCGGGCAGCGGAACCCCCGGCTAACTCTGCGTAGTGTGATCAATCATCGAAATTTAATTTGCCTTTTTTTTAATTAACAAAATTTAAACTAATAATAAATGTGTGTTTATTATTATTGTCTTGTGGTGATCAGTTATGGCCTTAGTTTATTTTCCGTTATTTTGTTTTGGGATTGTAAAATACGGCCTGCGTGTCGTGCCTCTCTCTAAAATTCTTGATGTAACTTCTTTTCTCATCTCACTCCCTCGTATGTAAAACGAGTTTCTTTTATGTAATGTAATGTTATGAAGAAAGAGAAGAATACAATATCAAAGGAGGATAACCTTGGAGATCTTGCTTGGAGAAGTTTAGATTGTTATTAGGTTAGCTTAGGTTCTCTCATTGGCTTGGGAGAACAATTGCGCTAGGGGCCATAACTGTATCTTTTTATGTATATTGATGCATGTGTTTGTATGTTGATGCATGAGAGAGACGAATTACATGTTAAGCCGGTGATATCAAACTAATAACAAAATCCCTCAAGTTAAATATTAAGTTCATGCTTTCCAATTTTTAGCACTCATCAAGACTAGTATCGAACAATGTAGGTTTCGCCTACGCGAGGTGCATGTTCTATATTAGTAAGGTGCGATGGGATAATTGTAATATCCAACTGCTAAAACAATGGGTCAAACTTAACTAAACACATTATAATAAGATTATACATGTTTAGAAGCAAGAGTTGGGAATGATTCATATGATGAATTAGAATAAGGAGTTATTCACCCAACTGAAAATATTCGAGAGTTGTATGAGATACAATTGGAAGGAGTTCCTACCTAAATAACCTAGTTTTGTGTAATCAGCCTAACGCTGACTTAGAACGAAGTGAAATGTGGATCTCGACCCACTAGAAAGTCTTCCAACGGGATTTTCCGAATCAGATGATGAGGGTCATTTGGTTTGAGTAAAATAGTGGGAGCATATTTGATTAAAGGCCTAATTAAATATGTTGTTTTAATGATACTTATATTTTCATTTTTTTTTGTAGATTACCATGACAACAAACAACCATATTTTGCGATCAATCCTAGATAAGGAAAAATTGTCTGGGACAAATTTCCTGGATTGGCACCGAAATCTGAGGATTGTCCTCAAGCACGATAAGAAGCTGTATGTCTTGGAGACACCTGTTCCTGAAGAGGAACCGCCTAGTTCGGCACCTAAGGCAGAAAGAGAAGCTTATAAGAAGCATTTTGATGATGCTAACGAAGCCGCTTGTCTCAAGCTAGCTACTATGAACTCGGAGTTGCAAAAGCAACACGAGAATATGTCAGCGTTCGATATGATCGGACATCTGAAAATGCTCTATCAAGAGCAGGCAAGAAATGAGAGGTTTCAGGTTTCAAAGACCCTTTTTAACAGCAAGTTATCTGAGGGAAACCCTGTAGGTCCCCATGTACTCAAAATGATTGGGTATGTGGAGAACCTTGAAAGGTTAGGGTTTCCGCTTGGAAAGGAACTTGCAACTGATTTTATCTTGCAATCGTTTCCATATATCTTTAATCAGTTTGTCATGAATTTCAACATGAATGACATGGATAAGAGTCTTCCAGAATTGCTAAGCATGTTGAAAACTGCTGAGCAGAATATGAAGACAAAAGGGAAGTCCATTCTGATGGTCAGTAATGGAAAGAAGCTGAACAAGAGGCCTACCAAGCAGGTTGGTAAAGGGAAAGGAAAGGAATTTACCAAGCCTAAACCTACTGTTCCTGCTTTGAAGCCTAGTGGAGGCATAGCAAAGGAGGGCACTTGCTTCCATTGCGGTAAGACCGGACATTGGAAGAGAAACTGCCCAAAGTACCTGGAAGATATGAAAAATGGAGTAGGGACTTCAAATTCAGGTATTTTTGTTATTGAAATTAATTTATCTACTTCTGCATCATGGGTATTAGATACTGGATGCGGTTCTCACATTTGTACTAATGTGCAGGGGCTAAAAAGGAGTAGAGATTTGGCAAAAGGTGAAGTTGACCTACGAGTTGGAAATGGAGCAAAGGTTGCTGCTTTAGCCGTAGGAACTTATGTTTTGACTTTACCTAGTGGTTTAATAATTCAGTTAGAGAACTGTTATTATGTACCTGCAATTAGTAGGAATATTATTTCCGTTTCTTGTTTGGACAAGTTTGGTTTTTCATTTATAATAAAGAACAATTGTTGCTCTATTTATTTGAATGATATATTCTATGCTTCTGCACAAATGAACAATGGACTATATGTCCTTGATCTTGAAATGCTAATTTATAACATTAATACTAAACGGATTAAACCTAATGAGTTAAATCCAAGCTACCTTTGGCACTGTCGCTTAGGCCACATAAATGAGAAACGCATTTCCAAACTCCATAAAGATGGACTCTTTGACTCTTTTGATTATGAATCATATGAGACATGCAGATCTTGTTTAATTGGAAAGATGACAAAGTCCCCATTCACAGGAAAAGGTGAAAGGGCTAATGATCTTTTGGCCCTCATACATACTGATGTATGTGGACCACTGAACATACCAGTCAGAGGAGGTTTTCAATACTTCATCAGATTTACTGATGATTTCAGTAGATATGGTTATGTGTATTTAATGAAACACAAATTTGAAACCTTTGAAAAATTCAAGGAATTCAAGAATGAAGTACAAAATCAACTAGGTAAGAATATTAAAGTTCTTCGATTAGGTCGAGGCGGTGAATATTTAAGCCTAGAGTTTGATGACCATCTAAAGGAATGTGGGATTTTATCCCAACTTACTCCTCCCGGAACACCACAATGGAATGGTGTATCTGAGAGAAGAAATCGACCCTTGTTAGACATGGTTCGATCCATGATGAGTCACGCCGATATTCCGAACTCCTTTTGGGGACATGCACTATTGACTGCAGCTTACACACTTAACCGAGTTCCATCCAAAAAGGTTGAGAAGACACCATATGAGATATGGAGTGGTAAGAAACCACATATGTCTTACATGAAGATTTGGGGTTGCGAAGTTTATGTGAAACGACAAATTTCAACTAAGCTTGAGCCCAAATCTGACAAATGCTTATTTGTGGGGTATCCTAAAGAAACAAGAGGGTATTACTTCTACAATCCTTCTGAGGGCAAAGTGTTTGTCGCTCGAACTGGAGTTTTTCTGGAAAAGGATTTTATTTCCAAAAGAATCAGTGGGAGGAAAATAGAGCTTGAAGAAATTCAAGAACCACAAAGCATTGATACACCTATGGAGGAATTAGAGCAGGAAACACAAGTAGTTGTGGAAGAGAAACTTGCTCAAGTAGAACAAGACCAGCGTAGGTCAAGCAGGATACGTCAACAACCTGAGAGATATGGATATCTCATAAGTGATCTGGGTGATGTATTACTCATGGATCAAGATGAGCCTGTGACCTACCAAGAGGCCATAACCGGTCCTGAGTCCGAGAAGTGGCTAGAAGCCATGAAATCTGAAATGGATTCCATGTACACAAACCAGGTTTGGACCTTGGTAGAGCCTCCTATAGGAGTTAACCCTATAGGATGCAAGTGGGTCTTCAAAAAGAAGACTGACATGGATGGTAAGGTACATACCTATAAGACAAGACTGGTTGCAAAAGGCTATAAACAAATTCATGGGGTTGACTATGATGAAACCTTTTCACCAGTTGCAATGCTTAAATCTGTTCGGATTTTACTTGCTATCGCTGCATATCATGATTATGAAATATGGAAGATGGATGTCAAAACTGCTTTCCTTAATGGGAATCTTCTTGAGGATGTGTACATGACACAACCTGAAGGATTTGATATACCAGAGGAAGCCCAAAAGATATGTAAGTTACAGCGATCAATTTATGGATTGAAGCAAGCTTCCAGAAGCTGGAATCTTCGTTTTGATGAAACAGTAAAACAATATGGATTCATCAAGAATGAAGATGAGCCTTGTGTCTACAAGAAGGTTAGTGGGAGCATGATCGTATTCCTGGTATTATATGTAGATGACATATTACTCATTGGAAACGATGTCCCTACCTTGCAACAAGTGAAGACTTGGTTAGGGAAATGCTTTTCAATGAAGGACCTAGGTGAAGCAGCCTATATATTAGGAATCAGGATCTATAGAGATAGGTCACAAAAACTGCTTGGCCTAAGTCATAGTACATACATAGGAAAAGTGTTGAGACGCTTTAATATGCATGATTCCAAGAAAGGATTCATACCTATGCAACATGGCATGTGTCTGTCAAAAACACAATCCCCTTCAAGTAAGGAAGAAAGGGATCGCATGGATAAGATTCCATATGCATCTGCAATAGGATCTATCATGTATGGCATGCTATGTACTCGACCAGATGTCTTGTATTCTTTAAGTGCAACGAGTAGGTACCAGTCTAATCCCGGTGATGCTCATTGGGTAGCTGTCAAGAATATCCTTAAGTACTTGAGAAGGACTAAGGATTCATTCTTGATATATGGAGGTCAGGAAGAGCTTGCTGTAATTGGATACACCGATGCTAGCTTCCAGACAGATAAGGATGACTTTAGATCGCAATCTGGTTATGTGTTTTGTTTAAATGGTGGCGCTGTGAGCTGGAAAAGTTCAAAGCAAGATACAGTTGCTGATTCTACAACCGAGGCTGAGTATATTGTTGCCTCAACTGCAGCAAAGGAAGCTGTTTGGATCAAGAAGTTCATTAGTGAACTTGGCATAGTCCATAGCATTGTGGATCCCATTGATCTCTATTGTGATAACAATGGTGCTATCGCACAAGCTAAGGAGCCTAGATCTCACCAACGTTCCAAACACATACCTAGGCGTTATCATCTCATTCGAGAGATAATCGATCGGGGAGATGTGAAAATATGCAGAGTACCTACACTTGACAATGTTGCTGACCCATTAACAAAGCCTCTTGCGCAGCTGAAGCATGATGGACATACTAGATCTATGGGTATTAGGGGTATGCCTGATTGGCTCTAATGCTAGTGGGAGATTGTTGGTGTAAGCCCTAGAGGCCAATACTTTTGGTACTTGTATCGAATTATTTATTAATAATAAAAGGCATTTCTTTATTATGTTTGCTTTCCAAAATAATAAAGTCCCAAGAATGGTTAATTGGTTTAATGAAATTTTAAGTGTGACTTAATCATGAGATCCCATTAAACATAAGACACTATTCTTAAAGTATCCGTAGTCAAGCTTTAATGTGAAGTGGGATAACATTAAAGCATTAATATTATTATGAAGATAGATTGATGATCACATCTCATGGATCATAGATAAGGAGTTATCAAGTCTTGACATAGGTATGAATATTAGGAGTAATATTTATACTGGATTGACCCGCTATGAGAATACTACATAGAATGTTATGCAAAGTGTCATAAGTTATTCTCATGATGATAATGGTGTATACCACCCTTCGACCTGAAACCATTATGGACCCTAGATGTAGAGTCAAGTACTTTATTGCTGATCAAACGTCATCCGTAACTGGATGACTGTAAAGACGGTTGATGGGTACTTCACAAAGCATGCTAAGGGACATGAGTGACCTAGATGGAATTTGCTCATCCTGCATAACAGGATAAATGTCTAAGGGCCCAATATTGAACTGGACAAGGGTGACACAGTGTATGCCTTGTGTTCAATATAGACATGAGGGCAAAAGGGTAATTGTACAACACAAATATTATCACGGAAAAGGTTTGGTCAGATCACATGACATTTTCGTGACTTGGGTAACAGTGATGTGTTGCTAGATACCGCTCACTGTTTATTATATTTAAATGTGTGATTTAATATAATTTCCAACGTCGCGAAAACCTACAGGGTCACACACATAAGGACAGGTTGATGAGAGATAGAATAAATAAGGAACATCGTAAGGTACAGTGCACTTAAGTGTAATACGGAAAGTGGTAAGGTACCACGTGGATAAGTGATATATGGTACATCATAAGGTATGATGTCCATAAGCTTAATTGGGCTTTTAGCTTATAGCCTTAATTGGGCTTTTAGCTTGTAGCCCACACGAGTGATTCTATAAATAGATCCCTTGTGATGAAGCAATTTCACTTGATGCAATTTCGTTTTTGATTCTCTCTATCACTCAAAGTTTCCGTTCGTGATCAGCTAGCACTGTGACCGGAAGTGATCTGTTCGTGTGGACTAAGTAGAGGCGTTGTTCTTCATCAACGCTCGTGATCACAACATCAAAGGTCTGAATCGCCACAAGAGGTAAATGTTTCTATCACTAACCATGCTCATTCGTAAGGATCGCTAAAGGAAATTTTTAAATTCCGCTGCGCTTTTGATCGCAATTTTCCTTCACACTCTTCATCTGCTCGTCCAATTTGGAGGTGACCAAACCCAAGAGGTAACCATGTCTCCTGATGAAGAAGGTGGTATCTGGAATCTTTGCAATCAATTCTTTAAGCATGGGGGGAACCTGGACAAAGTTAATCCGAATGGTATTCCTACGCATGGGCATCATGACCTACAAAACAGAACAAAGATGAATCCCTCCTGTCTTTGAAATAGGTTAGTCTGATGCAAGATGTATGCAATGTTATGATGTCATGATGTCATGATAGAAAGCACACCACAAGTATCCACAAATAGCAAACATGGTAAAGGCACACAAGTCACACAGAGAGCCCTTAGATTTCAGGCTGGCAAGAAGCTTAGGTACTACCCTCTTTCAGTTCAGTTGGTTCAAACCTGTCCTAAAAATAGTAACCGGGTTCTAGAGGATTCTCAATATCACTGACTACCCTCGATCGGTCATAATTCCAGTTTAGCAACCTTTTCTTGCGGCCGGAATCATCGCGAGAGTTTAGTCTCAATGAGTGTAGCATACTGCTACTGTTCTATGGCCAAGTTGGTCAATTTAAAGGTTCTACGGTCAGTTGGTGCTTAATGACCCCTTAGAAGACTCATATTCTCCTCGTTCCAACACAAGGGATATCAGTACACACTAAAGTGCCACACCAACGTAGCTACTGCTTCAACCGTATCGGTCTACGCCGTACAGTTCCCTCCCAGTTTATTGCTACTTACCTAAAGGGTTTTCCCCAGATCCGGGTTAGGATCTATAGTAACTCCGATACAAGACAAATATAAAGCATACAAAGCAAACAATTGAAAACACAATGATCTAATCCTAAGGTACACCCCACTTATTAAGCGTCCCCATCAGAGTCGCCAGATTTGTGATACGGTGGGAAAGAACAAACTATTTTTTGGAATGCTGGTTTGCATTTTGCGTTTGTTTTCGCAAAATGTCGCGGTAAGCAAGAGTCGCCACCGTCTTTTATTTTATCCAACAAGGAAAGGAAAAAAAGCACAGAAAAATTCATTTTTTGAGATGTTTCTCGGGTCCGGGGGGTAGATTATAGAAAGGGAAGGTGTTAGCACCCTTTGTATCCGTGGTTATCCACGGGCTCTTAGGTACTTGTTCAAAGTGTTTTCAAAATTTTCTTTTTCTTTGTGTTTGTGGGTTTGAAAGAAGTTTTTGTTTGAAAGGTGTAAGTGCGAAAAGTTTTGTTTTGTTTCAGAAAGAGCAAGTACTTAAGAACCATCTACCTACTCGAAAAAGGAATCAATATGTGTTAATGTCCTTTAGACAATGCTATCCCACTATTGATGAGTAGGTAGCATCGTCGTTGGAGTTTTAAGGGTCAATTCGATTAAGGGACGTGTGGTCACTAAAGCAACGTTAGGACGCCTTAGCGGTAACCCTAATGTCTTAGATCATTTTTTTGAGGCAACCATTTCGAGGCAACTATGATCTTTGGACAAGAGGGCGACCTCTAAAACTTCTTATACTCAATGACCACGTTCGAAGGCAACCAAGTGAGGTGTACCCTAAGAGTGCGCATGTGCGAGTGTGTTATTTTCAGTTATTTTATCTTTGTACATGTCAATGGTTATCTATGTTGATTTTAAGTTAAACATTTGATCTTGTCATGCATTCCCTATTATCAAACATCTAACAGTTTATAAGTTGCGGAAATTAAATTACGGAAATTAAACTAACTATTACAAGGCGTCGGGTATTTACATCGCCAAAAGAAACCCTTGAAATTAAAATGCGGAAAATAAATAAGGCGATAAAAAAATGGTAAAGTCCTATTAAACTATTACATTCCAGGAAACAGATACAATTTTGAATAAAAATGGAACGTGTGCGGAAAATTAAATCGAATGTGAGTTTTTAGGGTTTTGACCCTTTTTTGAAAGAAAACATTTTTTTGGTTTATTTTGAATTTATGGAAGGAGTTAAATTAAGTTAATTATTGAATTAATAAATAAATTAATTAATAAAATATTTTTAGGTTTTTAAGTATTTAAAGAAATAAAAATAAACTAATCAAAGTTAATAAAAAACTAATTATCTAAGTTGATATTAATTTATCACAAAAAGATTAAAGTTATTTCCTAATTAAACTAAATCAATTAAATTAATATTTATTTACAAAAATAAAATGCTGAAAATTAATTTAATAAATAAAATATTTTTTTGGTTTTTTTATTTTATTAAGAAAAAGTTTAATTGGTTAGTGATAATAAAAACAATAATAACAAATAAATAAAAGAAAATAATAAAAGAAAAGAGAGAGTTAGGGTTTGGGCCTGCTTTTGGGGTCTGATTAGCAAGTTCAAGGCTCATTTGAGTTGGCCTGCGTTGACCTTTCTTGCTTCCCTGCATACGCGCTGACTTTGGCTCATGGTAGGCATTCATTCTGGACCACCAGATCTGGCCTGGGGGCCATCTGGCGCTTTGAGATTTGAGGACCATGGTACATCACATGCTTGGGTTTGTACTGGAATTTCTGAAGAAAAAATGTAACAAATGAATGGGGGGCCTGGGATTCGAACTGAGCCAATGTGCTTCATTCGTTAACATAGTGGACAACAAATATAATATGGGAAAAACAATTAAATTCCAGAAAATATAAAAAATAAAGCGCGAAATTTGAATTGTCCAATAGGAGGGGCACATCTTCATCTTCCTCGTTGAAACCTGGATATTTACCTGCAGATTTATATCCGCACCTAAATCCGTATGAGCGTCCTAAAATTAGTTCTAGGCCATGAAAACACAATTCAAGACCATGGTCATGTTCGTCTTCCTCCACTGATCATGCCTATGTCCATCAATGGCATCAATTTTGCCTACAGATAAAATGCCCAAAAACAAGAATCAAGAACCCTAGATTCAGCTAGGGGGTTACAGGCTATATAAATGCAATCAAATAATGCAGAAAGCTTCTAAATTGAACGATAAGCATGAATATGCAAAGATTTTGTCAAAAAAGTGCAAGAACAATGATATACGAATTCAACTGAAAGGTGATTTTTTGAGACACTTACAAAGCTTCTGGGCGCGTATGGAGACTGGTTTTGGATTGGTTTCTCTTCAAGGATGGTCCAGCAATTGATTAGTGTGGAGATTTGGTTCTGAATTGGCCTCTATGCACGATTTCAGTTTCAAGCTTTTTGCCAATTTTTTCAAGTTTTCTCTTGGTGATTCTGCAGCTTCTAACCTCTCAATTTTGTGTGCCTCTCTTCTATATGTATTATGGAATGCATTAGGTCAAGAATTATGGTCCAAATCTTCTCCCATCATGGCTTGCATATTTGATTTGATTCCCATTTGAAAACTTGCCAAATTTGTCCAAAATCTATCTTTTTGTTCATGATATGGTGAGATACGAATTTGATGCTGACCATGATGATAATTAAGACCTATAACAACCAAAAAGATCCTAAGTAATCAATATTTGGATTTTATTTGATTTAAATTGATTAAAAATGAAATAATTCAAATAAAAATCAAATAAAATAGAAAATTTGACAAATGGACTCAAGTCTGAGGCTAGGATACGTGTGGAGTGTGACAAGATCAAATCAAGTGGAAAAGAATGGGCCCATTTGACAAAATTTGAAGTTTTGGGGATAGTTGACTTTTGGCAATTTTGCAAAAATGCCCAACTTCAACAATGCATAACTTCTTCAATTTTGAACTTTTGGAAGTATTCTTTGACTTTTTAGAAAGCTTGAGATGTCTTATAACCAACCCTTTTTGTATCATTGCATTTTGATATTCCATGTTCAAGTTATAAGCTTTGGCAAAAAAGGTGTTTTTGTTGACTTTCAAAAATGACCTATAATGTCCAAATTTGTAACTTCTTGTGACTGCATTTCTTGATCTTGGGGTGTGAATATGGATTGTAGGAAATTTCATCCTCTTCAAAATGAGCTTTGGATGGGTCATTTCTCATAAAGTATGAGAAAGTTATGCTTTGTCAAAGTGGAGTTGACTTTTCCTACAAAACCCTAATTTAGCAACTTTTGAGTCTTGGTGAATTTTGAGCAATCTTTGATGAATCATGATCAACCCTTGATCAAATGATGAAATATCCTTCAAAATGAGAATGTTGACAAAAAATATTGAAGTTTGACTGTATGTGGGGCACAGTTGACTTTTGCCCTAGCACAGTCGATTTTTAGACCTTTTGAGCAATTGACTGAGCAAACTTCCTCTGCAAGGCTTGAAATTTGACATGGATGACCTTGAGAACATATTAGGACATTGGGGATAACTTGAGGTCATTTGGATGCAAGGACCTTGATGTAACACAAAACCCTAATTTGAGGTTGACTGCCTTAGGAGATAGCTTGATTGTCCAACTCTTGAGCCACTTGGAGATTTTTCTTGCAATGTTTTGAGAAATATGGGAGGGAAAATTTTGGGGTACAACAGTCTCCATGACCTGTACTTCATCTTCAACCTTCAGCCAGCCATATAATTTGTATCTCATTCATTTGTCAACAAAAATGGAAAATGTAAACATGAAAATTGTGCTATTTTTCCTCACGAATCTAACCATGTAAATTGTAAGGCCCGTAATTTAATTAATAATTTAATTAAATTATTGTTGGAATATTTTTGAAGTTGCGTGGTGATTAATTGGATTTAATTTATTTTATTAAGTGGTGAAATAATATTAGAAGCATAATATTATTTGATGTGGGCTTGTTTAAAGGAATAGAAGTAATAAAGGGGGTGTATTAGTTTTGAGCTCAATAAGGAGTAAAGAGAATAATAGGTTACTTTATTATTGTTAGAAAGAATAGAAAGAGGAAGCAGTAGAAGAATAAGGATTGAGAAGAAGAACGTGAAGCTGCTGAAAAAGGAGGAAAACAGCAGAACGAGAATTCAACCGGAGATTATAGGGCTACCTTCAATATAAGGTAAGGGTGGGGTTCTGACTCTATAATTGGGTTCATGATAATTGGTATGTGGGATTAGATGTGAAAGTGTTATTTTACTCATGAATTGAATGTATGTGTTGTTGTATAATGAGAATTTGATCATTGAAAGATGAATGATGATGTCCCGATGTTGTGTAATTGATGTAGAATTATAGGATAACTGTAAGTGATGATTATCTATGATTAGATTAGGTTTTTAGGGCTTAAAGTATGGAACCCGTAGTGAAAACGCAGAGAAAATCACAGAAATTATGCAGGATAGAACAGGATGTGTCAACCCAAAATTCTATGTGTCGATACAAGAAGGTTTTGAGACTCAGTATGAGTCGACACGAAGAGGTCTTGTGTCAATACATGAGGGCCTTTAGGCTCAGGATGAGTTGATATGTAGGGGCATGTGTCGATACACGGTGTGTGTTAAACTCAGGATGAGTCGATACATGAGAGGATGCGTCGACTCATATTGCGAGTTCAGTGCAGTACGCATCGATCCAAGGAGATATATGTCGACCCGTGTTGTATGAATTTTGGCAGAACCGTTTAGAAAAGGCTAAAACTTGAGTTTTTGGACTCTGTATGTGATATCGTTCGAAGCGTTGAATAGCTAACGCGATGAGCTTTAATTCTTGAGGATTAAAATGAAGAGTAGGAAGGATAACCCTAGTAATCCCAATTAGGACTAGAGTTAATTCTTGCGTTAATCTTTATGTTGGTTTTTATGCAGAATGATGAGGATGAAATGTTTATAGGCTGCTGTTTTATTTGTAACTGTAGGATTAATGATAGTAATGATGTAAGATTACAAAATATCAGTATGAATTACTGTCGTATTAATGTACAACTAAGTTGTTGATGAGATGTTATTAATGATGTTGCGTTGATAATTTATGATGAATAAATGATGTTTGATGAATTATTATGATGATATGAGATGTTGATGAAGAGATGTTGAGATGCTTTAAGATGTAGGCCTTTGGCCAAGGATGATGTTGTATTGAGATGTTGTTAATTATGGTGTTTTCATTACATTCATGATTGTGTCGTATACATTTCACTTTGAGATGGAGCTTATGCTCGTTGAGATGGCCTGTATTGGCGAATATCGAGATGAAGGCTTATGCCTTGTTGATGCCTCTATTAATTGACAATTTTTGAGATGGGAGTTCGGCTCCAATGGTACCACATGCATTTGTATAGTATTGAGTCGTATTATTTGATTGCATAAAGAAGTTGTGCATTGATGTTGTGAATGTGTATTATTGTTGTGATTGTTGTTGATTATGAGATAAGAAGTGGTGATGTTATGTGATCTAATTTAATATATTAATTATCATACGCTTTATTATATTGTTAGATATCTCCACCCTTCTGTTTGAATGTTTCCCTTATGTTGGTAACATGCATGTAATCGAGAGTGAAGGTTGTATACCTTCAATAGTTCGAGTCAGTGTCATTGCTCTGATATGTAACACTCGGGGGGATGAACGCTTGTTGTTTTTGATTGTTGATTATTCAGTTTTTGAACTTTAAGTTGATTACTATTAAATTTTGTTGTTTCAAAGTTGTTGTATTGATGATAAAGATGTTATTAAGAATTTCGCTGCGTAGATGTTGAGTTATTTAATTAAAGATGTTATGATGATGGTTCATCTGATGTTCTAAAAGTGTTATATATCCACGATGAATGCAATGAATTTTGATAGAAGAATTTGTGGCATCCCGATTCGTTTACATGAATGATTTTTATAACTCTGATTTATTTATATAATTTGGCGGGGTAGAATTGGGGTGTTACACAAATAACTAAAGTTATAGATTAAAGATGAATGAGAATTTCTATGGCCCTAATTTGAATCCTAATTTTTTCAGAAACTTCAAACTTAAAATTCTCTAAGCTCAAGCCATGTAAATGAAAACTAAGGATATGTACAGCTTTAGGGCAATGAGGTCTACATTTTATCTTCACAAATGAATCAATAATGATGCTTGTAGAGAGAGTTCAAAGTTAAGGAAACTTACCTCAAAATTGGAAATCGTATTCTGAGTTTGAGCACTCCACAAGGTGTTGTGATGATCAGAATAGCTTAAGTGACCCTCTAGGATGCTAATGCAATGTTTAGTTTGTACTAGAGATGGTTGAATCGTGCTGGAGAAGTCCAAGTGCAATGCTCTATTTTTGAAAATTGAAGATGGTGAAAATGGTGTTACAGTCGTGTAACAGGGTCAGGGATGAGTTCTATTTGATGTTTAGAAGCTTTAGGAACCAAAAGGCTTGAAAACGCACGAGGGAGATGTGAGTTTCAAGTTTTTGGTCAGAATGTGCAACAATGGTGATTTTTGATTCAGTTATGAGTTCTTGTGTGTTTTAGGGCTTGTGTATGCATGTGTTTTCTTGCAAATGACTTGTGTATCTATAAGCAAAAGGTTGGAGATTTTTTTCACAAGGGGTTTATGAGTTATATGATTATGGCTAAGTTTCCTGATTTTGAAGAAAAGTGAGAAATATAGTTTCAAGGTAGAAAGTACAAGCATGTAGAGTGGTTAGGAACTTTAAACATGTTCGCTTATGATCATTTATCTTGAGTGTGGACAGAGGCAACAAGTTAGGAGCTCAAGGAGAGTTGACATTTTCAAAAGCAATGCTTTATCAAAATAGCAATGGTAACTTTGTTACATAAATGGAAAATTATCTTGGATAAAGCTTGAATTAAATGTATAATAGCTCAAAAGCAAGTGTAATCTTCTGATTAGAGAGAGATCTTGAGGTTTATAGGCCTGCAAAGCAAGATTATGCAGCATAGGCTAGAGATTTGAATTCTTGTTCATCACAAAATGACCTATAATTTCAGTTTGAAACCCTAACTTCCTCTCTTCGATTCTCCTTGCTCAATAATAATCTCAAGGAGTTCTTGGACATTTTAGAAATCTTGTAATGTTCTCTATACCCGCTCTTTGAATCACTTTTTAAAATTCCCCTTGGAACTATATGAAAAATGCCATGAAGTTAGGTCAAAATCCTGCCTAAACTAGGGCAAAATTTTCACTAAGTGTTTAGTTTCATGACCATGACTTCATGGATTAATAACTTAAGATCCAAGAATTTATAGGAGAAGTTGTGTAAATCAAAGTTTTAAATCTCAAGTAGATCTACAACTTTGATGTTGAATGTTTCTTTTGAATCATCTTGCATCATGGTGAAAAAATGGCTCAAAGTTATGAAAAAATATGAAGAATTCAACACTTAGAAAATTTTCTAAGTTTGGAAACTTTGACTTTTCAAAATGAAATCTTGAATTTTTGATTTCTTGATGAAAAAGTTTCATATTTTGACATGTTTTGATGAATTGTGATCTTTGACACTTGATTTTGACCAAAAAGTCAAAGTTTGACTTTTCAGTATACAATTGACTTTTGATCAATTGACTGAAAATCAACTATCAATCTAATTGATCTTGAGCAATGTTTTAAGTCATGGAATTGGGTCAAAATTATGCAATTGAACTATTGAGATCATGCCTCAAAACAATTAACCATTTGCTAGGTCAAAAATCAGAAATTGCCCTTTCTCAGTCAAAACCCTAATTTTGACCATTTTTCCCTTTTGATGATCTGATCAAATTTCTTGAGGAATTATGGTCCAAACTTGATAAAATGATACATATGAGTTTATAATGTTGATATGGATCAAAAATTATGAAGTTTGACTGTAAATTGGCCACAATTGACTTTTTCCCCAATACAGTTGATTTTTAGGTCAACTGCTCAATTGACTGAGCAAAAATGTGATCCAAGACTTGAAACTTGACATGAGTAATCTTAAGGGTCCATAATGATCCATGAAAGTCATATGAGTCATTAAAAGTTCAATTATCCTTGTGCAATCTCAAACCCTAATTTCAGTCATCAGTGCTTAAGGAGGTGTCTTGAGCTGATCAAACCTTGTGCAGTCTTGAACCAAAGGAGATATTGTGATGAAATATTTGATAAACGAGAGGGAAAATTTTGGGGTACAACACCTGTATACTAGGACTGGAAGCTGCCATAGATTTGAGAATAAAGCACCTCGAAGTATTTGGGGATTCTACATTAGTCATATACTAGGTTCTACATTAGTCATATACCAGGTTAATGGCGAATGGGATACTAAACACCCTAAATTGATTTCATATCGGGATCATGTTTTAAAGTTAGCTACGAAATTTATAGAGATCGCTTTCAGTTATATCCCACGAGAATAGAATCAAATGGCGGATGCTCTGGCAACTCTGTCGGCTATGTTCAAAGTATCTTGGCCGAACCACGTATTAAGATCAGGCATTTCGAAGAGCCCGCACACTGCCTTGCTATTGAGGAAGACCTGACAATAAGCCTTGGTTTTACGACATCAAGAAGTACATGGAAAGGAAGGAATATCCATAAAACTCCTCTATCATTGACAAGCAAACCTTACGAAGGTTAGCTTCAAAATTCTTTCTGATAATGGAGTGGTATACAAAAGAAACTACGACATGGTACTACTCAGATGTGTGGAGAAGTAGGAAGCAGACACGCTCATGAGAGAAATCCACGAGGGTACTTTCGGAACTAATACAAATGGGCACGCCATGGCTAGAAATATTCTGTGAGCAGGGTATTATTGGTTAACAATGGAAGCTGATTATTATCACTACACGAAAATGTGTCATAAATGTTAGATCTATGCCAACAAGATAAATGTGCCACCGACTCCTCTGAACGTCATGAGCTCCCCTTGGCCATTCTCAATGTGGAGAATTGATATGATTGGCATGATCGAGCCGAAAGCATCTAACAGACACCGCTTTATATTGGTAGCCATCGACTACTTTACCAAATGGGTAGAAGCAGCATCCTACGCCAATGTAACAAGTCAAGTGGTTACACGCTTCATCAAACAGAACATCATATGCATGTACGGTGTCCCAAGTAGGATAATTACAGATAACAGGTCTAATTTAAACAACAAGATGATGAAGAAACTGTGCGACGACTTCAAAATCGAGCATCATAATTCCTCACCGTACAGACCAAAGATGAATGGGGCCGTCGAAGCAGCCAACAAAAATATCAAGAAGATCATCCAGAAGATGGTGAAGACATACAAAGATTGGCATGAAATGCTTCCCTTTGCCCCGCATGGCTATCTCACCTCTGTACGCACATCGACAAGCGTGACTCATTTCTCACTAGTATATGTCATGGAGGCGATACTCCCGGTGGAAGTTGAGATACCATCACTTCGGGTCCTGAGGGAAACAAAGCTGGAAGAAGCAGAATGGGTGCAGACACGACTTGAACAGCTCAACCTTATTGAAGAAAAACGATTGACAGCTTTGTGTTATAGTCAGCTATATCAAAAGAGAATGAAGAGAGCCTTCACAAGAAAGTTCGCCCTTGAATGTTCAAGGAAGGGGATCTAGTGCTCAAGAAGATTCTACTATCTTGCCTCTATTCACGTGGTAAATGGACACCCAACTACGAAAGTCCATATGTAGTCAAAACAACATTCTGTGGAGGTGGTCTCATCCTCACAACAATGGATGGGGAATAACTACTGCATCCGGTAAATTCAAACGCAGTCAAAAAATCTATGTATTAAAAGCTTGATAAGCTCGAACCCAAAAAGGGTGACTTAGGAAAAAAGGAGCGTCCCGGTGGATCGAAAACCCTAAAGGGAGATCCAGGCAAAAATTAGGGGCATATAACAAAAAAATCATCCCGGTGGATTGAAAACCCGAAAGGGCAATCCAGGCAAAAGTTGGGGATTTCATACAAAGAAATAAAGAACAAAGAGACTGTGATCTAAGAACTACGACTATGAACCACGAAGGGAGAGATAGACCTGAATCATACAACTCAAAAGCAAAAGAGATAAGATCATTAAAAGGATATTGGGGGAACAAAAGTAGCGATTATCATTTTTCATTGCCATTTATTATTTTAAAACTTTCTGTAATTACCTCTTTCTAGGAATTGCATCTTGTATTCTCGCCTACTCAGAGGCATATCAATAAAACATTTGTTTTCTTTACATCTTTCGAATTATGTTTTTCTTTTCTCATATTTGTTTACAAAATACTACGATTATTACTTGTGAATATTGTCTTGAAATCATTTTAGGGGGAATTAACAAAATAAAAGCATTTGACAAAACATCAGAAAAAACATTTTGGTTAGAAAAATATTGAAAGAAAATCCACGTCTACATCTATGCACATGGTTATGCCTACTCCTACATCCATGCGTCTATACACAAAGTCTACAGCGTCTATGCCTACACTTGAAACACAAGGACTACATTCGCAGGCGTCCACGCACATGTCTACTCATGCGTCAACAATACAAATTCTATACGCATGTCCACGTCTACGCCTGCGCTTACAACATAAGAGTCTACACATATGACAATATCTACGTCTACACCTACACACATGCCATTACCTACGTCTACGTCTACATACACGCTCACAATATAAAACCAATGTTCAAATTTTGCTAACATTGTCCACTGTGTTCAAGATCAACAATGCTACGAAAACCCACAACACCAGGAATCAGTAACTCCAAGCCAATGGTTTAAATGAGAGAATTACTGAAATAGTCTTCATAATATTTCAAGGCATACGCGCATCTTACACACATTTCATACATACACACATTTTGCATATCTCGAGCATACATACACTATGCATTCTTGCATACAATACGCATATATTCAGGGTTCCATATCGATCTCAAACATCATACATTTTGTATACATCCAAACATCTCGATATCAGACATCATATGCATGTATCATGTAGCAAACAAACAATACTACCCTCGATTCAATCATCTAAGGGTCCATTAACCAAATACTTCTCCTGTGATCCAATCCATCATCTAAGTCTCCATGATGTAACGCGTGCAGCCCATTACCTAAGTCTCCATGCAATAATGAAAGAAACTCAGTACATTGCCTCTAAGCCGCAATGCATTCTCAGAACTCAACATATTGCCTCTAAGCCGCAATGTATCCTCAAAACTCAAACACATTGCCTTTAAGCCGCAATGTATTCACAAACTCAACACATTGTCTCTAAGCCGCAATGCATTCTCAGAACTCAACACATTGTCTCTAAGTCGCAATGTGTCCTCAAAACTCAAACACATTGCCTCTAAGCCACAATGTATTCGCAAACTCAACACATTGCCTCTAAGCCGCAATGCATTCTCAGAACTCAACACATTTCCTCTAAGCCGCAATGTATCCTCAAAACTCAACACATTGCCTCTAAGCCCTAATGTATTCGCAAACTCAACATATTGCCTCTAAGCCGCAATGTAGTATCCAAACTCAGAACATTTCCTCTAAGCCACAATGCAAAACTCAACACCTTGCCTCTAAGCCGCAATGTATTCTCAAAACTCAACACATTTCCTCTAAGCCGCAATGTAGTATCCAAACTAAGAACATTACCTCTAAGCTGCAATGCATTCTCAAAACTCAACATGTTGCCTCTAAGCCGCAATATTTCTCAAAACTCAAACATATTGCCTCTAAGCCGCAATGTATTCACAATCAAAACCATCGCCTCAGACTTCATGCAGCGGTGCCCAAGAACCAAATCCAGCTCATCGTCTCAGAATTCACGCAGAGATTCACAAACCTAGCCCCTTGCCTCAGTCTTCATGCAGCAATGCATTTCGTTATTCCATAAACACTGATCATCGCCTCAGACTTCATGATGCGATGCTCAAAATAAAACAAAACTCTAGCCCATTGCCTCAGACGTCATGCAGCGATTCGCGAACACAACCCATGGCCTCAGTCTTCAAGCAGCCATGCATCATCAATCATTGTTATATTCATCCTCCAAATGGGTGAATAAACCAAGACATACAGAATTGCGCTCTTAAGTTCAAAACCACCTGCCTCATTATCAAACCCTAGTAAGCGATACATCATCAGCTTTGCCTACTTCTTTGAGACTTGTAAGGGTATGTTGTATCAGTGTAACCTTATGTTTGTCGAATAAATTTCGGAATACTTCAAGTATTCAATAAACTTCCAATCAAAATGCGCAAGACTCGAGTTTTCTCACGCTATTAGACTGGAAGATAATTGAATAGGGGCAGCTGTCGTACCCCAAATTTGTCCTACCTCGATGATTTTATATTTTGAGATTAAAATTGAAGAAATATTCAACTAAAGACGGTACAACAGTATCTGATGGTCCGTCTTTATCTGACTAGGGGGTGTACCTTAAATTCAGGAGAATTGGGCTATCTAAATCAGAAAGACCCATATACCCATAGGCCCATTCGTGAAGCATGTTGTCCAATGGCCCATGAGAAACGAATATTAGAACTATTTCAAAAGGGAAATCAAACTTTTAATTATATAGGGCCCATTAAGGTTTTTAGATAGCCCATTAGTCATTTTTAGGAATTATTTTGTTACTGGTTTATTTTAAGGGAAACATTATTATTAAACATTTTTTACTTATTTTTTTATTATATAAACTACTTATTAATATTGGGTCCAGTCTGTTACAAAGTGACCCAATTAGGAGTATTACGGTAAACAAAATAGAAAGTCGGGCCCATTTAGAAATCATTTTTGTTATGTTATTATTATTAAACTTTTATTAAGAGATTTATTATAATTATTTTATTAAAAATATTTTAAAAAATATATTTATTGGACATTTTTTGTTACAATTCTTTTATATCTGTTAAAGTTTGAAAATGTATTGTAAAGAAGTCCAAAAGATTGGGCCCAGTACCGTATCAAAATTATAATATTGTTTACAATGTAAGAAAAACAGTAACGCGTTGGGCTGAATCTTGATAGGCCCAAGATCCATTTATTCAACAAGCTGGACAAAACAAAGAATATTGCAGGGCCCATGTTTGAGAAAACAGATACTGTGTAAATCATAGCCAAAATTGCGCATGTTTCTATCAAACTAGCAAGTATTGTACAGATTGCAACTCAATCAAATCTTTTTTTACAGTTCAAATCTAAAATAATATTAAATCAAATCTTTGTTATGGTTAAAAACGAAATTGTACATAATCAAATACACAGAATCAGTGCTCATTGCATTCAATCAACAAAATCAAATATGAATTGAGTCCCAATTACATCTCAAAATCAAATATACATAATCAATTACAATGAATTTCAAATCCCTAAATCTTCAATAATCCTAAATCTAAGCTCTAAAATTATAACAGCAAAATCATAACCCTATAAATACGAGGACAGAAAATTCAGAAAGGAGGATTATTGAGAATTTGGAGATGAAAATGAAGAAGAACGAAGAACAAATACCGAGCAGATTTATTGAAGACAGAGAAGGAGAGTGATTAGAGTTTCATCAATTGAAACCCTAATCGTGTTGTTGTCACGCTGTCGGCCACCACCTTCGAGCTTCACCGAGACCTGCAAAAAGGAAGACGGTCAAAACCTAATCGATTGGAAGCAAAAGTCAGGATACAGAAACACGAAAGGGGTAAGATAACGTAGCTTCCTGTTTGTTCTATTATTGATTGGGGTTTTGTTGGGTCGATTGGGTGGTTTTAGAGGGAAAGGGGTTCGATTTAGGGCATGCCACTATGGTGGTGTTTTGGGGCTAGGGTTTGTAAAGAAGAAGGAAAGGCTAAGAGAGGGAGAACAAGGATGACCGGAAATGAAAACAAAAATATATCAAAATAAAACTTATATTATGTAATGATTTTGTATATACATGATCATAGTAATAACATGTTCCATTCTATCATGTCCATTTGATCCATTGGACAGCCGTAAGGTCAAGTCCACCATGCGTCCCATGCAACCTCACGCATCCGATTATCCAGGCTCTCAAAAAAACGTGTTTGGGCCTTGCCCAATTTCTTTTCACACCCCCCTTTTGCCTAATTACTAAACCACAAAACAACATACCCCCCCCCCTGATCTGAGTTTTCAATGGGCCTAGCTCAGATCTCCTTTTAACACCCCCCCCCCCCCTGTTTTATTTGTTAATTAGAATTTACACTCCCATTAATTTAATTTATTTATTTTCTTTTATAATTCAAGTATCATTTCTAATTTTTATAAATAAACATATATATTATTTATTTACAATAATTATTATTATTATCAAATAGTGATTTATTATTATTATTATTATTATTATTGATATTATTATTATATATTGTTATAATTACTTAATTTTTTATTATTATTTATAATTATCATTTATTATTTATAATCCCTTTTTATGTAAATATTATTATTAATATATTTTATTTACTATTTAAATATTACTATATTATCAAATAAACTTATTTTATATCAAAATTGCATATGTTATTTTATATATTGTTTGCATTAAAATGTTTCCTAATCATGCATTAATCAAGATCTTTGCAATTAATATGATTAAAAAACACAAACAAATCATCAAACTATTTTTCGCAATAAACTAAGCTAATCAATTGTTTTTGCAAAAGGGTTTCAAACTGGTTTTGATCAAGATCTCCGCAATCACTACTCCCGACCAAAATGCGAGGTGATTCAAAGTACATTTGCGACCCCTAAAAAATACCAACCTCATAGGAACTACGAATTGGGACTATGATTCCTCATAAGAGGATACGTAGTCATACGATCAAAAATCGTGACGAGTCTTTCTAATTAAAACTTGAAATCCTGTTTACCCCAAACCTAAACCTAGAGCCTAGTATCCTTGAGAACAAGGTAGATGAAAGGTGCCTAACACCTTCCTTTCGTCTAATTGAGTCCGAAACCTAGAATCTATGCGAATTAGGTTTTTCTGTTATATTCCCTTCTCTTAGGATAAAAAACTAATAGTGGCGACTCTGATTTAAAAACCAGTCGCAATAACAAGCCTAAATAAGTGCGTATCAACGATGATTTCCCTTACAAACAACTCATAGCGCAGTTAGAAGACAACACCATTGAATGCGATGTAACCTTTAATACTAAGACTGATGAAGTCATGGAAGCAGTTTACACTAAGAACACATTACCATGGTACACCGAATTTGTTAACTATTTGGCCGTTGGAGTGCTTCTACCAGATCTAACCTATCAACAAAAGAAGATGGTCTTCCACAATTTTAAACAATATTATTGGGATGAGCCTCTACTATTCAAGAGAGGCACCAATGGTATTTTTCGCCGATGTATCCCCGAAGATGAAATAGAAAACATAATTTCCCATTGTCATGCTACTCCCTATGGTGGACATGCAAGCACTTCAAAGACTTGCGCTAAGATTTTACAAGCTGGCCTCTATTGGCCTAACTTATGGAAAGATGTCCATATTACAGTCATAAATTGTGACCGATGACAATGCACTGGAAACATCTCCAGACGCGACGAGATGCCTCCAAAAGGCATTTTAGAAGTAGAAGTCTTTGATGTGTGGGAAATTGATTTCATGGACCTTTCCTGTCCCCTTTTAGAAATAAATACATACTTGCTATTGTAGATTATGTGTCAAAATGGATCGAGGTTGTAGATTCCCCAACAAACGATGCACGAGTAGTAATCAGGCTCTTCAAAAATATAATTTTTCCTAGACTCAGTGTGCCAAGACTTGTCATCAGTGATAGTGGTTCACATTTTCATTTCAAAAATCTTTGTAGAACTATTAGTGAAATATGGAGTCTGACACTGTGCAGAAACACCATATCATCCCCAAACAAGTGGACAAGTAGAGGTCTCCAATAGAGAGATTAAGAAAATCTTAGAAAAAACAGTTGCCAATTCTAGGAAAGATTGGTCGTCCAAATTACATGAGGCATTGTGGGCATATAGAACAGCCTATAAGACATCCATAGGAACAACACCATTCAAACTAGTTTATGGAAAATTATGTCATCTGTCAATAGAACTCGAGAATAAAGCTTATTGGGCAATCAAAACCCTCAACTTAAGCTACACTACCACAGTCAAAAAACAAATCTTAGATATCTATGAGTTAGAAGAACTTAGACTAGATGCATATGAAAAGGCCAGGATCTATAAAGAAAGAACAAAAAATTGGCACGACAAGCACATATCTAGGAAAGAGTTCAATAAGGGTGATGTAGTGCTCTTGTTTAATTCTAGACTTAAATTGTTCCCAGAAAAACTTCATTCTAGGTGGTCCGGTCCGTTTGAAATAACTAATATATTTCCAAGTGGAGCTATCGAAATTAAAGGAAAATCTAGCAAACCGTTTACCGTAAATGGGAAGGGCTTGAAGCACTATCATTGTATAGAAAACAAAGACTATTCCGCTAGTTTCCATCTAGCAGAGCTACCCGCTCACTCCCAGATTTAACCACCTATTAGAATTATGTCGAGCTTAAGACATAAAACAAAGCGCTTAGTAGGAGACACCCCACTTTCTAGTATTTTATTTTGATTTACTAATTTTTATCTTTTCATTTTCTTACTTTTCTTTATTTTTCTTTTTCATAAAAGTTTTGCAGTATTGTTCTCTAACGTAAACCACTACTAACTTAATTCTAATTGTCAACTTACTTACAAGATAACTTAATTTTGAGCTAACCATACTAATTAATGATGCAAGAAGTTGACACAATGGAAATAGCTTTAAGAGGAAGAGCCCATTAGAAGCATTTTGAGGCACTGGATGCAAGAGAAATGGAACTAACTTTCTACCCTAATGGACCTACCATGACCACTTTAGGTATTAGAGATAGTGTAATGTATTTGTTGAACCAAATAGGTTGGGATACTTTTCCTTTTATAAGAAGATTTAGTTTTTATATAAAGCTGACCTTAGATTTCCTAAGCACACTCATATTTTTGCCTGGCCATGGATTAGGATTCAATCGAGGCCTAACCACCTTTAGAATTTTTGGTATTGAATACTAGTATAATAACTGTGAACTTGCTAATCTGTTAGGATTTCCTAGTGACCCACATGTTTTTACCTGTACCTAAGAAGACCTTCTTATGGACCGTGAACTTGGATACTTCTGGGATAGTATAATCGGAGATAGCATCCCTGAACCTGATAACATGTTTTCTGAAAGTATCCATAACCCTGCTATCCGCTACTTCCATAAGTTTCTTACTCACACTCTTTTCGGAAAACAGCAAAACATTACTTCTGTGTCCAAAGATGAGCTCTTTATCATGTATTGTGCCTCTAGAAACTGCCTCGTTAATGCCGCTACCTTTATGATAGCTAACTTTGATCGTATTGCACAAAATGATCATGCCCCTACCTTGGTGGGAGGCTTAGTGACCATGATAGCCAATGCTATTGGAATGCGAAACCACTTTTAAGACTCCACCCTCTAGGTAAATTTCAACCCATGAATATACGGTTTAGTTTCAACACTGGAATAATTAGAAATCTTGGCCCTAGAGAATTTGAACTTCTCATCAACAACCAGGTTATGCAACTCTTCACCTTACCAAATCCAAGAATATGTATTCATAACCGAAATAATTGGCTTTTTGATCTGGAAGTACAATCAACTTCACCTCATGTTTCTCCCGAAACACCTTAAATTTATGACCATAATGATGCTTTTCTTTCTGATACCGAAACAGATCCCAAAACACCTCTATTTTATCACCATTTTCCACCCACCGAGCAACCTAGCCCTTCATGTTCTTCTTTTTCTCCAGTTGCCTCTACACCTCCCTATGTTGATCAAGATACTGCCATACTTGCTGTGCAAACTGAGTTAAACTGCTTGAGGGAAGAAGTCACTAAATTGCGCATCGAGTTTCATAGTTTTATGGAATTAGTGACGGAGCAGGTGGATCACATTTTTCAGCATATCTACTCCTCTTCTCTCAACACTAACAATAGTGGCTGACATTGCTAGACATTCTACATTTCTATATTTTATTACTTTTTGTTTACTTTATATTTACTTTCTGTTTTTGCTTCTCAGACTATTGGTTGGAAAATTCTAAATTTATGGATTATATTAAAAAATTTGGCACTATACCTGATATTTACATTTATGTTATGCTTTAATGTTACATTATTACTCTATTTCGTACTGATATAAAATATATGTGTGCCTGCACGTATCTCTCTGTAGCTGTGATACGGTGGCAGAACCGACTGTTATACTGGTTTGCATTTTGTATTTGCAAATGTCGCGGTAAGCAAGAGTCACCACCGACTTTTATTTCATTCAACTAAGGAAAAGGAAAAAGAACAGAAAAAACATTTTTTCGAGAATGTTTGAGTACGGGGGGTAGATTATAGAAAGGGAAGGTGTTAGCACCCTTTCTATCCGTGGTTTTCCACGGGCTCTTACGTACTTTGCTCATTTTTAAAATTGCTTGTGTGTGTGTTTGTTTTGAGGAAGTTTTACTTCATGATAACCCTTGTATCAGTCCTCAAGAGTGTGATGAAGTTGTTTTGAAAATTGTTTTGAAAAGTGTTTATGTGAAAAGCTTTGTTTGAGAAAGTACCTAAGAACTAATCTACCTACTAGAAAAAGGTTTGTTCTCTTTCCTTTAGACAACTATCCTATTATTAAGGAATAGGTAGCACTGTCATTGGAGTTTAAAAGGGACGTTCGAAGGGCTGAAATGGTCTATGAAGGCAACAAGTAAAGATACCTTAGCATTTCGAAGGGACTAATCGTCATAAGATCAATTCTTAGGCAACTCGAGGGACAATTAGGGACTATGATCTTTATGACAACTTTGAATCGCGGGTCATTGCTAAGGTATCCCTACGTTCGAGGGACACGACCATTATTTCCGAGGCAACCGAGTGGGGTAAACCCTAGAAATGAACATGTGCAAGGGTGTTTGATTCAGTTATTTTTGTCTTTTTTATCAGATGGGGTAATTTTTTAATTTACAATCTTATAATACACGCCTAATTACTAACAGTTAATATATATGAGAAAATAAAGTGCGAGAATTGTAAAACTACGCTATTACATGGCTTTGGGGCATTTACATAAAAGATACAAGAAATAAAAAGCGGAATTTTAAACCTAGCCTATTACATCCCATAATCAGTTACATTATATGTATATAAAAAATGCGGGGAATAAAATAACACGCGCGAGACAAGATCAGACATCTAAGAAGAAAAACCTAAAAAAGTAATCTAAGTAAACAATAACATCCTTTTGGTTGTTTATTAATTTATTAGAAAAAAGAAGAAATAATCTAAAACCTAAATTCAATTTAAGGAAAATAAATTTGAAATAAAGTTAGCCTAATTCTAAATTCTTTTTATATTTTATTAAGAAAACAATTCAAATAAAAGTGGATCTAGATCCAATTGATTTTAAAATTAATAAAATGAAATTAAAGGTAATTAATTAATTGAATTAATTTTATAAAAAAAACCTAAACTTATTTATTTATTTATTTGATTTTTTCTTTTATCATTAGTAAAAAAAGATTTTTTTGAAAAACTACTAAATAATAACTAAAAAAAATAAGAAAAAAACAAAAATATAGAAAATGGGCTTGGTGGTCAAGAGTAAATGGGGGGGATATTCTGCTGAAAACATTTGGCCCACTTAGGAGAAGCCCATTAGCTGGCCTGATTCAATGAGGATCAACCTCAGGAGTACATGGTGCACCTGCATGTTTGACGCCTCTTGATTTGGATTGATCAAGATCTTATAGCTATGATCTGGAGAGCACACGCTAGGCTGGCTTAATTAACATACATTGGATCTGCAATCTGTAATTGTTAGAAAAATAAAATGACAGACCTGGGACTCGAGCCCAGGTCCTGTCCCTTCAAAAAGTTCCCTTCTACCAACTGCGCTAGATGGTCTTTTGTTATCTCAAATCAAAAAAATACAATATATAAAAAAAGGTCAATATTATGGAAATAAAAAAAATGGCACGCTGATTCAAACGAGCCATTGGGAGGCTGCCACGCAGTTATCTTCCACCTCTGTCTGTCGTGTTAGGTCATTGTACCTATAGCGACAGTTTTCCATCTGTCACTAAAAAACTTGCATTCAAAACAACAACAAAACGCATAATAAATTCATTTTGAGGCCTTAGCTGAATTGCTCTCATCCCCCTGAAAAGGGTAGGACCCTTTGTTTGGACTAATTTTTCCTTATACGGAAAACCCCAAATTGGAGGTTCGAACCCTAGCCATGGCAAATCATTATACCTGCACCTAAACTTCAATTCAACCATCCAAAAATATTGCAAACATAAGAGAGATTAAAGATAAATGATGAGAATGAATTTATATCATAAAAATCATAGCAATCGGGATCAAAGAAATGTGCAAACCGTGGTATGGTTGGGGTACGTTTCCGCCTGTCTTAGGACTTGGTAATGATTGGGAATGATCCAGGAGACTAGTAGGAATGCGTTTGAACCTTTGTTTGGGGTTGAAACTAGCTGGAACTAGGAATTTGAATTTGACAATTTATATGGTTTTTTTGCTAAGTGACAGAGGTTCTTTTGGCTGTATATCTCCGTGTTAGGCTTGCTAGCATGTTGTATATATAGTGTGGAGTAAGAAGACACCATTAAAGGGACAGAATCGTGGTCATAACTCAATGTTTCCCAACAAAAATCAAACATATTCAAAGCCTTCCAATTTTGTTAAAACATGGCTTATCTTGCTTGAATGCACATGGTCATTGTAGCACGAAATTAGGGGCCTGAAGCTGAGCCAAAACACGAGCCCAATGGTCATGATCCACCATTTATTATTTTATAAAATTTATTTTGTATTTTTGGGAATAAAATCAAAATAAATATGAATAAAATAGTAATAAAAAAAACAAGGCAAGGTGGGAATTAAATTAGGGGTCCTCCATAAGCTTAAGAAGATGTTTGAACTTTAAAAAGTTAGGCCATTGACCCAAAAATTTAAATTTGCTCAATACACCATTATTGAAATTTCCAAAATTCTCCCAACTTGGGCAAGCCATAACTTGCTCAATTTTTATCTTATGATGATGATCTAGGACTTTTTAGAAAGCTTAGGATGTCCCCTAAGAAACCTATTTGGTTTAATGTCAATTTAATCTTCCATGTTCATGTAAGAAGCTTTGACCCAAAAGGTGTTTTTGTTGACTTTTCAAAAGGACCTATAATGTAGAAATTCATATCTTTTTATGGGTGCCTTTTTTGAACTTGAGGGATGAAGATGAGTTGTAGGAAATTGGATTCCCTTAAAAATGAGCCTTGGATGAGAATGTTATGATAAAGTATGAGGAGGTTATGCTTGGTCAAAGTTTGGTTGACTTCTCCTAAGAAACCCTAATTTAGCAACTTTTAAGTTTTGATGAATTATGAGCATTCTGTTAGAACAAAGTTTGAATCTACTACCCTATATTTAAGTTTTGATGATAACAATGTGAAAAGATATAGTATTTATAAGTTTCATGTATGAACTATCTGCTGCCTAAAATTATTATGTTCTGACTTGCAGATACTCTGATTGATATGAGCAAGATCACATCTATTCAGCATCAGAATTTGGTTTCAGACACCAGCATCAAAAGTTGCCATATCAGAATGACAGAATCAGATGATCAACTTGCGTATATGATGAAGCCTGATGAACAAGATTGCGCTCAACACTCTGATAAAGAAACACAACAGTTCATCAGCAGCGAAGCAGAGTCAGAATGAGCCAAGCCATAACTTGCATTAAGTAAGCAACGGTACTGTGCATTGAAAGCAAATTAATTCCAACGGCCTCATTCTAGACAAGATCTGCTCAATAAGGAAAGTTTGTTATTAGCATTGAATCAAGAATATTGCATCCAATGTTCATCATCTCAGTGCTATATAAACAAGACTTTGAAGATTGAAATGGCTAATGCTCTCAAAATCTCTACACGCACAAAAGCTAATCAAGATCTTCTTTCTCTCAGTTTTGCTAAACCACATTCTGATATTCTATCATCGTTTAGCAATCTAGTTTCTAAGCTTCAATTTGTGTATACATCACAGTTGTGATACAGTTTTGTAGAAAACATTCACACACTTAGTTTTATCTCTTTGTAAGAAAGTGTTACCTTGACAAACCGGGTTGTGGTTTGGATCAAGAAGGATTTAGCAGTTGTTAAAGCAGTCTGTAATATTCAGTTGAATATAGTGGATTAAGACCTCGTTGGAGAGAGGCGAAATCACCTTGACGGGTGGACTGGAGTAGTTTGAGATCAAACGAACCAGGATAAAAATATCTTGTTCATTGCATTAGATTTCAGTTTTACAATTCAACCCCCCCTTCTTGTGTTTTTCACCACTTCAATTGGCATCAGAGCGCCTGGTTCTGAGCTAAAACACTTAATCGTGTCAGTACAAGATCCAGCGTCAGAAAAACACAATGGCAGGAAACAATTCTCACATCAGCAATGACAACAATGAGGACAGAGACAGATTCAGCGGCAAACCTCCAGTCTTTGATGGAGAAAACTTTGATTACTGGAAAGACAGAATTGAAAGCTTCTTTCTGGCACATGATGCTGATTTGTGGGATATGGTGACAGATGGATACACGCACCCTGTGAATGCAAGCGGTCAGAAGATTGATAGAAAAACAATGTCTGATCAACAAAAGCGTGACTTCAAGAATCACCACAAAGCCAGAACCATCCTCCTCAGCGCCATCTCCTATACTGAGTATGAAAAGATCTCCAACAGAGACACAGCAAAGAATATTTTTGACTCACTCAGAATGACGCATGAGGGCAACGTTCAGGTCAAAGAAACAAAAGCTCTGGCGCTCATTCAGAAGTATGAGGCGTTCAAAATGGAAGAATCTGAATCCATTGAAACCATGTTCTCTAGATTCCAGATTCTGGTAGCTGGTCTCAAAGTTCTGGACAAAGGATACTCTACTGCTGACCATGTCAAGAAAATCATCAGAAGTTTACCCAAGCAGTGGAGACCTATGGTTACAGCTCTGAAGCTAGCTAAAGATCTCAACAAAATCACTCTGGAGGAACTTATCAGCTCCCTTAGAAGTCATGAGATAGAGCTAGAAGCTGATGAGCCTCAGAAGCAAGGTAAGCCTTTAGCATTAAAATCTAACAAAAAATTTGAGTCTAAAGTTTTGCAGGCAGTTGAAGAAACATCTGATGGATCCTCATCAAAAGAAGACGAACTCTCCCGCCTCTCCAGAAGAGTAAATCAACTGTGGAAGCAAAGACAAAGGAAGTTCAGGAATCCCAGAAGATCTGATCAGAACGAGTCTTCTTCTAGATACAGAAGGACAGATTCTTCCTCTGGATACAGAAGATCTGAAGGCTCCTCCAGTAGCAAAAAGCCAAACACCAAAGACATCATCTGCTATGAGTGCAATGAGCAAGGACACTATAAGAGTGACTGCCCAAAGCTTCAGAGGGAAAAGCCCAAAAAGAAGTTTGGAAGAGAGAAGAAGAAGAGTCTCATGGCTACATGGGATGACTCTGACTCGTCTGAAGCTGACTCAGAATCAGATGATAAGAGGGCAAACATAGCTCTCATGGCTAACATCTCAGAAGATAGTGAAGCTTCTGAATCAGACTCAGAATCAGACACTGAAGAGGTATTTCCTAACTTTGCTGTTAACTTTACAAAGGCTGAACTTGTTGAAAGCCTTAATGAGATTCTGGAACGGTATCAGCAAATTAGAGTTAAATTCAGAAACCTGAAAAGGAATCTTGAATCTGACTCTAATAAGACTGAGAGTCTCAAATTGGAAAATTCTGAGCTGAGAAATAAGATTTCAAAATTAGAAAACACTTTACAAAACTCTCAGAAGGAACCAATTTCTGAAACTCCCAGCAACGCTGATGAGATCATCAAGGAGTATGATCACAGTTTCCATAAGTTCCTAGCTAAAAGCATAGATAGAAGCAGAATGGCTTCAATGATCTATGGAGTTAGCAGAAACGGCAGGAAAGGAATAGGATACCAAGGTAAGGTTCCTACACCAAAGAATGTCATGGACTTAACCATTAAACACACTCCTCTAAATTCACATTTTGTGTATGGTCACACACATGATATTAAATACACTAGCAGTAAGCACTCTGTGAAACCAAAATTCAACCAGAGTTTTGGTAAAACTAACAAATCAGGACCCAAGAAAATCTGGGTACCTAAGGATAAAATAATACATGTTGCAGATATCTTTAGCAGCAAGTCAGAAACACGAGTCATGGTACCTGGACTCTGGCTGCTCACGACACATGACAGGAAGAAGGCATATGTTCCAAAGCCTGGAACTTAAGCCTGGAGGCCACGTTGGCTTTGGAGGCAATCAGAGGGGAAAGATAATTGGCTCTGGAACTGTAGGTAATGGAAATCTTCCCTCTATTAATAATGTTCTGCTAGTAGATGGATTGATGCATAATCTGTTATCCATAAGTCAATTAAGTGATAACGGTTATGATATAATCTTTAATCAAAAATCATGTAAAGCTGTTAGTCAGAAAGATGGGACTATCCTGTTTAATGGTAAGAGGAAAAACAACATTTACAAAATCAAACTTTCTGAACTAAAGAGTCAGAATGTAAAATGTCTTCTGTCTGTTAACAACGAGCAGTGGATCTGGCACAGAAGATTGGGGCATGTTAGTATGAGAAGAATATCTCATATTAACAGACTCAATCTGGTCAGAGGACTTCCTAATTTGAAGTTCAATTCAGATGCTCTGTGTGAAGCATGTCAGAAAGGCAAATTTGCAAAACCTTCTTTTAAATCCAAAAATGTTGTTTCTACCTCTAAGCCATTAGAACTTCTGCACATTGACTTATTTGGACCAGTTAAAACTGCTTCAGTCAGTGGTAAGAAGTATGGGTTAGTAATCGTAGATGACTATAGCAGATGGACATGGGTAAAGTTCTTAAGACACAAGGACGAGTCACACTCTGTGTTTGTCACCTTCTGTAACCAAGTTCAGAATGAAAAGGATCTTAGAATCGTTAAAGTCAGAAGTGATCATGGTGGAGAATTTGAAAACAAAGATTTTGAGTCATTCTTTAATGACAGAGGCATTCTGCATGATTTCTCTTGTCCTAGAACTCCCCAACAAAATGGAGTTGTAGAACGAAAGAACAGAACATTGCAAGAAATGGCCAGAACCATGATCAATGAGACAAACGTTGCTAAGACCTTCTGGGCAGAGGCAATAAACACAGCGTGCTACATTTAGAATAGAATCTCAATAAGACCTATTCTGGAAAAGACTCCATATGAATTGTGGAAGAACAGAAAGCCCAACATTTCATATTTTCATCCATTTGGATGTACTTGCTTTATATTAAATACAAAGAATTATTTGAACAAGTTTGACTCTAAAGCACAGAAGTGTATTATGTTAGGATACTCTGAACGCTCAAGAGGGTACAGAGTATACAATACAGAAACACAGATTGTGGAAGAATCAATCAGTGTTCGTTTTGATGACAAGCTTGACTCTGAAAAGTCAAAGCAGAATGAAGTTTTTGCAGGTATAGAAACTGAATTTGCAGGTTCTGAAGACAAGTCATCAGAAGCTCTCAACACAGACATTCCTTCAACGTCTGAAAGGAGCACTGCTAGCAATCCTACAACAGCTGCTGATCAACCTCAGAAGAGATTACCCAGAAGCAGCTTGGATCACCCAGAAGAGACTATCCTAGGAAGAAAGGAAGATCCAATCAGGACAAGAGCAAGCTTCAGAAACTCTGAAGAAACACTTATGGGACTTGTGTCTCTGATTGAACCTTCTTCTATTGATGAAGCACTTCTGGATAATGACTGGATTCTGGCAATGCAAGAAGAGCTGAATCAATTCACCAGAAACGACGTATGGGATCTCGTTCCCAGACCAAAAAGATTCAACGTCATTGGAACAAGATGGGTGTTCAGAAACAAGCTAAATGAACAAGGTGAAGTTATCAGAAACAAGGCACGACTGGTTGCACAAGGTTATAGTCAGCAAGAGGGGATAGACTATACAGAAACCTTTGCCCCAGTCGCCAGGTTAGAATCTATCAGACTTTTAATTTCATTTGCTGTTAATAGAGGCATCACTCTGTATCAGATGGATGTCAAAAGTGCATTCTTAAATGGTTATATAGAAGAAGAAGTTTATGTACACCAACCCCCAGGTTTTGAAAATACAAAACATCCAGAACATGTTTTCAAACTAAAGAAGTCACTGTATGGTCTGAAACAAGCTCCCAGAGCTTGGTATGAAAGGCTAAGTAACTTTCTGTTAGAAAATGAATTCACCAGAGGGAAAGTGGACACTACTCTATTCTGTAAATCAGTTAAGGATGACATCTTAGTCGGTCAAATTTTGTTGATGATATTATTTTTGGTTCTACTAATCCTTCTCTTGGAAGAAAATTTGCTAAGTGTATACAGGCAGAATTTGAGATGAGCCTCATGGGGGAACTGAAATTATTTCTAGGAATTCAGATCAATCAAACTCCAGAGAGAACTTACATTCATCAGAGCAAATACATCAGAGATCTTCTGAAGAAATTTGACCTCTCAGAATGTAAGCCATCAAAGATTCCAATGCATCCCACGTGCATTCTGGAAAGAGAAGAGGTAAGCAAAAATGTAGAACAGAAAGTCTACAGAGGTATGATTGGTTCTCTCCTCTATCTGACTGCTTCAAGACCTGACATATTATTCAGTGTTTGTATATGTGCTAGATTCCAATCAGATCCTAGAGAATCTCACTTAACATCTGTTAAGCGAATTTTCAAGTATCTGAAAGGTACTACTAATCTGGGTTTGTTTTATAGAAAATCTAGTGATTACAGCTTAGTAGGCTACTGCGATGCTGATTTTGCTGGAGACAGAGTGGAACGTAAAAGTACTTCTGGAAGCTGCCAGTTTCTGGGAGAAAATCTGATCTCTTGGTCCAGCAAACGGCAATCAACAATTGCACTATCAACAGCAGAAGCTGAGTACATAGCAGCAGCAGGATGTAGCACACAAATTCTCTGGATGAAAAGTCAGCTTGAAGACTTCCAGATTTTTGAGAGTAACATTCCTATACTCTGTGATAATACTTCTGCTATTTGCTTAAGTAAAAATCCCATTTTACATTCTAGAGCTAAGCATATAGAAATAAAACATCACTTCATTAGGGACTATATTCAGAAAGGTATTTTGAACTTAAAATTTTTAGATACAGACCATCAATGGGCTGATATCTTTACTAAACCCCTTTCAGAAGATAGATTTAATTTCATTCTGAAACATCTCAGCATGAAAGTGTGTCCAGAGTGAAAATGTTCTAATTCCATATATTTACCTTCAGAATGTAATTGTTTTACTGTGAACTTCTGATCAATCTTCTTTCAGAAAGATAGAACATGCAGATTGTATCAGATGCAAGTATAAAGATCTGAGAGTCTAAGCTCAAAGACAGACGTGCTGATCACTACATCAAACAAGTGTCTTCCAATCATCAGCATATCTCTGAAGCAGAACGCGTGCACGCTTCTGAGAAGGCAAAGCGCTGATTGGGTGCATTGAGACACATGTCTGGTAACCGTTTTTTAAGTATCTTTCTCAAATCCCCCAAAATCAGCAAGCATTTAATGAAAAGTAATCATGCTTTTAAAATGCAATCATGATTTTTTCTCTCTCTTAAAAAACGTTTATCTTTTCAAAATAGTTTTGAAACTCTATTTAAGCACATTAATCTCTCATTCTCATTCTTTACGTTTTCTCACTAATACTCAAGCATTTTCTGCATATCTCTGTGTTCATCTCTTGCAAAACCTATTTTCCTCAGTTTATTCTCAAAACCCTTTTAGTGTGAACATGGCAACCTCCAGCAGTGCTTCTGCAGGTCCTCAGAAGAAAGCATCATCTGAGCAATATCAAGTGCCATTCAGAACTCTCCTCACTCCTGTGAAGAATCTTGAAGTGCTTTCTGAATTAATCATTGATTTTGGAAGCTTGAAGGAGAACGGTTTTGACCTAACTGAAGAAGTTAGGGCACATAAGTGGGAAAGGTATTTTGACAGGTTGGTTGGACCAACATTCCCAATGCTAGTCAAGGAATTCTGGATTCACGCCAAGGCTTCAACACATATTGTCACCTCCTTTGTTATGGGGAAGAAGATTGTGATCACTGAGGATCACATTGCAAGGCTAATAGGTTACAGTGGCGGTGGCGTCCGTTGTGTGGACATGGCTGAAAGATGTGCTGATGTGGGTGTGATAGCTGCAAGGATTTTCACTCATGGGGTGCCCAGCAGCAAGATTAAAGATCTGAAGGATCATTACAGAGTTTGGGCTAAGATAATTCTGGGGTGCTTCAACCACAGGAAACCAACCAGTTCTCCTGATTACATAAATGTGGATCAGCAGTTTCTGATCTACTTTATTGATCAGAAGGTAAAGATCAATCTGGCTCACTTTCTGTTCAACCACCTCAGAACAAGTGTGAAGGAAACCAGGGAAGAAGAAAGAACCAAGAGGGATTGGATACCCTTTGGAAGGCTGATATCAGATATTCTGACAGAGAATAGACTGATTGAGCATCTGATAGAAGCTCAAGAGCTAAGCACTATTGAACCAACAGTTGGGAAACCTCTGAATGCAAAGAACTTGAAGAAGATGAAGCTGATAGAGAATATTCAGAAGGAACCCAGAGCTACTCCTATTGCTGATATCACCAGCAGAAGAGTGCCTCTGAGTGACTTTCCGTTATTTTCTGAAATAGAATCCAGACCAGAGGTGGTTCTCAGATACCTGGATGCGTGCAAGGCAGATGGTTCAGATCCAAATCTGATTATCAAAGCTCTGCATCAACCTCAGCAAGAAGTGACTCTGAAGAAGACGAAGAAGAGGAAGGCACCATCAGAAGGATCATCCCAGCAGACACCCAGAAAAAGAGGTAATTCATCTGCTGCTTCTGTTTTAAATTCTTCTACTATTCCAGCATCTATTCCTCCTCAAACCTCTCATAGAATCTCAATCCCCGTCCCTACCATAGATGAAACTGTACCAGAAGAGGACCCTTCTGAGGCATTAAAACTCAGAAGACCCAGAACCAAACATCCCAAACAACCAACTATCTCAACAACATCAGCAATTGACCAAGTGCTGTTTGACATTGATCAACACACCTCTGATCAACCAATCTCTGAACCACAAATTGTTCCTCCTCCACAACCAGAACAACAGCAATCTGCTGAAGAACCAGAACAACAACAACAACAACCACTCTCACCAATTCCTGAAGAACCCATTATCCCTGAACAATCAGAAAATCCAACAACTTCTCCTCAACTAGCAATCCCGTCTCCCTCTCCTCAACCAGAAATTAATCCACCATCACCTCAACCAGAGTTTCATCACTCTGAAACTCCTTCTCCTCAACCATCTGAACCTCATTCACCTCAACCATCACCTTTGGCAATCCAGCTGCCAGGTGGAACAACTATCACCTTAGCACAATTGCCATCCTCATCAGAATCTACACCACCAAATACTCCCAAAACACCACCCAGTCCAATCATAATCTCTGATTCTGATACTCCATCTCCAAAACAAACAGCTGCCCAGAAAACCTCTAAAAACCCCAGCAGGACTTTCATAGACTTAACCAGTCTTGACCGTCTTGTTGATCTGAAACACAAAATTGCCATCCCAAAACCAAAACAACCAGATGTTGGCTCTGGTATTATGAATTTTGAAACAGGTGTGCTGCAATGGATTGCTTCTTTGAAGCAAGTCTGTCCTGGAATGATTGACCCAGCTGCTTCTGATCAGCTCTGGTCATAATTCAGACTTTGGGTACGTGCTGAAGCCCTCAAGTTGCAGGATATCAACTATGAGCAAGCACAACAAAATTTCAGCAAGCTTCTGAATGAAGTTGGAAGTCAGCTTCTGAAAGAAGATGTGCTCCCTCTGGATAGTGAACCTTGGTCTGAGAAACAGCAAGCTGCAAAGGTGCAATCAGAAGAAGACAAGACCATTCAAGCTGAAGAAAGTCAAGCAGAAGATGTTGCTGAAAGCTCTCAGAAGCTTCCTGCTTCTGATGCTTCTCAAGCTGCCTTGGACAGGCAGACTCTGGAAGAACTAAGGCTGAATGACATGCGTCTGCAGCAGCGGATGGAGGAAAGCGACCAAAAGATGAAAGAGAGAATGGATGTGCAGGATAGCAAGATTGACACTGTTGTCAGCATGGTGCACAAGCAGAATGAGACTGCTGAAAAGATCCAAGCCATGCTGGAGAACCTGTTCACACGCTTGCCTCCTCAACCTTAGTCCTTTTTCATTCATGTCCTTTTTTTCATGTTTTCCTTGATTTTCTGATGTACTGTTTGAATATGTTTTGTACTATTTTCATGTTTTGATTCTGAACTCTCTTAATATGATTAGTTTTTCTGATCTTAATTGTTTTAGCACATCACATACACTTTTTGATTGCTGACAAAAAGGGGGAGAACAAGAATGATATTTTAATCAATAACGGCTAACTAGACAGAAATTCTCAAACATTCTAACTCTATTACTTGAAAATGTTTTTTTTCTGTTTTGCTTAAAGTCTACAGGTACAAGGAAGCTCCTGGACACTCTGAAGACTAGAAGCTCTGAAGCTCTGATCACTATGAAGTTCTGATCCGCTCTGATACTCTGATCCAAAGCAAAGCTCTGACAAGAAAAGCTCTGAAGCTCTGCTCTGACATAAAGCTTCTGATAAGTCAAAGACTCTAATACTTTGATGTTCAAAGAAAGGCAAAAAGATCTGATCCTGAAGAACACGTGTAATCAAAGGGAAGTAATAAACTCAGGGGGAGTATCTCTCAACTCTGATATCTCTTTACTCCTTATCCTTTTACTTCTTACTCTGATGCATATCTCATATACCTTTTCACGTTATTTTCATTTAAAAATATCTAGTTTTTGTCATCATCAAAAAGGGGGAGATTGTTAGAACAAAGTTTGAATCTACTACCCTATATTTAAGTTTTGATGATAACAATGTGAAAAGATATAGTATTTATAAGTTTCATGTATGAACTATCTGCTGCCTAAAATTATTATGTTCTGACTTGCAGATACTCTGATTGATATGAGCAAGATCACATCTATTCAGCATCAGAATTTGGTTTCAGACACCAGCATCAGAAGTTGCCATATCAGAATGACAGAATCAGATGATCAACTTGCGTATATGCTGAAGCTTGATGAACAAGACTGCGCTCAACACTCTGATAAAGAAACACAACAGTTCATCAGCAGCGAAGCAGAGTCAGAATGAGCCAAGCCATAACTTGCATTAAGTAAGCAACGGTACTGTGCATTGAAAGCAAATTAATTCCAACGGCCTCATTCTAGACAAGATCTGCTCAATAAGGAAAGTTTGTTATTAGCATTGAATCAAGAATATTGCATCCAACGTTCATCATCTCAGTGCTATATAAACAAGACTTTGAAGATTGAAATGGCTAATGCTCTCAAAATCTCTACACGCACAAAAGCTAATCAAGATCTTCTTTCTCTCAGTTTTGCTAAACCACATTCTGATATTCTATCATCGTTTAGCAATCTAGTTTCTAAGCTTCAATTTGTGTATACATCACAGTTGTGATACAGTTTTGTAGAAAACATTCACACACTTAGTTTTATCTCTTTGTAAGAAAGTGTTACCTTGACAAACCGGGTTGTGGTTTGGATCAAGAAGGCTTTAGCAGTTGTTAAAGCAGTCTGTAATATTCAGTTGAATATAGTGGATTAAGACCTCGTTGGAGAGAGGCGAAATCACCTTGACGGGTGGACTGGAGTAGTTTGAGATCAAACGAACCAGGATAAAAATATCTTGTTCATTGCATTAGATTTCAGTTTTACAATTCAACCCCCCCCCCCCCCTTCTTGTGTTTTTCACCACTTCACATTCCTTGGGGAATCATGATCAACCCTTGATCAAATAATGAATGTCACTTTAAAATGTTGGTGTTGACCAAAAATCTTGAAGTTTGACTGTATGTGGGCCATAGTTGATTTTTGACCTAATACAGTCGATTCTCAAGCATCTGAGCAGTTGACTAAGCAAACTTCTTGTGCAAGGATTGAAATTTGACATGGGGGGTCTTAAGAACATATTAGGACCATGGAAATCATATGATACCTTTAGAGTTCACACATCTTGATGAGAATGGGAACCCTAATTGGAGGTTCATTGCTTTAGGGGGGAGTTTGTCTGGTCAACTCTTGGGCATCTTTGAACAAGTTGAGTATCTCAATGAACATATGTTGAGTAAAATGAGAGGGAAAATTTTGGGGTACAACAGCTGCCCCTGTTCAATCTTTTAAACCTGAGGATGTAGATTGGTCAGTCTGCCTTTCGTGATCTGAAGGTATGAGATGATTGAACACTAGAGTGCCCAGAAATTTGCACTCGCATGAAGTAATACTGATTGGTGATATCGGGAATGGGCTTTCAGATTCCATTTGGAAGTTGATAGAGAATCGTCGAAGATGGGCTTAACGATGCCATCCAGAAAATATACCTGTTGCATGAAAGATTCCTTTTGCGAGAATTCATGTGCCCTGACGTTGAGTATGACTTTGCTGGAGAATGTTGATTCACGTATTGGGAAATAGAGGCTAGGAGCTTTGGTTTCCCATTACTCTACTGGGAAATTCACTCCTGATTGAGGAAGTGGAAGTGAACTACATATCTGGTCAGGGTCCAGGATGCACAACGACTTACTGGGGAAAGGTGAAATCGACCGTAATTGGTCAGGTCTAGGTCTTATCGTGTTGTAAACTATTGTCTGGAGATAAGAGGGAAGGAACCTGGATAGTAGGGTTACTTCGAAATGAAAGCCTGGATAGTAGGGCTACGAGAAGGAACCTGGATAGTAGGGTTACTTCAAGGTGAAATACTGGATAGTAGGGCTTATGGGAAGAAACCTGGATAGTAGGGTTACTTCGAAATGAAAGCCTAGATAGTAGGGCTATAAGAAGGAACCTGGGTAGTAGGGTTACTTCGAAACGAGAGCTTGGATAGTAGGGCTATGAGAAGGAACCTGGGTAGTAGGGTTACTTCAAGGTGAAAGCCTGGATAGTAGGGCTTATGGGAAGAAAACTGGATAGTAGGGCTACAAGAAGGAACCTGGATAGTAGGGTTACTTCAAGGTGAAAGCCTGGATAGTAGGGCTTATGGGAAGAAACCTGGATAGTAGGGTTACTTCAAAATGAAAGCTTGGATAGTAGGGCTATGAGAATGAACCTGGGTAGTAGGGTTACTTCGAAACGAGAGCCTGGATAGTAGGGCTTATGGGAAGAAACTGGGATAGTAGGGTTACTTCGAAATGAAAGCCTGGATAGTAGGGCTATGGGAAGAAACCTGGATAGCAGGGTTACTTCGAAATGAAAGCCTGGATAGTAGGGTTATGAGAAGGAACCTGGGTAGTAGGGTTACTTCAAGGTGAAAGCCTGGATAGTAGGGCTTATGGAAAGAAACCTAGATAGTAGGGTTAATTCAAGGTGAAAGTGTAGATTAGTTGACCCGTTTGGTTTCGGGAACTGCGTTTCCATTTGTCGTCTGCATATGTGACCTGTATAACTGCTAGATTTGTTGAAGCTAATCGTCTTTCCTGAAAAGATAACAGGGTTAATTATGTGCGATGCATGAAATTCATGGTGAGATGATGTTCTCAAAATAAATGATATAATGTTGTATATGATATGTATGTGCTTATCATGATGTATGTACATGAAATGTTATCGGAGCATGTCCGGGTTTGGAAAAAAAATCCCTGACTACTGTTGAAGATTTATGAATATTTTGTCAGGAAGAGATTCTGCTTGAGAATAAACTCTGTGGGGAACAAATTTAGAAAGTGAATTTTTGTAGCGGAAATAATGAGCTTTGTCGGGGATTGAGCCTCTGCATCCAGAGAAATAAACTCTTCTTAGGGGATGAAATTTACTGACCCGCCTGCGATTATGAAATTCGGCTGGGGGATATAGCTGTCAGGTTTCTGAATGACCCTGGTTGGGGAGGTTACGTCCTGTTTCGAGAAAGCCGACATCAATGCTTTTTGAATAATTTTACTCTTGTGGGGATTGAATGTACTAATGATTATGTTCCAAAGATGACTCTATCCCGGTACCTGCTGGGCAGAGTGACTGTCGAGCTTGGCACTTCTTGTTTTTACCCCTATTTCTAGAATTACGAGTAATTTTCTTTGTTTCTTAGGTAAATATTTATGAGCAGCAATTATTTTCAAATGCATATGTCAAAAATAAGTCATTTGACGTTCTTGCAAAACAAAACAGAAAAAGAAAAACAACTCGAAGTTTCTTGTGAAAATGATTTGTATTGATTTTTGAAGTTGGCCTGTAATAGGTTTTCATACAAGGAGGCTGGCGCTCTAGTAAGAGGACGCCGCTGAAAAAATAGAAACTATACAATTTGTGTAAAAGAAAACAGCTATGTGCAACAACCCCATTGAGTTCCAACTCTGTTATTTCCCCTATGTCTTCGAGGGTCTCATTACTTTGTTGTTTGTCCGAAGGTTGATTAAATTGATTGGTGTCGTCCGAGCTTGATAGTTGATACTGAAGTCTGGTCGCAAGATGATCCAATGAGACATAGTGATACACTTTATATCCCTAACTTTTGCCTGGACTTCCCTTTCGGGTTTTCAGTCCACCGGGATACCCTTTTTTACCGAAGCCGCCTTTTCAGGTTTTCGACTTACCAGGTGTACAAATTTTTTTGTTTTCATCCCTTATTTTTGCCCGAACCCTTTTGGTTCGCCGGGAAGCCCTTATTTTCACCTAGGCCAGTCAACCTAGCGAGTCTTTTGATTAGGCGTAGTATCTTTTCACTATGTCTGCATTGACAGGGTGAGGAAGGTCGTCACCGTCCATGGTGGTTAGAATCATAGCTCCTCCCGAGAAAATGTTCTTAACCATAAATGGCCCTTCGTATATGGGGGTCCACTTGCCCCTGGGATCACCTTGCGGCAGTATGATACGCTTAATCACTAGATCCCCGACTTGATATTCATGACGTATGACCTTCTTGTTAAAAGCTTTGATCATTCATTTTTGATATGTCTGACCATGACAGATAGCAGTAAGTCTCTTTTCATCGGTTAGATTTAACTGATCAAGTCGTGTTCGGATCCAGTCGTCTTCGTTCAAACCCGCATCCTTCATAATCCTGAGAGAAGGTATTTGGACTTTGAGGGGTAGGACTGCCTCCATGCCATATACCAGCGAGTAGGGTGTTGCCCCTGTAGACGTCCGTGTTGAGGTACGGTACCCATGAAGATCAAACAGTAACATCTCATGCCAGTCTTTGTATGTCATCGACATCTTCTGTACAATCTTCTTGATGTTCTTGTTAGCTGCTTCAACAGCGCCATTCATCTTCGGCCGATAGGGAGAAGAATTATGATGCTGTATCTTGAACAGTTTACAGAGATCGGTGATCATTGTGTTGTTGAGATTTGTACCATTTTCAGTAATAATTCTCTCTGGCACACCATATCGACAGATCAGATTATGTCAGATAAACCACGCCACGACGTTCTTGGTTATTGTGGTAAAAGAGGCTACCTCAACCCACTTCGTGAAGTAATCAATGGCTATTAGGATGAAGTGATGTCCATTAGAAGCGGTGGGCCTGATTTCTACAATCATGTCGATGCCCCATATTGCAAAGGGCCACGGAGCTGTCAAGACGTTTAAGGGGACCGGGGGGGCACATGCACCTTATCAGCATAGATTTGGCACTTATGACAAGTTCGAGAGTGCTGATAACAATCGGCTTCCATAGTGGACCAGTAATATCCTGCCCGTAGGATCTTCTTAGCCATGGTATGTCCACTGGAATGGGTTCCGAAGGTACCTTCATGTAAATCTGTCTTGATCCTCTCTACTTCGCTCTCGTGTACACACCGTATTAATGTAGAGTCATGATTGCGCTTGTAGAGGATTCCATTATTGAGGAAGAACTTTGCAGTGAACCTCCTCAGAAACTTCTTATCGTTGACAGATTCCCCTTCGGGATACTCTTGAGCCTCGAGATATCTTTTGACTTCGTGAAACCAGGGTTTGTCTGCCACTTCTTCGGTATCAATTTCACAGCAGTGTGCTGGTTCATCCAACCTCTCAATGGTGATTTGGGGAGCTTCACTGCCCCACCTAACTTTGAACATAGAAGACACGGTAGCTAGCGTGTCCGCTAACTGGTTCTCTACTCGCGGGAAATGTTCAAAAGTTACCTCCTCAAAGTGTGGGAGCAATGTCAGCACGTGCTCTTTGTATGGGATGAGATTCGGATGCTTCATATCCCATTCGCCTTTGATCTGACTTATTACCAAGGTTGAATCCCCGAAAACGTCCAAGAACTTGATCCTGAGGTCAATAGCGGCCTTGAGACCCATGATACAAGCTTCATACTCCGCCATGTTGTTAGTGCGGTTTAAACATAGTCGGGCGGTGAAAGGAGTATGAGAGCCCTAAGGAGATATGATTACAGCGCCGATGTCATTACCAAGTGCGTTCGAAGCTTCGTCAAAGACCATAGTCCATTGGGATCCCTCTTTGGGTCCTTCATCCGACCGAGGTTCTTCGTAGTCAGTCACCAGCATAATATTCTCATCCGGGAACTCAAAATTCATGGACTGGTAGTCATCCACGGCCTGGTGAGCCAAATGATCAGCCAATACACTCCCCTTGATTGCTTTTTGGGTTATATATTGTATATCGTATTCAGTTAAGATCATCTTCCATCTTGCTATTCTTCCGGAGAGAGCGGGTTTCTCGAAGATGTATTTGATTGGATCCATCTTAGATATCAATATAGTAGTGTGGGTTAGCATATAATGTCTTAGTTGGCGAGCAGCCCATGCTAAAGCACAACAAGTTTTCTCGAGCAGTGAGTATCGTGTCTCACAGTCGGTAAACTTTTTGCTAAGGTAGTATATTGCATGCTCTTTTCGACCAGACTCGTCATGCTGCCCCAGCACACACCCCATTGAATTGTCTAGTACTGTTAAATACAATATCAAAGGTCTTCCTTCAACCTGAGGCATCAGAATTGGCGGTTCTTGAAGGTATTCTTTGATTCTTTCGAAAGCGGTCTGGCATTCATCATTCCACTTTACCACTTGATCTTTCTTCAAAAGCTTGAAGATGGGCTCACAAGTAGCAGTCAGATGTGAAATGAACCTGGCGATATAATTCAAGCGTCCCAAGAAACCTCTAACTTCCTTCTTTGTATGGGGAGCCGACATTTCTTGTATAGCCTTTACCTTTGCAGGATCTACTTGGATGCCTTTGTCACTGACGATGAAACCCATAAGTTTACCGGACCTTAACCCGAAGGTGCACTTGTTCGGATTCAACCTCAGTTTGTATATCTTCAACCTATTGAACAACTTTTGTAGATGATCAAGGTGCTCTTCCTGAGTCTGAGACCTGCCTATCATGTCATCAACATAAACTTCGATCTCGTGGTGAATCATATCATGGAACAAAGCGACCATGGCACGCTGATAAGTTGCCCCAACATTCTTCAACCCAAAAGGCATCACCTTGTAGAAGAAGGTGCCCCACTGTGTGACGAAGGTTATCTTCTCCATGTCTTCATGAGCCATCTTGATCTGGTTGTAGCCAGAGAAACTGTCCATGAAGGAGAATATTTCGTGTTGCACGGTGTTGTCAACCAGAACATCAATGTGAGGAAGAGGGAAGTCATACTTGGGGCTTGCCCTGTTCAGATCTCTATAATCCACACACATTTGTACCTTACCGTCCTTCTTAGGTATTGGAACAACGTTAGCAACCCACTATGGATAAGAAGTGACAGCTAAGAATCCTGCGTCGAACTGCTTCATGACCTCAGCCTTGATCTTCTCCGACATTTTGGGGCACATACGGCGGACCTTCTATTTAACCGAAGGACATTCTTCTTTGGTCGGCAGACGATGAACCATAATATCAGTGTCTAAGCTCGGCATGTCTTCATATGACCAGGAAAAGATCTCAACATAGTCGTGCAACATTTGTAACAACCGTTGTTTGATCTTAACTTCCAAATTTACACCAACCTTGACTTCTTTTCTGTCTGTTTTCGTACCCAGGTTTATCGTCTCAACCGGCTCTTCATGAGGCCGTATAGCCCTTTCTTCTTGCTGTAATAGTCTAGCAAGTTCTCCAGGCACCTCACAATCATCCTCACCTTCGTCTCCGACTTGGTTGATCTCATTTTCGAAGTCATAACTGGCAATAGTAGAGCCGTTATCAATGGGATCCAGAGTGGATACAGATCTGCAGTATGATACGTGAGTGTGTGTAAGAGCAAAGTTGTTTTGATAAAGCGAAAACAGAAAAGACATACATAGAGCGCAAAATTTGTATGCAAGAAACGTCCAATGCTTTATTAATGATATATGAAATAACAAATAATAGCCCTCGCAAGCAAAGCCAATGTGCCTTGGGCAAGGCACAAGGCCGCAGAGTTTTAAATTGTTTATTACAAATCTCAAAACAAGTAAGACAATTATTGCATAATAAAAGAAACTGGTATAAAGTCCCTAGTCGTCCAGTTATTCGGTCCACCGTCGGTAGTTGGGTAGATCCAGCTGTCAATGTCTGAGTCTTCCTCGCTGTCTTCATTGGCATTAATTCCCCGATTACTAATGCGTAGGGGAGGTCATCCATCCCGAGCGCGTTGAACAGCTCTTTGAGCTCCTGAATTGAAGCCCAAACCAAACTTGTCAGTTTTATGAGGGAAATCAAGGAGTTGTCCCCAGTTGGTACACCCACCTTTTTCAACCACTGCTCTGGCGTCTTTGAGGGAATCCATCTTCAAAGGAGGTTTGTTGGTAGTAGTTTCAGTCGATGCCAAGATCTGGGGAACCTCTTCAAAATTCTGGCAGGGAGTCTCTATGAATTCCCCATCCATCTTTACATACCTGAAGGAATTGAGGTGGCTCACCATATACTCCTTCTCACCACGCACAGTGACAATCTTTCCTCTTCTGGATACTTTAGCATCTGGTGCAGTGTAGAAGTGACTGCCCCAGCTTCATGGATCCAAGGACGACCCAACAAACAGGAGTATGACGGCCGGATGTCCATCATATAGAAAGTGGACTCAAAATTCTAGGAACCTACTTTGACAGGGATGTCCACCTCCCTATCCATCGTTCTCTTTGACCCATCAAAAGCCCTTGCCACAATTACTAGGCTTTAAGGTCAAACCCTCACAGTCCAACCTATCTAGTGCCTTCTTAGGCAGAACATTCAGCAAAGACCCAGTATCTACCAGCACATGAGCCATAGTGGTGCCCCTGCATTCGATCGAGACATGCAGAGCATCATTATGCTTCCTTCCTTTCGGCATCAGGTCTGCATCTGAAAAACCTAGCCCATTGTCAGCAGTCAGGCTGGCCATACAATCCCTGAATTGATCAGCTGAGGTCTCCTTCGGCACATGCGCAGTCTTGAGGAATGCAATCAAAGCCTTCGCATGGGCTTCAGAACACAATAGCAGAGACAACATGGATATTTTTGAGGGGGTTTTCCCCAGCTGCTCGACCATGTTGTAGTCTCTCTTTTTGATTATTTTCAGTATTTCCTCTATCTCTTGCTTAGAGGCTTCCATGATAATTTTTCTAGGTGTCTCCGTTCGGGCAGGCTCACCTATAACTTCTTTGTCGCGGGTACCAGATGATTTGCCGGCATGGGTAATAATTGGAGTAAGAACAGGAGCATTAGTTGATGTACCAGCAGGAACAGCAGACGGAATGACAATAGGCATGTTGACAGTCGCCGGGGAAATCTCGGGAGAGAAAATCCTTCCATATCGGGTAACCTTGCTGGTACCGACAATGTTACTAATATCAGGATCAGCCTCTTATTTTTCAGATCTTGTTTGATGCCATGATAGTACACATAGGCACCATAATGCCAGGGGACAACTTTGTCTGAGGCATACGGGACAGGACCAGGAACAGTGATTATTAGCGGAGCGACTCTTGGAACAGATGTAATCCTAACAGGTATTCTTAGGGAGACCTTGGAAGGATTGGCGGAAATGGTTATAATAGCAACGTCTTTAGATGGAACAACAGGAATCAAAGTTTTCTCGAACAAAATATCTTTGATGTCCATCAGGCGTTGAATACCTGACTTTAGCAAATGGCAATCAGAACGCAGAAATGAACACATGTGGCAACCTTCACCACAACCCGGAAATAAACCGGTCAACAACAAATTCTTCTTCACAATCATGAGAGGAGTAGAAACTTTATCCACCAAGGTCACAAACAAGTCGGTATCAACAGCATTAACTCACGACCGTGCCTAGGCATGGGAGCAGTTATGACATTGGGCTTTTCCCGAGCATCGAACTCAATTTCCTTGGCTTCAATCAGATCATGTACCTTATTTCTTAGAGCCCAGTAGTCATTGGTATCATGTCCAGGACTCTCAGAATGATAGGCACACCGAGCATTTGGATTATACCGGGGAGATGTGGTATTCAGATTCTTGTGAGCCTCTTTCAAGGTCGCCAAGTTGGATCTAAACATATGAGGTAGAACTTCAGCCAACATCATATTGATTCGGGTAAACTATCGTTGTGGTCTTTCCACCCTTTGTTGATTGTTGCATTGTGGAGCAGCCGTAGGCCTAGGTATTATTACAGTACTTACTGTCTGACGATGTTCAACTCTGTTTTGGCCCCTCGGGCTATAGATGGCACTAGCTTCCTTCTTTCCAGCGAAAGGCTTCTTTACCGAACTCGAAGAGGAATCCTTCTGTATCTTGGCACTCCGAATCCTAACTTCTACTCTCTCTCCAGTCAGAATCAGCTCGGTGAAACCAGCTGACGAGTTGCCGATCAAATGATTAAAGAATGGACCAGATAGCCGCCCCAGAAACATATCGACCAACTCCCTATCAGACAACGGGGGTTGAACTCTTCCAGCCAAGTCTCTCCACTTCTGGGCATAGTCTTTAAAGCCTTCACTTGCCCCCGTGGACAGACTCTGGAGTTGAGTACGAGTAGGAGCAAGGTCAGTGTTGTATTGGTACTGCTTATAAATAGAAGCAGCCAGATCTTCCCAATTTCGGACATTGGCTCTCTCCAGTTGGTAGAACCATTCAAGCTGAGTCCCTGACAGACTATCTTGAAAGAAATGAACCCAAAAATTTCTATCCGCGGTGTGGGGCTGGATATTTCTGACATAAGAGCGGAGATGGAGTTTTGGGCAGGACACCCCATCATACTTTACAAAAATTGGAGCTTTGAACTTCTGCGGGATGACCACTCTCGACACCAATCCCAATTCTTCGAAACCAGCCCAGGTATCCTATGGACCTCCATAGAACTCAAACGATCTTCCAACTGCTTGTATCTATCCTCAGTGGGAGGATATTGCTCATCATTGTAGTCGGTAACATTGTCAGAAAGTTCAGGATTGGGGTCCTTCTCCCTTGTCTCTTCTTCTTGATTCTCCCCTTCTTTGGATGAAGAGGTCAGATCAACTTGTTGCTTCAAAGGCCCTCTAAACCTTATGCCCATATTCAGAATACCGGAAGCCTTCTTCTTTTTCTTTTTCTCTTTCAGGATGAGGGCTTTCAAATCCTCCTGCCCTTTTTCCAGATTTATGAACATCTGCTGGAACCGGGCATTTTGTGCCTGAAGATCCTTGATGCTTCGTTCGGAAGACATTTCTGCTGAAATAAACAGCGAAGAAGATGAGAAACCTGTAATGGTACTTGTACATGCAATGTTATGAATGGGATGCGCATGCAATGATTTCAAGGATTCTTAAAGGCTCAAATTTGTTTAACCTAAATAAAACACACGTTAATTGCATTAATAAGTTCAAATTGTTACAAAGAATTCCCTTTATGCTTACAATTAAACAAAACAAAACTTAAATAAAAAAGAAACTAGGTTTCCCAAGAGTGCATCCTTTTTGGTGCAATGTAGGCGTTTATGTTCTTTTCTTTATGGAGTATCCTAGTGAGCTCCGGGACCTTCTTCTCGCTAGCATAGAACTGAGCTTCAAACGTATCCCGCTCCTCTTTGGGTTAAACCCAAGATTTTCGTAACTCTTCATGATCGGTCGGCATGTCAGGATGATGACCAAGTGAAGTAGTATCTCCTTTAATAACTGGCTCCAGAGTTACTGGTAGGACAACACTCTTTGGGTTAAACCCAAGATTTTCGTAACTCTTCATGATCGGTCGGCATGTCAGGATGATGACCAAGTGAAGTAGTATCTCCTTTAATAATTGGCTCCAGAGTTACTGGTAGGACAGCAGGGTAAGGCATCATGAGACTTTGGGCGCGAGCTCGTACCCACCGGAGATAAGGCTCAAGAGGAATGGAATTCTTGTTCCCTAGCGTCTTGCTATCAATTTTATACACCATGCCCCAAGCTTTTATGAACCTCCTGTGGTACCCCTGAGCATCATTCTCATAGTTGAAGGTGATTCCTTGGATAAGTGTGTCGTGAGGACCATCTCTTCTTGCATAACCAAACTGATGCAGTGCCAAACAAGGATTGTAAGTGATTCCTCCCCTAATGCCTAAGATATGGACATTAGGTAATTCACCACAGCGATTGATGATGGTAGTATCTTCTGAGAACCGTGAACACCAATGAATGTTTGAGTGCTTAAGGGACATCAGCCTACGAGACCATTTCAAACCCTGCTCGTTCTTTAAAACCGACCTGGGTAGGTGCGAAATAAACCACCTAGCCAATAGAGGAGTGCAACACAGGAGGGTGCCCCTTCTCTTTAGAGTGAGAGAATGCAGAGAGTGCAGAATATCCCCGAGTAATGTAGGCACTGGATTATGAGACAGAAAAACCTTAATAGTGCTCACACCTACGAGTTGATCCGCATTAGGGAAAAGTACCGTCCCGTAAACGAGAAGTGCCAGCACCTCTTCGAAAGCTTGTAAATATAAGGTATCCCAAAAATGGTAAGCCTTCTCAAACAAGAACTTAACCGGAATTCCTTGGACACTCCCTCTAGTCTCCCAATTTGTCACTATGTCAGACCGTTGTAAAGATAGAGCTCTAGAAATATCTTCAGGTTTTGGATGTTCTTCCGTACCATTGAAATGCAACTGATCAAGAATAGGTATCCCCAACAACTGAGAAAATTCCTCCATAGTAGGTACTAGCTGGTAATCCAGGAAGGTGAAACAATGGTGCACAAGATCAAAGAACTGAAACAACACTTTTAATAATTCTTCATCAGGTTTTGCAGTGACCAAATTGAGCAACTGACCATGATTTTTAGTGAAATGAGAGCTTTCAAGTACCCTTAATTCCAGGTCCTTTAGTTGGAGAGACACTTTCACAAGGTTGATCTGTATAGTGTTTCTACAGGTGGATGCCATGTCCTACAAAATAAAGCAAAAATGAGCCCTAGGAAATCCTTGAAATGGTTATCCATGATGTGCCATGCTTATGATGTCATGATTATATTATAAAATCACAGGTATAACAAAAAACAAACAAGTCACACCAAGTCCTTAGGTTTAAGGCCTGCATGAGTTTTAAAGTCATACCCTCTTGAAGTTGGATTGGTTCAACCTCTCCTATAAATAGTAATCGGGTTCTAAGGGATCTCAATATCACCGATCTTTCCCCCAGCTTTGTTCAATAGGCGATTGACTCGCAACCAAACAAAACTCAAGAGTCAAACCTCAATGAGTGTAGCATCTAGTATCTGTCGACCTTGGGAATACACCAAGGCCGACCACCTTGTTGCGTCCTACTGGCCAAGTTATGCGATTAAAGGTTTTAAGGTCAGTTGATGCTTCGTGACACCACGTGGCGGCCCCGTACTCTCCCTGATTGACTCAAGGGTTACCGATACCAACCAAAGTGCCACATCAACGTAGCTACTGCTTCAACCGTGTCGGTATACCCCACACAGTTCCCTCACAGTTTATTGCTACTTACCTAAAAGGTGGTCCCCAGATCCGGGTGTAGGATCTATAATCACCCAAACAATCCCTTAAAAATAAAGCAATCAAGACAAATAAAAGAAGCAATTTAAATGACCTATATCCTAAGGTATACCCCACTTATTATGTCCCCAGCAGAGTCGTCAGTTCTTGTATACGGTGGCAGAACCGACTGTTATACTGTTTTGGCGTTTTGTATTCACAAATTTCGCGGTAAGCAAGAGTCGCCATCGACTTTTATTTCATCCAACTAAGGAAAAGGAAAAAGAACAGAAAAAACCTTTTTTCGAGAATGTTTCTGAGTACGGGGAGGTGTTAGCACCCTTTCTATCTGTGGTTTTCCACGGGCTCTTAGGTACTTTGCTCATTTTTAAAATTGCTTGTCTGTGTGTTTGTTTTGAAGAAGTTTTACTTCATGATAACCCTTGTATCAGTCCTCAAGAGTGTGATGAAGTTGTTTTGAAAATTGTTTTGAAAAGTGTTTATGTGAAAATCTTTGTTTGAGCACGTACCTAAGAACTAATCTACCTACTCGAAAAAGATTTGTTCACTTTCCTTTAGACAGCGCTATCCTATTATTAAGGAATAGGTAGCATTGTCGTTGGAGTTTAAAAGGGACGTCCGAAGGGACGAAATGGTCTCTGAGGGCAACAAGTAAAGATACCTTAGTATTTCAAAGGGACTAATCGTTATAAGATCAATTCGTAGGCAACTCGAGGGACAATTAGGGACTATGATCTTTATGATAACTTTGAATCGCGGGTCATTGCTAAGGTATCCCTACGTTCGAGGGACACGACCATTATTTCCGAGGTAACCGAGTGGGGTAAACCCTAGAAGTGAACATGTGCAAGGGTGTTTGATTCAGTTATTTTTGTCTTTTTTATCAGGTGGGCTAACGTTTTAATTTACAATCTTATCATACATGCCTAATTACTAACAGTTAATATATATGAGAAAATAAAGTGCGAGAATTGTAAATCTACGCTATTACATGGCTTTGGGGCATTTACATAAAAGATACAAGAAATAAAAAGTGGAATTTTAAACATAGCCTATTACATCCCATAATCAGTTACATTATATGTATATAAAAAATGCGGGAAATAAAATAACACGCGCAAGACGAGATCAGACATCTAAGAAGAAAAACCTAAAAAAGTAATCTAAGTAAAAAATAACATCCTTTTGGTTGTATATTAATTTATTAGAAAAAGAAGAAATAATCTAAAACCTAAATTCAATTTAAGGAAAATAAATTTGAAATAAAGTTAGCCTAATTCTAAATTCTTTTTATATTTTATTAAGAAAACAATTCAAATGAAAGTGGATTTAGATCTAATTGATTGTAAAATTAATAAAATGAAATTAAAGTTATTTAATTAATTGAATTAATTTTATAAAAAAAAACCTAAACTTATTTATTTATTTATTTGATTTTTTCTTTTATCATTATTAAAAAATATTTTTTTGAAAAACTACTAAATAATAACTAAAAAAAACAAAAAAAAAACAAAAATATAGAAAATGGCTTGGCTGTCAAGAGTAAATGGGGGGGGGTATTTTGCTGAAAACATTTGGTCCACTTAGGAGAAGCCCATTAGTTGGCCTGATTCAATGAGGATCAACCTCAAGAGTACATGGTGCGCCTGCACGTTTGACGCCTCTTGATATGGATTGATCAAGATCTGATGGCTATGATCTGGAGAGCACACGCTAGGCTGGCATAATTAACATACACTGGATCTGCAATCTACAAGTGTTAGGAAAATAAAATGACGGACCTGGGACTCGAACCCAAGTCCTTTCCCTTCACAAAGCGCCCTTCTACCAACTGCGCTAGATGGTCTTTTGTTATCTCAAATCAAACAAATACAATATATAAAAAAAGGGTCAATATTATGGAAATAAAAAAAATGGCGCGCTGATTCAAACGTGCCATTGAGTGGCTGCCACACAGTTATCTTCCACCTATGTCTGTCGTGTTAGGTCATTGTACCTATAACGACAGTTTTCCATCCGTCACTAAAAAACCTGCGTTCAAAACCACAACAAAACGCATAATAAATTCATTTTGAGGCCATGGCTGAATTGCTCTCATCCCCCTGAAAAGGGTAGGACCCTTTGTTTGGACTAATTTTGCCTTATACGGAAAACCCCAAATTGGAGGTTCGAACCCTAGCCATGGCAAATCATTATACCTGCACTTAAACTTCAATTCAACCATCCCAAAAGCTTGCAAACATAAGAGAGATTAAAGATAAATGATAAGAATGCATTTATATCCTAAAAATCAGAGCAATCGGGATCAAAGAAATGTGCAAACTGTGGTATGGTTGGGGTATGTTTCCGCCTGTCTTAGGACCTTATAATGATTGGGAATGATCCAGGATACTGGTAGGAATGTGTTTGAACATTTGTTTGGGGTTGAAACTAGCTGGAACTAGGAATTTGAATTTTTCAATTTGTATGGTTTTTTTGCAAAGTGACAAAGGTTCTTTTGGCTGTATATCTCTGCGTTAGGCTTGCTAGCATGTTATATATATAGTGTGGAGTGAGAAGACACCATTAAAGGGACAGAATCGTGGTCATAACTCAATGTTTCCCAACAAAAATCAAACATATTAAAAGCCTTCCAATTTTGTCAAAATATGTCTTATATTTCTTGAATGCACCTGGTCATTGTAGCACGAAATTATGGGCCTGAAGTTGAGCCAAAACACAATCCCAATGGTCATGATCCACCATTTATTATTTTATAAAATTTATTTTGTATTTTTGGGAATAAAATCAAAATAAATATGAATAAAATAGTAAAAAAAGGCAAGGTGGGAATGAAATTAGGGGTCCTCCATAAGCTTAAGAAGATGTTTGAACTTTAAAAAGTTAGGCCATTGACCCAAAAATTTAAATTTGCTCAATACACCATTCTTGAAATTTCTAAAATTCTCCCAACTTGGGCAAGCCATAACTTGCTCAATTTTTATCTTATGATGATGATCTATGACTTTTTAGAAAGATTAGGATGTCCCCTAAGCAACCTATTTGGTTTAATCTCAATTTAATCTTCCATGTTCATGTAAGAAGCTTTGACCCAAAACATGTTTTTGTTGACTTTTCAAAAGGACCTATAATGTAGAAATTCATATCTTTTTATGGGTTCCTTTTTTGAACTTAAGGGATGAAGTTGAGTTGTAGGAAATTGGATTCCATTAAATATGATCCTTGGGTGAGAAATTTCTGATAAAGTATGAGGAAGTTATGCTTGGTCAAAGTTTGGTTGACTTCTCCTAAGAAACCCTAATTTAGCAACTTTTGAGTTTTGATGAATTAGGAGCATTCCTTGGGGAATCATGACCAAACCTTGATAAAATAATTAATGTCACTTCAAAATGTTTGTGTTGACCAAATATCTTGAAGTTTGACTGTATGTGGGCCACAGTTGACTTTTGACCTAATATAGTCGATTCTCAAGCATCTGAGCAGTTGACTAAGAAAACTTCTTATGCAAGGCTTGAAATTTGACATGGGGGATCTTAAGAACATATTAGGACAATGGAAAGCATATGAGACCTTTATAGTTCACCCATCTTGATGAGAATGGGAACCCTAATTGGAGGTTCATTGCTTTAGGAGGGAGTTTGTCTGGTCAACTCTTGGACATCTTTGAACAAGTTAAGTATCTCAATGAACATATGTTGAGTAAAATGAGAGGGAAAATTTTGGGGTACAACAGTAGCATTTATTATTATTAGTTCTGGATATTACGAGTTTTCATATTGTGCCATTTTCCACACATTTTGTGACGACCGCCAGACCCTTTCAAAGCGTGAATCTCAGCACACATTCTGTGCCCCCCAGGACGGAACAAAAACCTGCGCGTGTATTTGTTTCAAACAGATGCCAACTTTGTTCTCTTTTCTATCATCCTCTTCAACTATCATTAAACCCCATTAAAACCCTTTCTCCATATACTTCACCCATGACCATCCAACATCCTTTGTTTCCAAAAATTATTATTGAACCTCATTAAAATCCACTCCCTGCATTCTATATTATTCTGTTATTTAAGCACTTGAGAAACAAAACCCATAACCCACAACCTTCTGTCAGCTTCGTAACTGAACCATTCCACCTTCCTTACATCTAATTATGTCTCGAAGATTTTAACACCCAAGAGGAGAGCCCGACCTTTCCGGAACCGTGTTCAGAAACTACGAAGCTGGGTTCATCAAGAAGCTCAGTACCAGAAGTTTTATCAATGTTCGGTTACTTCTACAAGGTATGTTGATGTTAACTATCTATGTGAGTTGGGATTATTGGACAGTGTGCAATGGCTACTTCACAATTCTGACCTATCTTATGTCTGCACACTGAACCACCCAAATTATGAATCTTTGACCTTGGAATTTTTGAGCTCCTTCTCCTACAACACTCCAGCAAATGACAACATGTACCACACCAGAACTGCAAACTTTAGATTATTTAATGATGAATATTCTTTGAATCAAGAAGCTCTGAGTGATTTGTTACGTTTCCCTCATGGAAGTGAAGTGTACTACTGAATCCCTTCATAAGCAGACTGGGCACCGATAACATTCGGTCTATGGCATGCTTTAAATGGTGAGAAACCTTCTAGTTGGGAAGCACTTTTTGCTTCATCTATCCATAATCCTTCCATCTGTTACTTTCATCGCATCCTTTCCAACACCATTTTCGGGAGGGAAAACAACAACAAAGTTAATTGCAAAGAATTGTTTTTCCTGCACTACATCTTCACGCCTGGTTGGAAGATCAATGCTAGTGTGTTCCTCTTGGCACATATCGAGTATGTTTGTGCAAGAGGTACTACCTCTTTCTGTATTGGAGGGTTAGTTACCTCTGTAGAACTTTCTTTGAACTTTGGGGAAAAACTAGTGAATCTTCCTTCACTACCAGCTCTATTTATTGATGTTGACAACTGTCATGCTAGGTACCTAATAAGGGCTAGAGATGATGGAAGATACAATCTTATGGTGCGGAATAAAGTAGCTCCAAGTATTATTTTGCCTAATCCTCATCTTACCAATGTAACCGATATGGATAAGTGGTGTTATGATCTAAGTGCTCCTGCTCCTGGTGAGAATGTTCAGAATAATCCAGGTGGTCTGAGCAATGTTGAGCCCGTTGAAATGGAGCAAGTACTAGAATAAGATGCTCAACAATCTAACACCAACCCACATGCTGCACAAATTCCTACCGAGAACCGTGCAGGTTCATCATCCGGGCATCAGCCTTGAAGAAGAAGAAACCATGGGCAACCAGTTACTCTTGATGACATTTATGCTGAAATGTTACGCCATAATGAAGCTGAAGCTCAACACTATCAAAGAATGGAAGCGCAACATAATGAGATGATACAAGAAGTCCGACAAATTCAGAAAGATCAACACGAATATGCCTACTAGCATGACCATAGTATGTTAAAGCTTACCGAAGAGATACAAGCATTGACTTATCGAGTTGACGACCTGCACAATTTTATTACTCACATCAGACTACATGGATATGGTGTAGAGCCTTTTCAAGGCAGAGATGATGCATGAGCATGGGCAGATCACGAAGCGCGTGGCCACGGCGAAGAGTAGTCATTCATCTCGTTTTCTTCCTTCCTTTATCACCTTACTTGGTTGCATTAGGGGTAATGCTCAGTCTAATTTTGGGGGAGGAAGCTTTAACGCTTTCATTTACCATTTTCTAAGTAGATACATTATTGCAAATTTCCCTTCAATAAAAATTTATGTACTATCAAGTCTTCATATGCATATTTTCGTTTGTTATTTGACTCCCTCACTTTCTTGAGCCATAACAAAAACTTTTACTTGACACATTTGAAAAGTATATAGGTTGCTCACTCTTAAGATATGTTAGAAACCATGACTAAGATTTAAACATGATTGATACCGTTCTAACACTCTAAAACCCTCGCTTACGTGAGACTGGTTTAAGTACTTATTATACTGAAACCTCAATCTTTAAAGTAGCCCCGAGTAGTTTATATAAGCATTTAGCACCGTCTTAAAAACAAACTACATAGAGAGCCGATGAATATAAGTGAATGGTCTTAAATCATTTTCTAAAAACATCTTGTAATGATGAATTAAAACAGGGAATGCGCTAATTAAGTTAGGTGACCCTCACCCGGTTTCTTAATCCAATAATTGCATAACCTTTAAAATATGTTATAACTACCCGATGTAAGTTGGTTCAAAGGTTTCTGGTGCTGAACTTGGTAGGCTGGACTACATTTCGATCCCTCGCATCTTGCAATCAGATTAATAAAGGGGTTACCAAATTTATGTACCAGAACTCCATGTTTAAAATGACCATCACTACCGGCTACTTCTACTATGTGCGTGCAATAAGATAAAGGGCTTAATGTGATTGCACTCGAACAAAACGGTGAAACAAAGAAAAAAGAATTAGGTTGAGCTATAATAGCATGACTGGAACTGGTCTGCATAAGAAGGGGTTATCTAGTGTCGTTACTGTATTTTGGTGTTGATACTAAGCTTATATTGTTCTAACGAAAACATTGCGTAAACCCACGTACGAATTGATTTGTGTCATGTAATTGCATTTAACTTGTGCTTAAAAGATTACCATACTGATTATTTACTTGAGGAAAAGCAAAGGTTCAAATATAGGGGAGTTTGATAACGCGAAAGTACATAGCATATTCGACCAAATTTGCATAAATAAAGGTATCGTTTTATCTCAATTATGTTGCATTATGTTGGTATTTCAAGTTTGTTTCAGGTAATTATTTCATCCAAGGCCTACATGAGAAAAGGAGAAGAAATGGAAAAGAAACGGATTGAAAATCAGAAAATAGCAGAAAATAGAAGAAAATAACAGATAATTCATATCAGAAGGTTG